>OY757310.1:2500-317100 GCA_963583905.1 Stenurella melanura
TTAGGTTAGGTTAGGTTAGGTTAGATTCTAACCCAACCAATCTATCTAACGTAACCAAGGATCTAACCCAACCAGCTGGCGCGCGGGCAGCAGGAAGCGGACACGCGGGCAACAGACAGCGGGCACGCGAGCAGCGGACAGCGGGCACGCGGGCAGCGGGCAAGCGATCTAACCCAACGAAGGATCTATCCCAACCAAACCATCTAACCCAACCAAGCAATCTAACCCCACCAAGCGTTCTAACCCAACGAAGGATCTAATTGGACAGGAATTGCGCCGGAATCGCGCGGGAATTGGGCGGTAATTGCGCAGGAGTTGCGCGGGAATCGAAAATGTAGATTTTTTAATTCCGTCAGTCTCTGTCTGTCGGACTGGACTGTCTGTCTGTCTATCTGTTGCGCGTGACTCGCGCGGGAATAGGGTCTAACCCAACCAAGCGATCTAACCCAACCAAGAACCGCATCTTCGCGGTACAGCCAACCAGAGCCTTTTATTTCCCTCGCATACCGAAGGGACGTATTGTATTGGAGAAAAATCCGAGATTTTTTCGGATTTTGACGTTTGAGATCATGTAGATTACGAAAATGTAGATTTTTTAATTCCGTCAGTCTCTGTCTGTCGGACTGGACTGTCTGTCTGTCTGTCTGTTGGTGCATTAACTAAAAAAATACTTGACGGAGAACAGTCAAATTTGGTAGGTAGCTCACACTACTGTCAGCGAAGAAATGGTTAAACTTTCACTGGAAAATAACCATATAAAGGAAATAAATAATGAATTTTTTTTCTACCTAACCTAACCTGGCCCGACCCGACCTGACCCGACCCGAATTTATTTATATAATTGTTGCACATTCCATAGGATAATCGTCGCAGCTTTCTTTGTAAATAAAATTAGCTTTAGACATTTTTTGCTCGATTACAAAATATACAACAAATATAAATTAAATTTCATTTAAATCATTAACAACTTTTTTATTTATTCAAAAACAATAACAACACTAACTTACTGCCCGAATTTCAATACAATCGGACTGTTGGTCTTAAATCGTGCTTATCGTGCTTACAAGAAATGTGACGAGACGGACGGTCAGACAGACAGGCAAACAGACGGACGGTTTTCTTTAAATCGAAATGGTGTATGTGTTTAATCTGGTGATCGAATGTTTTTTGTTTATCGGGAGGTGCTGAATAATCGTTCTGAAATTTCGCACGCAACTTTGATTTTGAAGACAATACGATAACTATATTGTACTAATATTAACCCTTTAAGGGACAGAACACTGGGACTTTTCAAATTTTGTTTTACCTCAATTATATGTTCTAAATAATATAAAATAGAAAAGTATCTGTCATTAGAATACAAATTTTTTTGTTAGTTTTTTTTAAAATGGGTGGTACATATTTGTACCACTGAGCGTTATAGCGAAAAAAAATATTTAGTGAGCACTGGTACAAATGTATACCACATTTTGTTTTTCCGTATTTAAGAATTTAACCCTTTAAGGCATGTTGGTACATATTCGTACCACTTTATATTACGGTCGAACAATCACTTCAAATTTCATACATTACCCACCTTATGTTTCGTAAGGATGTTGTAGCTGCTTTCTGGTGAAAATACGTACCATATATTATCAAAAATATCCCGCCTACTATCTACAATAGTTTCAGAAACTGTCAAAAAGTGGTATATATTTGTACCACTGGTTGCTAATGTGCGATATTTGTAAATGTGCCTTATTTTCTCAAGTTGTGAAGTTACAATATTTATAAAATAGTGAACAAGATAGGTAACAGTGACTCTATTATCTATATGTCAAATCTTTTTAGAAAAATTTGCTTGCAATAATATTTTTACATCAAAAATCTTACTTTTACTAATTTAAGGTTAGGAAACAGCTGATTTCGTGGTTGAGTTAGTAATGACTTATTTGGTAATGATAATCTGTGTGTGTCTGCGAATATGTGAATTCGGTTTATAAATATTTAATTATTCTTTACAATATATAACATGTGCAATAACTTTTTCGGCTAAGATAATTTTTTTGTCTATATATAAGTGGTACTTATACGTACCATTAAACTTTTGTTTTTACATGTACCACTAAACTTTCGTTTCTAGATACTTACAAAAATTTTATATTTCATTTATATAGTTCCTATAATCGTATAGGGATATGACTTTTGGTTCTCTCTCTGGATTTTCAGATATTCAATTTTTTTTTTAAGATTTGGAGAATCCCAAAGACGTCGATTTGTTACTAAACGAAATAGATGATGATATGGCAATAAATTCTGATGTAAATGGAGATTCAGATGCAGATGATGACATTCCTAATTATGAATAAACGTATTCTTTATGGGATTTTCCTTAAGGATTTTTAATTTGCTAGCATAACCAGAAGTCGGTTATCGAAAGAATGCAAAGATTTCATTAATATTTTTACACATAGCTTTTCTTTTGGTTCTCGTAGATAGCAATTTTTTCTGATGTTTGCAAAATCCTATAAAGAATATGTCTCAATACAATTAAGCAAATAAATAATAATTCACTTTTAAATATTCCTAATTACCAAAGAATAACTGTTCCCTTTTTAAATTGTTAGTATTTTATGAGAAAGAAGTATGTAATAGGAATTATTGATTTCTTTATAATTATAGGAATGGATTGTTTATTTTTCTAAATAAAATGAATTTGATAAGTTTTTTGTTGTTTAAGATAGCAGGTCCGATTTGGCGGCCGCCAAATTCTACCCTATATATAAACAATAAGCTGCGTGACATCATTCTAAATCCCATATGGAGACCGGCACAAAATGACGAATCGCCTAATTTTTTTACAACCTCCTCGGCATTGGTATCAAATGAAAAGGTATTACAAAGCTGTGCGGCGTTATTTTCTCTTCTCTGTGCTCTCTTTCCATCTGTTTCTCTCCCTTTTCTATCTCTGATCTCTCTCTTTTGTCTCCCTTCTGCATCTCTCGCTCTTTTTTCCAACCTCTCTCTGTTCTCCCCCTTTCCTTTCTCCACCGCTCTCTCTCTCTCTCTCTCTCTCATATTTGCTCCGTAATTTCTCTCTATTTTCACTTATCTCTCTCGTCTCTTTTCTCTCTACCTCTCTCCTCCTCTCTCTTTCTCACAACGTCTCTCTCTTTTTCTCTCTCTCAATCTAACCCAACCTTGCGGGCAGCGGACAGCGAGAAACGGGCAGCATGCAGCGGACAGCGGGCATGCGGGCAATCGGGCAGGCGGGCAGCAGGCCCGCGGGCAGCGGGCAATTCGGGGGGACACGCGGGAACATCGCAAGACACGCGCGGGACACCGCGGAAATCGAAAGAGCTGACCTGAATTGACCTGACCTGACCTGACCTGGACTGATTATTATATTACAAGTAAAATAGCTGTGCAACGTTATTCTCTCTTCTCTGTGCCCTCTTTCCATACGTTTCTCTCCTGTTTTCTCTTTCTCATTTTTCTCTCCCTTTTCCTATCTCTGTTCTCTCTCTTTTGTCTCCCTTCTGTATCTCTCGCTCTTTTTTCCGATCTCTCTCTGTTCTCCCCCTTTCCTTTCTCCGCCTCTCTCTCTCTCTCTCTCTCATTTGCTCTGTAATTTCTCTCTATTTTCACTTATTTCTCTCGTCTCTTTTCTCTCTACCTCTCTCTTTCTCACAACGTCTCTCTCTTTCTCTCTCAATCTAACCCATCCGCGGGCACGCGGGCAGCTGACCTGACATCTCCCCCTCTCTCTTTCTCACAACTTCTCTCTCTATTTTTCACTCTCTCTCAATCTAACCCAACCCGCGGGCACGCGGGCAGCGACAGCGGGAAGAGGGCAGCGGGCACGCGGGTAGCGGGCACACGGACAGCGGGCACTCCGGTTACCCTTGAGACTCTCCGAGACCATTAAATAAAATTATACTTACTGTGATTGCTACTGTCTGCTCTCTCCGTCATAATCTAATATCGAGCGGTGCACTTCTAATGATTATATCTTATAACTAGTATACTTTCTCAGGACTATCGACAAATAAAAATGCTCCAAGGGATCTTTCGATAAACAATTTCTCAGCCTATTTAAAATATATTTAAATTTGGAGAACGTTATCTCGCATCTCACTTGGGTTGACTAAAGTGTCAAGGTATATAGCTGAACGAATTCGATTGGTTGAATAGGAAAGATCGCCTTAAAACCTATGCCCTTTGTTTGTTTCACAAAATTCTATTATCTCGGTCACCTCCCTATTTATATAACAAAATGTCGTTTCAAAGTGATTGACGCCTCCCCCTCACAAAACGTCTTTGTTGAAAGAAGTTTTCGATATACCATTTATAAGCTATACAACTCTATCTCAGATAGTTTGAAGGTTTTTACTAATGCTACACATTTTCTCGATGCATAAATAGGATACTCTATACATGGACTTCTTTCACAGTTTGTGTAATCAGCATATGTTGTCTTAAATATCCTAAGGTTTATGTTGTTTATTTTTTAATAATTATTATTTGAATAATTATTGTTAGTTTAATCTAATTTAATATCAAGGGGTAATTAATCCAACACCTAACACATCCAACACAGAATATGTTGCATTTGCTAAACTGCCTGCACATTCAACATTTTTAATTTTCTCATAAAATGAAATTGCACTACCTGAATACTTAAAATAGCTAATATTAGTTAATAAAATACGTTCATATTATACCAGATCTGCCTTAAACTTTTATGTTTCACCAATTCTAAAAAACTGTACCGTGAATAGTTTGTTTCATAAAGGCATTAGTCTATTCTTCCTCGACCCCTTAAAGATCTTAAGAGTATTCATTTATTTAATACACAAAATGGCGAATCGCCTAATTTTTTACAACCTCCTCGGCATAGGTATCAAATGAAAAGGTATTACAAGTAAAATAGCTGTGCGACACTATTTTATTTTCTCTGCGTTCTCTTTCCATCTGTTTCTCTTTCTCGCTTTCCTCTCCCTTTTCTATATGTATATATTCTCCCTCTTTTGTCTCCCTTCTGTATCTCTCGCTGTTTTCCAATCTCTCTCTGTTCTTTCTTTTTCCTTTCTCCACCTCTCTCTCTCTTCCTCTCTTTCTATCTCATTTGCTCTCTCATTTCTCTCTATTTTCACTTATCTCTCTCGTCTCTTTTCTCTCTTTCTCATAACTCCTCTCTCTCTCTCTCTCTGTCTCATCTCCTATCCCCCCTCTTCCTCTTTTCCGGTCCGGTTACCCTTGAAACTCCCCAAGACGAAATTAAATAAAATTATACTTACTGTGATTGCTACTATCTGCTCTCTTCGTCATAATCTGAAGTCGAGGGGTGCACTTCTAATGGATATGTATATTAAAACTAGCAGAGGTGACCCGTAGTAAGTAGTTATTCGACTCACGTCGCAGAGTCACACGCAGGTCGTTAATCTATAATTAGTGGACCGATAAGAAATCGAATTCAAAACTTATTTCCATTTATTGAAATAAATTTTATAAAATATAAAAATATAACTCCATATTTAACTAGCGTATATAAGACAAACATCGGAGACCCCTACCGCTTGGCAAGACGTTACGTTCTGCAGGATCGCAACTCGTCCGGCGTCGAGAGACCTATAACCTTCGACTGTACAAAGAGACTAAGAGTCCCAGTCATTTAGGTAATAAAATGTATGTCGAACTTTCCGAAAAATTATTCCCTAGTTTTGCACTGAAATTTTGTGATGTGGAAATGAAACATGAAATTTGTGTTTATGGACTAGCATAACGTTTACAATTTTAATTAATATATAAACGAACAAGCTATCCTCTACTCATCGTCGACTTACTACACTTGTTATATAATTGTTGCACATTCTATAGGATACTCTTCGCAGTTTTTTTTGTAAATGGTATTAGTTTCAAACGTTTTTTGTTTTTATTTATTGATCGATTTTGTTCAAAAACAATAGGGTTCTTCCTCTAGCTCTCACTAACTTACTGTCCAAATTTCAATACAATCAGACTAATCGTTCTTAAGTTATCATGCTTACAAGAAACTTGACGGACGGACAGACATACAGACAGACGGACGGACATTTTTTTTTTCTCTACGAGCAATATTACCGGTTTTAGAAATGTGCCGATTGCATGCAATATACTCTTCGTTTTGTATTTGCGAAGAGTATAATAAAGGAATTTGGCTGTTTCTTAATCTTAATTTGTTGATTATTCCGTTGCATTTTCTCTGGTGATTTAAACCTTCGTTGAAATGGGGAACTATTTGATTTAAGACGACCCGATATATTTTGTCTTGTAATGTTGATCGCCTATGCGACAGAAATCTAGAGGCAGAAAGTTTCATATTAATAATGTAACTCTGAGAAGTTTTTTGTTTACTTTACTTTTTCTTTGACGAATTTCTTCTTTCGTTTGCCTGGCGGATTTCATTAGAACAGAAACCTTGATTTGCTTGATTTATCTTCAAAAAAAATCTCCTGTTCTTTTATTAGGTACATTTTATTAAATGTTATATATTTTTAATATTAATTATATCATTTGTAACTTTTATAATGAAAAATATCAGACAAACCGAGCTCCTAACTGGTGTGTACATGAGATCTAACTAGATTTTCTCAGACTTTGCTACGCTATATCCATATTGCTATTTCTGACCATTTTCGATTTATTGAGCAAGAAGTACAACATTTAAAAGTAAATTAAATATAGAAATTCCTTCCTATAGTTCAAGAGAAACACTTAAGTGCTCCGCATGATCACCATTTTGGTAGACAAAATGTGGATCATTATGCAGCAGACTTGCTTGTTTTTTTGCACAACAAATATGAAAAAAGGATGTCGGTCATTTTGATATAGGGCGCGTGCAAAATCTGACAGCTAACGAGAGTGGCGGGCATATAACCTCAATGTTCCGAATTAATTAACGTAAAATTCACTGTTTTCGTTCGCTTTATTAACTTTCTTGTGCTATCAGCTATTGAGATAAACATTTTTAAGTTTAGTTTTCATTATATATAGACAATTACGTGTTTTGTACAACAATATTTTCTTTGATTTGGCGAGATGTGCATTTACCTGTGTTTTTAGTTATTTTATTCGCATTTAAACAATGTATGGGACTGCTCTTATTATTATACAGGGTGCGCCAAAGTTCTGAATTTGGTCGATTACGGCTCTATATGAAATGGTGGAAATATATTGTCTATAGATTATTTTCTTGATTTTCAATTCTGAATAACCAGAAAATATGTACAATTATACAGGGTATTCCGTTTTCGTTGTCCGGGCAACAACTTCGTTATTTTAAATGGAACACCCTATATTTTTTTCCTTTATCGAGTTACTCATCTAATTATATTCATAAACCTATTAAGGTGGTAGGTACTTAAAATTAACCGTTTACGATATAAAAGAGATTTTTTGACAAAAAGTGAGGTTTACTGACAAGTTTTTGAGTACCTCTGATTTCATAGACAAGAGAGTTTTCAAAATTCTGCTTATACCGTTATGTTGGGCATATTAAGGGCTAGTAGGGCAGAAACATTATTAACATTAATCTTATACAGAGTGCTGAAAAAATTGAGTTTATTTTTTCGCTAATAAAAAAGGCCGTAATTCAATTTTTTCAAATGGGACGTACTATTTTCAGTTCTGTCATCTAATGAAGTGTTAAATTATCTTTCCATTGATATATCATAGTAGGTATTTATCTTTAAAAGTTGCATAGATATTAAGGTTAATTGTCTGGATCAGACTAATTGTGTAGTAGTACAAGCAGTTTTCCATAATTAATTATTAGCCTTCTGAAATATTATTTTTTTACTTAGAATTGTTGGACAAAGAATTGAAATTAATACCAGCACGTATGTAATAAAGAATTTACTTATAATAAAAAAACAATTATTTTAACAAATGTTTAAAATGTTCACCATTTCGATCGAGACACATCTGAATCCTCTTCCTAAATGAATGACGCATTTCTTGCAGCATCTGCGGAGTAATGGATGCAAAGGCACGTCTGATCCTATTTTTCATGTCATCAACAGTGGTAGAAGTGTCGCGATAAACTATATCCTTTACATAGCCCCGTAAAAAAAAGTCCATACCTGTCAGATCGGGCGACCTTGCAGGCCATGCTATTGCTGCGCCACGCCCTATCCACATATCATTGAAGTTGCGATCTAACCATTCTCTGACATTTGCTGCAAAATGAGGCGGAGCTCCATCTTGTTGAAACCACACTTTTTGCCGTATATCAAGAGGAACGTTTTCTAGGAGAACCGGCAATTCATTTTCCAAAAAATCGTGATATATTCTTCCATTTAAAGGTCCATTAAAGAAATGAGGTCCAATAACAATCGGCCCTACTACAGCACCCCATACATTTAATGACCACCTCTGTTGGGAAACTGTTTTTAATAAATGAGGATTGACATCTGAATAATAATGAAAATTGTGTCCATTGACAGTCATTTTTCTTGCTGGAACTTAATTCATGAGGTTTGTACTGCACCACCAGTTTCGATAAATCTGTCTCTAAGATTACTAAATGCAGGTTCTAAAGGGTGTCTCCTTTCAGGATATGTGGTTTTATAGACTCGGACTGCTAAGAGGCTGTTCCTTGAGCACTCCCCCAGAATAAAAATCATGTCAACCATTTCTTCCCGCGAATAATTCATATTTATTTTGAAACACTTCTTCACTGGACAAATCAATAGACAAACATAAACTAACGACAAGCTAGAATGTGCAAATACCTAATACGTTCCACTCCTGGCAAACCTAGAATTACATAGCGGGTTACAACGTGAATGAATGCGATGGATTTAAGATAAACAACGATAGATATAATTTGCAGCGATGTCAAGTTAATAACAGTGTCCACACCCCAGATTAGTAAAGTGGGAGGTTGCCTATTGACTTTTCAAGGGCGAGTCAAGATGCCATATTGCGCGTCATTGTGCCTGCCCTGTGTTTGGACAAAGTTTTTGATTTCATTTTGAATACGAGTAATATAGAACACTAAAATTTAGGTCGAAAAGAAAAACACGGGAATGTTACATAAATTACACCTTTTCAATATGAAATCATACAGAAAAACTTTGTTCAAACACAGGGCAGGCACTATGATGCGCAATATGGCGTCTTGATTCGACCTTGAAAAGTTAGTAGGCTACCTCACTCATGTTTACTAATCTTGGTCCACACCATCGCCTCGGCGCGGAGCGAACAAACTCAACACGTGGCATCAACGGATGTATCACCTCTCTGTCTACATGAGCCACCATGAGCAGTATGCTTTGAAGATTGTCGTGCCAGCTCGTAAAAGTTGAGTTTGCACGACAAACAACAAGTCATACTGTCAAAGTTAATTTATGTGATGTAATGTGATATAAAATTATGTGAATTTCAGTCAGACAGATATTTAACCTTAATATCTATGCAACCCTTAAAGATAAATACCTACTATGATATATCAGTGGAAAGATAATTTATCACTTCATTAGATGACAGAACTGAAAATAGTACGTCCCATTTGAAAAAATTGAATTACGGCCCTTTTTATTAGCAAAAAAATAAACTCAATTTTTTCAGCACTCTGTATAAGATTAATGTTAATAACGTTTCTACCCTACTAGCCCTTAATATGCCCAACATAACAGTATAAGCAGAATTTTGATAACTCTCTTGTCTATGAAATCAGAGGTACTCAAAAACTTATCCGCAAACGCAAATTTTTGTCAATAAATCTCTTTTATATCGTAAACGGTTCAGTTTAAGTACCTACCACCTTAATAGAGTTATGAATATAATTAGATGGGTAACTCGATAAAGGAAAAAAATATAGGGTGTTCCATTTAAAATAACGAAGTTGTTGCCCAGACAACGAAAACGGAATACCCTGTATAATTGTACATATTTTCTGGTTATTCAGAATTGAAAATCAAGAAAATAATCTATAAACAATATATTTCCACCATTTCAAATAGAGCCGTAATCGACCAAATTCAGAACTTTGGCGCACCCTGTATATGGAGCATATTTAGATTATTTAAGATTTAAATGCTATTAATTATTGTTACTAGTTTACCACAAGACGCCATCATACTGTATAGAATCTGGTTGTCGATGTATCACTGAATGCCAATTAAAGCTTTAAAAGGTATGTGACTATTACTTAACATTATAACTTATAGTCCATTCAAATTAGAAGAAAAATCACTGAGGGAAATTTTTCCTACAGCTAAGCCACCCGTATAGAAAGTTGTTTTTGGGTTGTGTTAACATTTTTCACCAAGCGCATGAAAGAAAAAGGGTTGTTTTTTAGATATAGATACACATATTTGTTTTTTTTTGCCATTTTGCCGGCTTCTTGCGTTTTGCTGCAAAACTATGCATTTTTGAGAAAATATGACCTGATTTGATATTGTAGATCTAGCGATTCTCTACAATTTTTGTTCTCTTTGATTTTAAGCCAAAATTATGCATTTTATAAAAAAATATCAAGATATCAAAGTTGTAGATAAAAAAATTTTCGACAAATTTTGTTCTTTGTCGCGCGGTTTTGCCGCTAGAGTGCGAAAAACATTTCTTCAATACTCTTAAGCGGAAAAAAAATATTGTTACGATTTTTCACCCTTTTAGGAAACACCCTGTATGAATCCGTGGGTTCTAAATAATTTTAACAAGGGGTAAACCACTAACACTTTATTTAATAATTTACTGATTACACAAACTAACTTTTACAATGTTTATATTTACACTTCGAATTTATAACCTCACTTTCGCTATTAACTTCCCTTTAGTAAAACTTCTCTTCTTCCGCCGATAATCGCGCGTTATATACTCTGAAATTGCCTCCAGAGTCATCCAGAATACAATCGAGAATCTTCTCCTACCACACTATAGAAAACTCTATCTCTTTCTACAAGTTTCCAGTCACTATTAGGCATAGGCGTATCATAGAGGAGTGTAATGCATAACAATATAGCGCATATATTTTTGATATACAGGCAAAACTGCATTTTTTAGAGTACTCGTCAATTATATAAAAATTTTTAGAGCAAAAAAAAATAATTTTTTTTGGAACCCATGGTTCATTTCTTACACAGCTGCGCATAGAACGCTGCATCTAATAGTATCAACTACGCGCATTCAGCTATGTGGTCGTGATGGGCCCTTTTGTATATGTCATCCTTAATGTCATCTATATTAGCTTGGCCCGTTAAAAATATTGAGTAGAGGGAGGTGGAGGGGCAAAATACTACATCTGTTCACGATGCCTATAGTTTTTTTATCCGCTCAAGAGTATTGAAAAATGTTTTTCGCCCTCTAGCGACAAAATCTCGCGACTTTGAAAAAAAAACAAGGAACAAAATTTGTCGAACATTTTTGTATCTACAACTTTGATATCTTGATATTTTTTTATAAGATGCATAGTTTTGGCTTAAAATCAAACACAAAAAACATTTACACATTTACATAAACTTCAGCGTGCTCTAGCGGCGCAACTAAGCGGAATTTCGAAAAAATGAAGAGAACAAAAATTGTAGAGAATCGCTAGATCTACAATATCAAATCAGGTCATATTTTCTCAAAAATGCGTAGTTTTACAGCAAAATGCAAAAAACCGCCAAAGTGGCCAAAAAAACATATATATGTATCTATATCTAAAAAACAACCCTTTAATTTTCATGCGCTTAGTGAAAAATATGTTAACACAACCCCAAGACAACTTTCTATATGGGTAGCTTAGCTGTAGGAAAAATTTCCGTCAATTTTCCTAATTTGAAGGGACTATTAATACTTATTATGTAACATATTTAATAAATACATAGTAGCATACCTACCTCATGCACGAAAATAAAGTTATAATTATTTCAGATTGCTATCGATTTACACCAGAAGAAAAGTTTGTGCTCAATCAAGAGAGCAAAGCGAAAAAGCCTTAGAGAGATCCAATCTTACTGAGTCAAAGATGAAATATGGTCATAGTTCCAGACATTATCTTAACGGATAATCTTTATGAATAATAATTTCGTTTAAATTTTATACCATCTAATTTTTAGGAAATCCTGCTGAACTAGATAAGGTAGTTACCTAATAAATAAATTTATGGGTTGTGCAGCCTTAAAGCATTTAACCACTTTTCTCTTTGAACTCTTAATTGACCACAAACTTATCTTCTTTGGTGTAAATCGATGACAATCTGAAATAACTGTAAGTTTATTTTCGTACATGCGGTAGGTATACTACTATATATGTTTATTAAATATGTTACTTTTGTATCGTGTACTCATTATATTAAATAAAGAAACACGAATTGTAAATCAGTCTTTTATTATCACAGTTAGTAACATGGGTTTCCCGTTATAACATACGTCTATATCTAACGACGGTCGAAGGAGGAGAGAGAGCTCGGTACCCTGCGGTACATTTATCGAGGTTCTTAAGTTGTGCTGCGTGTGCGCTTTAGCATATATTATGGTTAGCAGGGTTGCCACATACCTTGCACCCCCATACTTAAATATTTAGTAGTCTGAAATTTTACAACACTAATATTCCCTACTTGCTACGTATCTAGTATGTTTATGTAAGCCTTAAGTTATTTTATTTTACAATTTTCTTGGCACCTAGCTTTTACAATATTTTGACGCTCCAAAATGACTATTCCTCTTCGAGCGTAACGTAGTCTTGTAACTTCCTGGATAGCTTCCGAATTCGACTTGAACGTCTGGCTGAGCTGCTTTGTTCGCTGTGCTCCTGACTCTTGGGTTGTGCTGACCTGATCGTGCTGTCCTTGTGGCTGCACTTGGCTGGCTCATCGGGCTGTGGATCGTGCCTGTTAAACAAATTATTTGCATTAGTTATTTTGCACGGTGTTGTTTTCCCTTTCGTCCATGAGTCGTTTGTCAATATATCACAACTGTCTATTTGTTGTTCGTCATTTACGCTCAAGTCTCTGTCTTTTAAAAGTTCACTTGACATATACACTGATGATGTTCAAGGGTGAGCTGGTTGGTCTGGTAGGTTAAAGGTACTTACGGGATGAGTTGCATTGGTACTTTCGGGGTTATTATGAGGGTTATATGTTACCTTTGACACCATTTGTGTCCTGTCATTTGGTGCTGTATACTTACTGAGATCCCTGTGTTCAGGTTGCGTTGTTCCTATTTTATGAAGTTGATTAACATGCCGTTTCCATGTTCGTCCTTCTACGTTTTTCAAACAAGTTGTTCTTCCTATTCTCTTCACTATGGTTCCTTCTGTCCATTCAGGTTTATGCGGTGTTCGAAGATCTTTTACCGTTATCCTCTCCCCCACTGAGAATTCTCGTCTTTTTCCGTTGCCGTAGCTTCTTGCCTGATTTTCCTGGGATTTCCGGAGTCTTTCGGTTACTTCCGTGGGTGGCTCGTCGGACGAGTTCCTTATAAGATCGAAGCGTATTCTCAATTTCCTGCCAAAAATGATCTCGGCTGGTGATTTACTCGTTGATGCGTGTTCTGCAGTCCTGTAGTTGAATAAAAATCTGGTGATTATGGTTGTAATTTTTTCGTTCTTATTTTTAGCTGACATAGCTGTTTTTATTTTGTGTTTGAACGTTTTTACCATGTTCTCAGCTTGTCCATTACTTTGAGGATTATTGACCAGAGTTGCGACATGTTTTATGCCATTCTTCTTGAAAAAAGTTGTCATGTTTCCTGCTACGAAGTTCGTTCCCTTGTCTGTCACTACAATTTTTGGTATTCCGAATCTCGCAAAGCATTCTCTGAATTTTTCCTCGGTTTCTTGCGATTTTAGTGACTTACAAGGAAAAATGTCTGGATATTTACCTACTATATGAGTCGATGGTTACTAAAAAGTACATACGATTTAGTTCCAAATAGTCTGCATATATGCGATACCATGGTTCTTTTTCTGGTTGCCAGGGTGTATACTCTGCTTTTGGTGGGTTAGTTCTGTGTTTGAGACATGCGACACAGGATTTCACCATTTTCTCCAATTTCCTGTCTATTTCTGGAGACCATAAATATCCTCGAGCTATTGACTTGATTTTGGTGATGCCTAGATGTGCTGGTTCGTGAAGTTTTTCTAATAGCTTTCTTGAAGATTCCTTGGTATTACGACTCGATGTCCCCATAATATGATATCTTGATCTACGGAAAGTTCATGTCTTTTTAGAAAATACTGTTTTAATGTGTCATTGACTCTACTAGGCCATTTGTCATGCATGATATACTTTTTTAATTTTTTTAAAATGGTATCTCTATTTGTTTCGGCTCCAATAGTCTATCATCATAGAGCTCAAAAATGACCGCTCGTGTCAATGTCTTGCTAAGTTTTAAAACGCTTTATTTTATGAAAATATAAACCTACTCTGGATCACCAAATGCCATGTTGGCATTTCTGAAAATGGATTTTTCTCCAGTAATCCACAATTCAAGATGGCGTCAGGCTGATTTTTCAAGAAATCATATCTTCGGTAATAATTGACCGATTTTCAATTTTAAAAAAAGTAAATACATCTTAAGAAAAAAAATACTAGAGTCAAAAATGTTTAATACCTAATGGAATATTCCCAAAAAACTAAATATTTATTTTTTTATTTTATTTAACGCTTTATATTTTGAAAACGGCACGCCATATGGAAAAAATATCAAACCAAAGATGTGTAGAATTTTCTGCTGAATCCAACGATATGCAAATTTCTAGGTATTGGTTGCAAAATAACCCTATAAAAGTGCAAAAATATGTCCGCGCACCATTGTGTCGACCCATTTCAATTAGTATATGCATATTTATTTTTTATTGTGACGTGTGCTACGACCTGTTATTATTATACTTTTCACAAATACAAAACAAAGACTATATTGTATTTGAACGGCACATTTCTAAAACTGGTAATATCGCTTGTAGAAAAAAAGTTTTCATATCACTATGTTGGTGATCGAATTCTGAACAACAAATGTCCGTCCTCTATCTGTCTGTCTGTTTGTCTGTCAGTCCGTCCGTCACGTGTCATATAAGCACGATAACTTAAGAATGAAATGTCCGATTGTGTTGAAATGTGGACAGCAAGTTAGTGTTAGCTAGAGGAAAAACCCTATTTGAACAAAATTGTTGAATAAATAAAAACGTTATTTTTATTTAAATTTAAAAAATATTTTTTCATATTTTGTGATTAAAAAACAAAACAAGGCGAGAAAATTTTAGAAATAAGAGAAGAAAGAAGTTTACTTCAGCGTTTAGTTTTAGTATCAAGGACTCGTCAAGATATAGACCTAGAGAAATTAGTTGGTGAATACGAATTTGGATCAGTACCTCGTTCTTTATTTACTGCCGATGGCAGTTTATTGTTTCCAACTAATAAATTTAAACTCATGCAAAAACTAGAAGACACTTCTAAAAAATTGCGAAACTCAAGTCACGCTAGAAGCCTCGTTGGTTAAACCTAGAACAGTTATTTTCGTTGATGGAATGGCATTGGTTCAATGTATCACAAAATCTTCAAGTATGTTAAGATTTTGCAAATATTTTTCTTTCCATGCTTTTTGAAATTGCCTTACCACATGATGAACTACATTTAATATTTGATACATAGAAGGAACAGAGGCGCCTTTAGGCCTAGGCGCACTAGGCGCGCGCCTAGGGCCCCACTTTTCCAGGGGCCCCCATTTCCCGATTTATCGAGGTAAAAAAGCGATGTAAAAATTTCATTTCTTTGTTATGTCGTTATTTATTTTCGCTTTACTGATAGCAATAATGATATTTACAACTATCATGAAATACATTTCTTCCCTTTTCCATATCATCCTCATCAGATCTCAATTGCAACAAAAATGACAAAATAAGAATAGTTCATGCGAGAATGTGTTCACGAACATTTGTCGTTTATTTACATTTTATATCATTTGAACTTGAAATCATTTTATAGTTCTTCCTTTGCATTTCAATTTTTTTCATATTTCAATGTAGAAGTCTATAGGAATTTATAGTTTGTGTTTATCGTGTTTGAATATTCTTGAATATTCATTTTTTAATCTTTATTCACTGTATCACACTGAAAAAAATATGTTCGTAATATTAATGAATCGGTTCATCGACTGAAAAGTGATGAATCCGTTTATTATCATATGACTGTTTGGATGAGTGGCAAGCGCGCTTGACTCTCAGCCAGGAGTTCTGGGTTCGATTCCCGGTCGTGGCGCTGGGATTTTTTCCGAAAGAAATTAATCCTAGTATACTCGGATATTGGATGTGTGTCCCTTGTCTCTAAATGTGTAGCCCTCTCCCGCACAAGGCTCTTTCAGAGCTTTCGGGGATAAAGGGGGTTGTATTACCTGTGGTGTTTATTTATTATTTATTATTAATATAATGTACGTTTACATAGTAACAATACATTGTACATTGTATTAATGAACATATACATTATATCATTAAACAGATTCATGAATTCTCAATGAACTTTCATTCATTGGACATATTTTTTTCAGTGTATTAAAAAAAGATGCAATCAATTAACAGACCAATTTGGCAATTCCTCAGACGTTACTATTTAAGTTTCGGCAGTCAGCACGTGCCAGATGACGAATCAGCTTTTCGGTCTATTTCACATTAATGAAAATAAATCTACTGATAATGATGATGCGAAAATTCAAGAACCTGAGACAAACAATCTAGAAAACCCGAGAAAATAACTGAGAAAATTTTGATTTTGAAACCAGTGATGAGGACTGCGAACAGGAAGAACCATTAGGAAACGATTCTAGTGAATCTGGCGATGATGAACAAATAGAAAAAGAATCTGAAAATAAAGAAAATTTGGAAAAAGAGTATGAGGATGCAAAACAAGCTAATAATCAGTGCACTGCAATGATCAATGCATTAGTATCAACCTATAGGGGCGACATAGATTCCGAGCTATCTCCAGATAAATTGCATCAATTTTTGATATATGTTGGCTTAAGTCGCCTGCTGAAATATATAAAGGACCAGTCGATAGTTCTGAAACTTGGGGCCCCCTGATTAAAATTCCCTTTGACCGAATTCGATTTTTGACCTAGAGACGATTGAAACTGTGAACATCTGCGAAGGTCTGCTTAAATGTTCCATAAAAATTCTGAAAATATTTAGTCTCATTTTTTAGAGAAAATAAACATCTTTTGTTTCTTGGTGTTTTTTTTTCAAAGTGCTTCCTTCTCCCGGAAAAAAATAAAACAGAAAAAAATAATTTTTTTGCAATTTTTTTACGGGAAAAGGAAGCACTTTGAAGAAAAAGTTGAAGGGGCATAAGCTGATTATTTTTACCTAAAGAACTTGTCTGAATATTTTGGGATTTTTCTGAAGTAGAAAAAAATAAAATTTTAGGGAAATTCTTGGTCGAAATTATTTTTGTCTAAGAAATTCTGAAAATCGGTAGGCGTGTGTAGGCTTTGAACAAAAATAAGCATATTTTGTCTCTTGGTGTTTATCTTTAAAGTGCTTCCTTTTCCCGTAAAAAATACAAAAACTATTTTTGTTTGTTTGTTATTTGTTTCCGGGAGAAGGAAGCACTTTGAAAAAAATGCCAAGAGACAATGCTTATTTTTCTTCAAGAAATTAGCATGAATATTTTCAGAATTTTTATGGAACATTTACGCAGACCTTCGAAGATATTCACAGTTTCAGTCGCCTCTAGATCAAAAAATCGAATTCGGTCGGACTGGTGGTCAGAGAGAATTTTAATCAGGGGATCCAGGAGAATATTTTCCCCAAGTTTCAGAACATTCGACTGAAACCTATTTTTACTATAAAAAACTGCGGAGTCCTTTATTCTCAATATGTTGCAGGCGACATTTTTTAATGTTGAAACCCTTTTGTGTATTTACTTGACCATTCCTGTCAGTAATCCCTCATGTAAACGCACTTTTTCGACCCTCAAAATAGTTAATAACTACCTACGAAGTACCTACTTCGGGGCAACAGCGACTTCAAAATTTGTCTCTTCTGGATACTGTATCAGAGGAAACACAAAACTGTGATATCAAAAAATAATATGAAAATATGTATTTGTAAAAATATACTTGCCTTCAAATTTTGCATATTTTTTTAATCGAGGGGCCCTCAAATCTCACGGCGCCTAGGGCCCCAATTTACCTAAACGCGCCCCTGAGAAGGAAGACTCGCTAAAAAGATGCACAAGGTCGAAAATAAGTCAGAAATACTCTGACACATCTTATCATGTCTCAGATGGATCATTAATAAAAAATATTACACTGAAAGATTTTTTATCTAACATAAAGATCAAAAAGGAGCTCACTGTATTCAGTGAGCTCCTTTCTTGGCGAGGTATTCCTCGCCAAGAAAGTTTGGGATTGTAAAAGATTTAAAAATGTTGTAATTTCACATAATAACAAAACAATTTCAAATATCCCTTGGTTAAATATAAAAGACAACAATCACGAAGAAGCGGATATTGTTCTAGTACTTCATGGTGTTCGTTTAACTCAACAATATGGAAAAGACATAGAAATTACTGTTCACAGTCCTGATACAGATGTATTTGTACTTCTGATTAGTTTTTATGAGCAATTACCGAAGAAAGTCATAATGGCAACCAGTCGAGGAAAAACTAAAAAAGAAATAAATATAGGAAGTCGTCAAATCGTTAAGTGTCGGACACAGACGATCCTTAATTGGTTTCCATGCCTTTACTGGGACTGATATAATCGGCAGATTCTCAAGACTTGGCAAAGAATTTTGCACCAAAGTATTTTTAGAACTGCAGGAATCATCAGCAATACTGAAATCGGTTGAATTGTTGAGAACGTTGAATACGACTATCACAGAACTTGAAGACAATCTTTACGAATTTGTATGTTTGCTCTATAAAAATAAATTCATAAAAAAGCTAACTGACTTGCGTTGGTATCTGTTTTCCACCAGAAATCAAGAAGGACAAAACCTACCACCCAGAGTTGATGCTATGAAGCAACATATTTTAAGGTAACGTACATGACATATAAAAATACTTCCACATCCAGATTATTCGTCCAAGTCACTTTAAAGGAAACATCTTGACTATATTTGCACTCTAGTATGTGGAAATATTGGTCATAGAATTTTAATAATATTTGGGGTAGATGTCATAGAAAAGTTTGAGGAGTTGGTTTCTACCATATACGTTAAAAATGAAGTTTCTAGTTTACCGTACTTATTTTCCACTATTTACAACCTACCACCTCAATGGAGTCATCTCAATCAGATGTCACTACAATACATACGTGTACTAACTTTCAAGTGAATATCTCAATTTGATGTTATCAAACCCATTAATAATGAAGCGGAGGTGGTAGAGTTTGAAAAATATTAGAAAGAAATCTGAGGCCTTGGTTTCTAGCATATACACCGAATCCCAAATTTCTGTAGTCTTACCAGCTTGCTTTACTTATTTTCCCCTATTTGCCCTATTTAACCCCCAACCCTTCAACGGCATCATCTCAAATTATGATCTAGTTTCAGACGTCGTTATAATACATACGTGTACCAAATTTCAAATGAATATCTCAATTTTATTTTATCAACCCTTTTCATATTGGAGTAGGGGTGGTTGGGTTGAAAAATATTATAAAAAAATCTGAGGCCTTAACTTCTAGTACATACACCGAATTTCAAGTTTCTGTACTCCTACAAGCTTGCTTTACTTATTTCCCCCTATTTACCCCTATTTAACCCCCAACCCTTCACCGGATTTCCTCAAAAAACAATCCAGTTCCAGATCTCGTTATAATATATACGTGTACAAAATTTCAGGTCAATATCTTAAACCGTTCCGGAGAAAGCGTGCGGACGAAAAAAGTTACAAACAGACCGACAGACAGACAGAAAATTTTTTTTCGCTCAAATTTAAAATCTCGACGTTTCATGACATTCTAAACCTATTTCACGAATAAAAATTTTTGAAAATTTTTTTGCGATTACTATACTTCCAATCCACTACGTGGATGTGGAAGTAATTAACAAAATTTCATTATTATTTTATTTTAGAGCCCATTATATTGCAACAATATGGAGAAGTGCGAATTAAAATAATCAAAATTTGCCAGATGTCAGTCTCTGTGGATGGCGAAAAAGTGATGAATATTTAGAACCAGTCCTCATGCTTAACCCACCCGCTCCAAGAGCTATAATTAACCTGGTAAAATGTAGCTGCACGAAGGGATGCGGAACTAATGTATGTTCTTGCAAAAAAAATGGGATAGTTTGCACTGAAGCCTATCAGTGTTCTGTAGGAAACCTCTTTTGTGCAAATACACCCGATTTGGTAACTCCATCGATCATGGAAGAATATGAAGATAACTCAGGTAAATTATGGTATTTTTACTTTAAACATATAACGAATAACCAAAAATATTTTTTAGAAGATGATGACCTGGAGATCTCTTAAGAAGTATTTTAAGTCGAAAAAGACAATTTGAGGCAATTTAAGTTAAGTTTACATTATATAAGTTTATGTTTACCACAGAATATAAGATTTGTTTCCTATTATAAATATTTAATTTGTTTTATTAGATTGTTTGTATTGTCCAAGTCAAATAATATACCTTATGATGTTAATAATAAATACAGGTTTATTTAATCCGCCATTTTGAAAAAGTTGAAATTCTTTGCTACTAAAAAATTAAAAACATTTCTGATATGGCCTGAATGCAATTTTTTACCTAGAGAAGCTATATTATCATATAAATATGGCATTAATTAACTGTGTACCCCATCAAAGTCACCTTGTGCACCGCAAGATTCTTCCACAATACCGATAGCGCACCATGATTTTTAAATTTTACGGCGTTATTGTTTAACCAATACTCAATAAACTATATATCACTGGATTCAGCATTAAATTCTGAACATTTTTTATTTCAACTTTATTTTCATGTAACTTATTGTTTTTCAAATAAAAAATATTTAAAAAATTTTTAAAACCTTATTATTTTTTTGCCAAATTTTCAGTTAGGTATTCAATATTTTTAGATCTTGTATTTTTTATAGTAAAGTATATACTTTTTGAAGTATTTCCGTTTTTTGAAATAAAAGATCGGATAATTATTACCAGAGATACGATTTTCTTTTAAATCGCCCTATCCGCCATCTTGTTTTGTATATTAATGGAGAATGATCCATTTTCAGAAATGCCAACATGCCATTCGGTGATTCTGTAGACCTAAGTAATCATAAAATAAAGAGTTTTCAAACTTGGCACGACATGGACACGAGCAGACCCTATCTAATAGATTATAATTAACTCGTATCCATTGGCCATTCTGAACTATTAGAAATAAAATTGATGAAATTACCTTTTTCTTCGAACTCTTGGTCTATCGTTCTTATTCTTAGCGGGGCTCTGGATAGATAATCCGCTACTTGATTTTCTTTACCTTTGACGTACTCTACCTTGTAGTTGAATCCAGATAGGTACAATGCTATCCTTTGGAGGCGGTTGGCATAAGTGGTCGGTATCTGCTTATGCTCTTCGAAGATAGTTGTTAAAGGTTTATAGTCCGTCCTTAGAGTGAATTTGTTTCCGATAAGATATTGTTCGAATTTTTGCACTCCATAATAAATTGTTACGCTTCAAAATGGTAGAGTAATTTTTCTTGGCTGGCATCAGTGTTCGAGACACACAAGTGATGGGTCGTTCGCTTCCGTTTGGCATCTCGTGAATTAAAACAGCTGACACGCCTGTATTGGATGCATCTGTCTGTAAAATTAAAGGTAATTTAGAATTATAATGCACTAATGTTATATCTTCAGCTATTAATTGCTTTACTTTCTCGAAAGCCTTTTTTTGATTCAATAACCAATGAAATTTCACATCCTTCTTTAACAATGCATACAGAGAGGTTGAAGATGTGTTGCCAAATGGGCCTTTACAGTACATTCGAATTTTGACATTTATATATGGTAGGTGTCATTTGGGGAAAATAAAATAATTTTTGATCTAAAAATGAGGCGTCTTAGAACAGCGATCTCTGAGAAATAAATTAGCGAAATACAACAACTTCCACGGGGTATTTGAAACGCTCGAGTTTCACGCGCCTTGGTTGCACACTTAATCCCACCAATCATCGTCGAGGGCACAACAGAAGAACTTGCAAACCGGCAACACTGCGATCACCGAGCGTGTGGATAGTGGATAACCTTAAACTTTCATTTGAGCTGTCGTATTTAACCGAAGTAATGTTTATAGTATAGACTTTACTATAATTTATTGCATTGTACCAGTGAGAAAAGTCTTTTCTGGGGCATTTTTGGTCGTATTTTCAGAGAATAGAACAAAACACTGCTTGCTAGATATTTTAATCGAAATCAGAGGCTTTCAATTTACGCTAACCTCAAAACCAAAATGTTAACATCAACAAGCTGTCAAACGTCTAGTCATGAGCGATGTATCACTGCCGGTGATTAAATCACCGTGATTATATAAAATATTAATATAACGTTGATAAATTGAACAAACCCAAAAATAGCAACTGAGAAGAAATTATTCAAAAACTAAGAAAGAAATTTATCACCGAATATAACGTAGAGACATCAATCACCTTTGTCAGTAATAATAGAATTTATATTTTAATGTTCGACATGGACCTAGATAACTTTAATCTCCCACCGAAACAATACCAGGAATCAATAGTGCTCAAATTCACTTGCCAGTTTAATATATTATACACAAACATAAACAGTTACATGCCAAAGAAATATATTATAAATAATACAATAGAGAAGCACGATATTAAATGTGCTCTTTTTGTAGAAAGCAAAACCAATCCACAATCGAATACTAGCTACCGCAATGGGCTTGTTCAGCATTTTTTTTTTATTTCACAAATCGAAAGTGCAAGTATAAATTAATGGATCTGCAAAATATCAGAATCTTATTCGCACGTTTAGTATCTTAAAAACTATTACAAATTTCCATCTCGCGAAAATGGGGCGTGGCCAGGCGCTACGTCACTATACGCATAGACTCGGCGATCTCAATAGACTTGATGCTCCTTATTGGTTATAATTATAAGTGTTTTCGAAGTATTGTTTGTTTTGCTTACTACTTGACAGTAGGGGAGTACAATTTGGTGAAATGTCAAAAAATTACAATTTTCTCTCGCTCCTGCCAGAACGAATTTTCGATTTCGACCCTGCAATTTATGATTATAATTCATCGCCAACCTTCTCCTTTCCGTAGACACATAGAACGAACTTCCACTCGACGTATTTATTTAGTTGCCAGCGTTTAAAAATTCCATGTTTTTCGACTTTTCAGGTTAAATTTGAAAGGTCCCAGAAAGCCATTTTTCTTACGTCACTTGCGTATAGTGACGTCACAAATGAGCGCTCGGTTTTTGCAACTATTACTAAATTCAACTCCTTATATCTCGGGAACGGAAAAAGTTAATAATACGAAATTTTAAGTGTATAATGAGAATATCGAGTACTATATGAAAAAGTATAAAAACCATATACAAAGAATATCATGGAACAAGCCCATTGGGACGTCTTACAGCGAAATGGAAATATAGTCAACAACAACGTTAGAGGAGGCACACTGGTCCAATGTCACCCTTCCTTAAAAATGGGTAAGGCAAACCCTCCAAGAGTAAATAATTGAAGCAGAATATGCCTAAACTTGTGGGTTTTTAGAGCCAGAAATTAACAGATGTCAAATATAAATTATTTTATTTTTATTCAACAACACTTTCATAGTTACGGAGCTAGTACAATCACAACAATAACTAATATATAAAAACAATGCAAACAACAAATAAATAAGTAAACAAATCTTCGTTTCCAACACTCCCCCTATTTGTTTACTGATTTAAAGGTACACAAAGTGAACTTCTATTTCTGATGAATTGTTCCTTTGGTAAAGCCTTCGTGAGAATATCAGCAAGTTGTTTTTTAGATTCAACATAGACAGTTTCAATGAAACCCTTTTCTACTTGGTCACGTATATAATGGTATTTTATATCAATGTGTTTGGTCCTCTTATGGTGTTCTTGACTCTTGACTAACCGAATGGCACTTTGATTATCTACGAATAGCTTGGTAGGTTCGCATACATCTACATTAAGCTCCTGAAGTAATGTTCTCAACCAAATAACCTCTCTGGCTGCTTCTGAATCTGCCACGTATTCTGACTCTGTAGTAGAACGGGAAACGCACTTTTGAGACTGTGACGACCATGTAACCGGTGCCCCAGCTAACATAGTCAAATAACCAGTTGTTGACTTTCTAGAATCAATATCGTTTGCAAAGTCAGCATCGGAATATGCAACAAAATTTAAATCAGTTCCACAATACTTTATTCCATAGTTCTGGGTTCCTTTTAAATACTTGAATATCCTTTTTACTGCTATCCAATGCTCCAAAGCTGGACTACAAAGGTATTTACTCACTTGAGACACAGCGAACATGATATCTGGGCGTGTGACGACAGCGAGAAACATTAAACTTCCTACAGCTTCTCTATAGGGCACACTAAGCATCCTACTATCTCTTGTAGATGCTTGGTTTGCATGAAGCACAACATTTGGATCGGCAGGAATTGCTTTGATGTTACAATTTACCATGTTAAATTTCTCCAAAATTTTGGCAACATACCCTTGCTGGCCCAAAAATATACTTCTTTGTTCTCTATTGCGACTGATTTCCAATCCAACATAACATTCTGCAGCACAAATGGTTATCTCGAATATTTTTCCAAGTTCTGTCAAAAATATGTCCATAACCTTTTTAGATTTACACATAATTAGACCATCATCAACGTACAACGCCAGGAATAGTTCATAATTTTCAAAGAGTGCATAAAAAATGCATTTTTCAGCATCTAACTGCTTGAAGCTGTATGAACTAAGAAACTCCACAAACTTCTTATTCCAACATCTCGGAGACTGCTTCAAACCATATAGGCTTTTGTTGAGTTTGCATACCAGAGTACAACCTTTTGTATTAAAGCCTTCCGGCTGCTTCATAAAGATTTCTTCTTGTAAATCTCCGTTCAGGAAAGCCGTCTTTACGTCAAACTGACAAATTTCTAAATCACTGACAGTTGCAATTGATAATAACGTTCTAACGGAATCATACCTTACAACTGGTGAAAATGTTTCAAAATAGTCTATGCCAGATTTTTGACTATAACCTTTTGCACAAAGTCTGGCCTTATATCTTTCAATTTTACCATCCGCTTTATATTTTATTTTAAACACCCATCTGCACCCAATTGCTTTGCGATCCGCTGGTAAAACTTGTAGTGACCACGTCTCATTTTTCATCAGCGACTTAATCTCATCTTCCATTGCTTTCTTCCATTCTTCTTTTTCTTCACTTTCCATAGCTTCTTCGTAGGTCTGAGGTTCACCTACTATTGCTGCACATGCTTCATACCAAATTGGTTTCTTAATATCTTTACGGTGTCTTAAATAATGGCCATTTTCTTCTGAAGCTTTATCCTTAGGCTGATTAATTTCTACTTCTATGTTTTCTGACGTTTGGTTTTCTATTCTGCCTTCTGATTTGGTGTCTACGGACTCTTCTTGTAAATTATCTTCATCTTCCATCTCAAATATAACGTTGTTTTGACATGACATATTTCTACTGTCTTTATAAATACATCCATTGAAATTAACATGTTTCACGACGACAACTCTCCTGGCAGCCAATTCATACAATCTGTAATTGGAACTGTTGCCGTCATATCCCACTAATATTTGTTTCTTGGAATTTCTCTCGAACTTATTTCTGAACTGTTTAGGCACAAGTACGAATGCTTCAGATCCAAACCTTCGTAAATGGCTAAGATTTAATTGTTTTCCTGTCCATTTTTCGTAAGGAGTAACATGCTTATCTTGTGCACACAGGCGACGATTTAATAAGTATACGGCCATATTAATTGCTTCCGCCCAAAGATTCATCGGGAGAGCAGTACTATGCAACATACTTTTGGCACTATCAACTATAGATCTCAAATCTCTCTCTGCCCTTCCATTTTGCTCTGGTGTATATGGAGCACTGGTTTCATGTATTATTCCATGTTCTTTAAAAAGATCTTTAAAATGATGGTTAACAAATTCTGTTCCATTATCACTTCGGAATATTTTTATTTTATTACCAGTTTGTCTTTCTGACATTTTCTGAAATTCCAGAAATTTTGTGAAAACGTCACTTTTATGTCTTATGAAATAAACAAAACGATATGAAGTACAATCATCCTTGAATAAAACGAAATAATTAGCTCCTCCTAATGAAGTACTTGATATTCTACCGCAGACATCGGAATGAATGTATTCACCAGGTTTTTCAGCTCGTCTATTCAAATTAGCATTAAATGATTGCTTATGTTGTTTTCCATATTGACAACCCTCACACTGAATACGTGTGACTTCTTTATTTGAGATTTTGATATCAGGTATCATTCCTTTGTCAGACATGTCTTTCAAAGTACGAAAATTAACATGACCCAACCGTTCATGCCATAGCTGAACAATA
Organism: Stenurella melanura; assembly: GCA_963583905.1. Classification (NCBI taxonomy): domain Eukaryota; kingdom Metazoa; phylum Arthropoda; class Insecta; order Coleoptera; family Cerambycidae; genus Stenurella; species Stenurella melanura. Next base: position 29,015 of record OY757310.1, read on the forward strand.
CTCGTTTCTGCGGAGTTTCCTTGAATTTGTGGGATTTCAAATAACATTTTATAGCATTGATTCTCCAGCTTCCTTCCAACAGCAACTACACCATTTTTATTTCTAACTTCTATGAATCTACTATTAAATTCGACCTGCAAACCTTTGCTCGTGGCTGCTCCCACTGAAAAAAGATTTTTCTTCAACTTTGGAACGTATAAGGTTTCTACCAATGTACGAGGAACTCTTCTACCATTCACAACAGCCATTACACTAATTGAGCCAATTCCTTCAGCGGTAATAAAAGAGTTATCTCCAATTTGAACATCTTTGTTCTTTAGTGGTGTTATTTGTGAAAACCACTCTTTGTGCGACGTCATATGCTTTGATGCTGCACTATCAGCGAGCCAGATATCTTCACATCCATCAGCAACTATATTTTTCATCTCAGCACTAAGAGCTTGATTTCTGTAATTTGGATCACAGTTTTGCTTGCTGTAACCAGGTTGAAGTTTACTAAGCCTTATTCTACATTCAGATTTGAAATGCCCCTTCTTGTTACAGTAGTAGCACGTTACATCTTTTTTAGAATACTTTGTATTAGGAATAAAATTACTTTTGGTATTAGAAACAAAATTCTTTTTGTTCGAACTATGAGGATACTTATTGAGTTTAACAGCAGCAAACGCAGTTGTTAGCTCGTCTGCCTGAGTAAGCCTCAATTCTTCTTTGAGAAGTCTTGTTGTAAGATTTTCAAATGTTTGTTTATCTTCGTCGTATGAGTCCCATGCAGTTACGAATGATCCATACTTGTGAGGTAAACTTTCTAAAGTTTTAGCTATTTTATCTATATCGCTTACTTTTTCTTTAACATCAGCTAGAGCTTGTGACATTGACTCTATGTTGCTAATATGCTGTGCAATACTGTCGGTTTCTGACATTTTATAACTGAAAAATTTTTGTTTAATCATCACTTTGTTCGCGGAGGACCTTTGTTCGTGAATTATTTTCAGCCTTGACCACATACTGGCGGCATTATCACACGTTATTACAGTCTGCAATTGACTAAACTCCATTGACATAGATATTAACATCATCCCTTTAGCATTTAAGTTTTCCCATGATTTCTTTACGTTTTCTTCATCTGTTATTACTGGTTGTTTTGCTTTACCATTAATTAAATCCAGCAAACCCTCTGCTCTAAATATTATTTCCATCTGGTATTTCCACAGTGAAAAATTCTTCCCATCGAATTTCTGAATATTAATATTCTTGAACTTGTCCATCTTATTACCTTTAGAATACCTTTAACTGGTATGTTAAATTTGATGTGACTTGACACGAAACTAGTTTTCTTCTATTACTAGAGAACCACTGACCCTTCTTATTGTACTGGGTGTACTGGGCCCATAACCTGAAGCAGAATATGCCTAAACTTGTGGGTTTTTAGAGCCAGAAATTAACAGATGTCAAATATAAATTATTTTATATTTATTCAACAACACTTTCATAGTTACGGAGCTAGTACAATCACAACAATAACTAATATATAAAAACAATGCAAACAACAAATAAATAAGTAAACAAATCTTCGTTTCCAACAATAATCCACTCAACGAAGCCACTCATTTCACGATACCCTTTCAGGAAGACATACTGCATGTATTTGTTGTGTATATTCACCCTACATCCAATATAGAAGATAATATATTTGTAATGGCATCTCGATTCAAGTACTCAATGATAATTGGAGATTTTAACATCAATGCTACAAAACGCAGGCAACTCAATCAATTTCTTGGGAATTCCGATTTCATTAAAGCTGACACACCCCCTACATTTTTTTAATGCCAAACAATAACGATTCCACCCCAGATATTCTCTTATTTAAGAAAACTATTTCGAATAATATTATAAAAGTGGAGGTCATTCCAGATGTGGGTTCGGATCATTTATCAATTAAAATAAACTTTGACTTAAACAAGGCTGTTACTGTAGAGGAACCGATTAAGTATAACTTCAATAAAACTAATATTGACAAAATTAATGAGGAAATGAATAGATACATCCGCTCTTCGAATAATCACAAAAATTCGCCACCCCAATAATCCCTTGCATCACCCTTCCAATGAACTTCTGTACCAAAAAACCAAAATAGTCCCTATTTGTCAACGACTACTGAAGCTCTCCACCAGTTTTGTATTGTTCTATATTCTGCTATCTATTTTATTTTTTATACGTTCGAAATTACTTTTTAAAAGTAAATTGAAATGAGTTTACTGGGCGCCAAACAGTTTCTTAAAAGCTGTTAATATTATAGACTATAGAACACCATTAGCATGACTATCTACAATCTATAGAATGACTCTTACTCAAGGTCCAACGAAGTCGGTTCAATAAATGCTCATCGATCAAGATAACAATCTAAATAAATCAAACTCAGTATTGGACGAACAAAGTATTAATTTATTAACAAATTTGAACTTGGAATGTAATTAACAAATTTAAATAACAAAATCTAACTTAACTAAAATGATAAATATGGCCTTTATTTAAAATAAATATGTACCATGGATTTCTGATATTGTAAAGCTTTACCTTGTCTTTCTTTCGACTCGAGTAATGTTAAATTATAACCTCTAACTGGTTATTATAATCCTTGAAATATTATGTCACTTGACTGACTTTTTAAACCTCTCAAGGCTTCTTCTTCTTCTTCTTTACTGAATTGACGTTTGTTTATAACCTCCAATTTGTTTTCAAGATTTCCTATAAATTTGCTAACTGGATTAACAAATACTTCCCTCTTCTAAATCTGCTTTCCGGATAATCTACTTCGTAATACTTTTTAAGTTTACTCACTTTTATATTTAATATACTTTTACAAATTTTTCTTGATATCAATATATCTGGATTGTAATATCCTAACCTTCAACTTATTCACCACTTTTCTTCTATTTTCAATTTATTAATTATTCGTGGATGAATATTTTTCGCAGCTCGCTGTTCAGCGGTGTATGATCAACTGATTTGTTATTTTTAGTCGTTTCAATGGGTTAATTTCCAATATTTCAATTGTTTTTTTCTATTTTGATCTAATATTTCAAAATTTAATTTTAATTTAAAATTTAAACTAATCAGTTTTGTTTGTTCTTTACCTTAATTTAATACTGTTTTTAATTCTTTAATTTTCCTGATAAGTTTCTTATTCTACTTTTCAGGATTAAGTGAATAATTGTAATTACTCGAAATATATTGACATATTACAGATACCTTTTAAAATCTACTTATAACTACAATTAACAATTCCAATCTCAAATAAATACTAATTCATACATTTAGATGAATAGCAATGATAAACACAAAATGCTAGTAGTTAAAAACATACTACAGTTTTTCATACTGACAGAATATTGATATAATAAACTAAAACAAGAATTGATACGCCAACAAACATTTAACATCATACTATTAGTCCTTTCTTTCTGCATGATGTGAAATATCATTTACAAAACACTTTTCTGCAATGATATTTGAAAATATCTGAAAACTTAAAATGTCATTCAGTGTTTTGTAATATATGGACTTACTATTTCAAAAATAATCACGCTGCAATGCAACTACTGTTAATAGTCTTTCATTCAATATTCATTTTGTGTAGATTTACAGTGTTTCTACACAATTTAAAATTTTCAGCCCTAAGTTTTGACATGAATGTCAGATTTTATAAAATTTACTTTATTGTTTTCCAATTTCATTCTAAATCATTTTAAATGAGACTGTGAGTCTCTGCAAGTTCATAATTTATAATATGCTATTTAGAATAACCTTGTTAAAACTAAATTAACTTCATTTTATGTTTATTTAAATATTTTGTTCACATTCAATATCAAGTTTCATTCTCTGCATCTTACTCGCTGAGAATAAGTGAACTTGAATCAATTAAATAAACCAAATATATTCCTGCTTCTGTATGATCCGTTAAGTAAAACTGTTATGGTTTATTCCTAAAATACATACAATTTTGTGAATTTTATTTATGATTTCAAACACGATACTTGGGTAGTGTCCACAGTGTGGATACACAGCATAAAATATAGTAACTATTAATAATGATTCTACTCCTCTGTTAACTTTGAAATTCAACTTTATATTTTGTAAAACACAGGCTGAAGGACTTCGGTCGATGGCCTTTTGGTTATTTATTTATTTTTTAACCAATAAAAAACTTTTATTATTATTATTATTATTAATATAAAGTGTAATTTACATCGTTTTACTTTCAATTCATACTTGTCCAGTGCTGCTTAGTGCAGCCATACATTCACACAAACAAATTACGGCGAACGGTAAACATATCAGCTTGCAGATTGTGATCGCATTTAGTTTAAACCACCGTAAGTGAAAAATATAAGTCGCCGTTAAGGAGTGATTGGAAAATCGCGATATCGCCCACACTACAAACGTCAATTGAATGATGATCCTGTTCAACGTTGCCGAGTCGCCTTTTACACTATTGGCTTGGGATTGCTGACGTATTAAGGGCGGGTTACGGATAATCGTTTAAACTGGACTTGTAAATACGTGATTTTAATTATTTTTTTTTGGCTCTAATCTGCATCAAAATAAAAATTGAAAAAATACGGGTATTTTATTTTTCATAAAATTTATGATTCCGCAATAAAAAAAATATGCTGAAAAGGCCCATTATAAATAAATCTACTATAATAGCTGACCATGCCCAAGAAAGCTCCAAGTTCTGTTAGATTTCTTGGTGCGGGGGCAAGAGAAATAGCTCTTATTTTACTATCTATTTTCTGCAAGCCATTTTTTGAAATTTTATGACCTAGATATTCGATTTTGTCTTAAAAAAACTGACACTTATCTAACCTAGCTGTTAGTCCTGCTTCTTCTAAGTTCTCTAGTACCGCTTCTAAGGTGTTTAGGTATTCTGCCTCGCTTTCGCCTGTTAAAATAATGTCATCGGAAAAATTTATAACATTGTCCATTCCTTGGAAAAGTTGTTCGACATACTTTTGACATTTAGCGCCTGCGGGTGAAATTCCGAAAGGCATTCTTTTTGGTCTAAATAAACCCTTTTTTGTGCTTACCACTAACAATCTACTAGCTTCATCATCTAACTCGAACTGATTGAATTGCTTACCTTTGTGAAGTTTTGCAAAAATGTTATCGATAGTCAGTAGTGGGTAAACTACTTCTTATAAATGAGGATTTACAGTTGCTTTTTAGTCACCACAAATTCTGATTTTTCCATCGGCTTTCAATACAGCTACCAGCGGGGTTCCCCAGTTACTACTATCCACCGGTGCAAGTATCTCTTCATCCACTAGCCGTTGCAACTCCTTATTCATCTCTGCTTCGTAGGCAAATGGAACATTTCTTGGTTTACGGAACACAGGTCTCGCTTCGGGTTTCAACTGTAACGAAATTGTAGTATATTTATAACAGCCCAATTTTTTTCCAAAGATGGTGTCTTTATATTTGTCTATTACTACCAAGTCCATATCCGCGAGCTCTGTATAAGTGTAATCTCCCATAATGTCCAAAATCTGCGTTTTAAAACACCACACTAAACTGTGAATTAACGTTATCAATAAAGAAAACAAAAAGAAAAACTTGGTCCAAAATCCAAAAAGTAACACAAAAAGCACGAACAAGAAGTAGTGTCTTACGTAACCAAGTACTAACGACTTGAACGATAAGTCAATATAATAAATCTTAACACAAGTGGCACAAAATTCAAAAAGAAGAGCAACAGACAAGATCAAAGGAACGGGTACGTCGCGTTATGTTCTTTACCAAGTAAGGACAAAACTGAAATTATTACTTGAGAATATTACAAGGGAGAGATAGCACGCTTAATAGGATAATTGGCCATGAAGAAGCAAAAAACATGACGATGTCCTCTGTCGGTCACTTTTAACTGCTTTGTCGGCAAGCTTATTTGCAGGAATGTCAGAGTATCTCGTGCGACAAGACGCGAAGCAATAAAACCTACCCCAATATTCCAGCAGTTCTCAAACTAGGTTATTAAGTATTTTGGAAATTTTTGTTTATTTTTTTTTCTCCAAAACTATGAGCTTTAGACCCCATGTTATATAAGGTTTTTTTGTTTGTCTTGTCGTTCCCTACCACCAGTTTTTTTTAATGACATGAAACTAATTACACCCTGTAGTTAACACTATTAACAAGGAACACACCTATTAGAGTTCTAGTGAAAAATATACAAGACGGTCATCTTAAGAAATAATTTAACCATGGTGGAGTAAACATATTTACGCGAGCCTTCCATGAATGACCCTTCTTATTTAATATTTATTTATTGCTGTCGGATGACCATTCTGTATATTTTTTTGGCCAAAAGTTATCAGGTTTTCTTTGTAATAATAGTGTCACATGACAAAAATAAATAACTATTGACCATGATTTTCTGAACGCTCTACAAATTTAGGGAATAAGCCATTATGAATCCGAAAATAATAATTCCAAAATGACGGCACTTCATCCGGAAATATCGGAACCGTCTTTGCATTTTTAAACGGACGCCTAATTTTTGCATTTTTTTTTAAATTGGACATTAAATTCTGAGTATAAAAAGCATTCAGGTTGTTTTACCTGTAACAATTTTTGACATGTCCATTTTTCTCTTCCGTTGTAAAGACACAAGGGTCTTTTAAAAAATTCATAACTCTTAAAGTATTCAGGCTAGATAAATCACTTCTTTATAACCGATTCCCTAATGTTGAAGAAATAATTTAAGTGGCAATGAAGTTTTTAGTGACTACTGGTAAGAATTTTTGAAAATTATAATGAATAACCCCCTTTTCAAATGGCACGTGCCAAATATTATGACAATCGATGTTAAATTAAATTTAAAATGAACTATATCAGCATGTAGGGTAACACATGCACTTTGAATTATTCACAGCTAATAATAATAATAATAAATGAATTTATTGAACCAAAAATGATTCAACAGGCTATTGACCGAGGTCCTTCTGCCTATTGTTACATTAATAATATAATTTATAATTTTCATTCTATACTAGTGAGTATATACAGGGTGCGCCAAAGTTCTGATTTTGGTCGATTACGGCTGTATTTGAAATGGTGGAAATATATTGTCTATAGATTATTTTCTTGATTTTCAATTCTGAATAACCAGAAAATATGTACAATTATACAGGGTACTCCGTTTTCGTTGTCCGAGCAACAACTTCGTTATTTTAAATGGAACACCCTATATTTTTTTCCTTTATCGAGTTACCCATCTAATTATATTCATAATTCTATTAAGGTGGTAGGTACTTAAAATGAACCGTTTACGATATAAAAAAGATTTTTTGACAAAAAGTGAGGTTTGCGGATAAGTTTTTGAGTACCTCTGATTTCATAGACAAGAGAGTTTTCAAAATTCTGCTTATACTGTTATGTTGAGCATATTAAGGGCTAGTAGGGCAGAAACATTATTAATATTAATCTTATACAGAGTGCTGAAAAAATTGAGTTTAATGTTTCGCTAATAAAAAAGGCCGTAATTCAATTTTTTCAAATGGGACGTACTATTTTCAGTTCTGTCATCTAATGAAGTGTTAAATTATCTTTCCATTGATATATCATAGTAGGTATTTATCTTTAGGAGTTGCATAGATATTAAGGTTAATTGTCTGGATCAGTCATTTTTCTTGCTGGAACTTCATGAGGTTTGTACTGCACTTCACCAGTTTCGATAAATCTGTCTCTAAGATTACTAAATGCAGGTTCTAAAGGGTGTCTCCTTTCAGGATATCTGGTTTTATAGACTCGGGATGCTAAGAGGCTGTTCCTTGAGCACTCCCCCAGAATAAAAATCATGTCAACCATTTCTTCCCGCGAATAATTCATATTTAATATAATTATATGCAAATGCAACTTCCTGGAACTGTAAAAGCTACTAGTATTTTATTAAAGACAATCAAAACAAAAGCACTTACCGATATAGCAGTAACACAAAACTTTAGAACATCCACAGACACGTGTTTTGACATCTATGTCTCTTCGGTGCGGCTTTTTCTAAAGTTCACAATCAACTGAAATATGTAAGCAAATACTCGTGTTATAACTATCAAAGGATTACCAGAACAGGATATTAAAAATTAAAATTAGATTATAGGAAATTCCCCGTAAAGGGATAATTATCAATATAATTATATTCAAATGCAACTTCCTGGAACTGTAAAAGCTACTAGTATTTTATTAGCTAATAAAATACTAGTAGCTTTTACAGTTCCAGGAAGTTGCATTTGCATATAATTATATTGATAATAAAATATAAAAATAATTAATAAAATACTAGTAGCTTTTACAGTTCCAGGAAGTTGCATTTGCATATAATTATATTGATAATTATCCCTTTACGGGGAATTTCCTATAATCTAATTTTAATTTTTAATATCCTGTTCTGGTAATCCTTTGATAGTTATAACACGAGTATTTGCTTACATATTTCAGTTGATTGTGAACTTTAGAAAAAGCCGCACCGAAGAGACATAGATGTCAAAACACGTGTCTGTGGATGTTCTAAAGTTTTGTGTTACTGCTATATCGGTAAGTGCTTTTGTTTTGATTGTCTTTAATAAAATACTAGTAGCTTTTACAGTTCCAGGAAGTTGCATTTGCATATAATTATATTAAATATGAATTATTCGCGGGAAGAAATGGTTGACATGATTTTTATTCTGGGGGAGTGCTCAAGGAACAGCCTCTTAGCATCCCGAGTCTATAAAACCAGATATCCTGAAAGGAGACACCCTTTAGAACCTGCATTTAGTAATCTTAGAGACAGATTTATCGAAACTGGTGAAGTGCAGTACAAACCTCATGAAGTTCCAGCAAGAAAAATGACTGATCCAGACAATTAACCTTAATATCTATGCAACTCCTAAAGATAAATACCTACTATGATATATCAATGGAAAGATAATTTAACACTTCATTAGATGACAGAACTGAAAATAGTACGTCCCATTTGAAAAAATTGAATTACGGCCTTTTTTATTAGCGAAACATTAAACTCAATTTTTTCAGCACTCTGTATAAGATTAATATTAATAATGTTTCTGCCCTACTAGCCCTTAATATGCTCAACATAACAGTATAAGCAGAATTTTGAAAACTCTCTTGTCTATGAAATCAGAGGTACTCAAAAACTTATCCGCAAACCTCACTTTTTGTCAAAAAATCTTTTTTATATCGTAAACGGTTCATTTTAAGTACCTACCACCTTAATAGAATTATGAATATAATTAGATGGGTAACTCGATAAAGGAAAAAAATATAGGGTGTTCCATTTAAAATAACGAAGTTGTTGCTCGGACAACGAAAACGGAGTACCCTGTATAATTGTACATATTTTCTGGTTATTCAGAATTGAAAATCAAGAAAATAATCTATAGACAATATATTTCCACCATTTCAAATACAGCCGTAATCGACCAAAATCAGAACTTTGGCGCACCCTGTATATTTGCATACAAAAAAAAACAAAAAAAATTAAATAAATAAACAAACAATTATGAATATTATGTACCTATATATATAAAAAAATGTAGTGAATAGAGTGCAATATTCTTTTTTATAAATTTTCGATTTTTTCTAGCGTGGTTTGTTGGGGATGTTTGTGCCTGGGTCTAATTCCTGGAGTTCTTCTTATACAATATCTTCCTATTATTTCTCTGTTTTGGGGGTTCTGGGCAAACCTTGTAGATAATTGAATGAGACGTTCCTCAATAGGTACTACGTTAGTCAGTTGGTAAAGAAGGGGATTGGGCGGGTCGTGAAGAGGATTGCTGGGATGTCGGATCTTTGTAATTTTTCTGATTGCCGATGTTTCAGCTATTTTTAGTTTTTTTAATGCTTGGTTTTTGCAATTTAAAAACAAAGAGTGACCATTTTCAATCATGGGACGGCATATTAGCTGGTATATTTTGCTTGCAGTTGGTATGTTTATTCCATTCTTCCTGTATGTCAAATTTTGAAAGTGTTTAGCTCTTGAAATCATGTTCTTTTTTTTGAGTTCTGTATGTGCATTAAAGTTAATTTTATTATCAAAGAGGATGCCAAGATAGGTGGTAGAAGATTCAGGAGTAATGGTGTGTTGATACATGTTGATAGTTGGAGAATCTGGTGTTATTAGATGGTTGAATATAAGAAAGTGTGATTTTAAAGGATTGGGTTTAAGCTTCCAAGTATAAACCAAGTGCATGTCGAGGTAATTAAGTTCTGTAGGTTTTGAATTGCCTTGTCTATGGTGACGTCATGTGAAATTAGGGCCGTGTCATCGGCAAATTGCAGTACGTATCCCATGTGCGAGCATTCACAGCTTTTTGTTAAAAATTATAATTTGTCAAAAAAAAAAAAACAAGCCTATGAAACAATTGAAACGATAAAAACAAAAAAACTAAAATTACCAACAAACCTTATTAGGTAAGTGTTTGATGCGAGTTTTCAACACAAGAAGTCGACATTTTTGGACCACTTCAAATCCCCACATAATCTTTGAAGTTGAAAATCAAATGAAATTTTCATAAACGTTTTCTGTTTAGTAAGAAATAATTAGTTACATTGGTACATGTATGATGAAAATTTGTAAGGGTACAAATATTTGGATATTATTGGTTCTAAATTTTGTCAATAATCTTCCATTGCAGCAGGGCAGTATTTAGAGTCTGTAGATCCCTAGGCTGAATCTGTGGTGCGGGCCCTACCGAGGGGTCGGGGGAGTAGGAATGTTATATTTGATACTTTGTATTTGTCTTTTTAAAAAATATTTATTTAATTAATTAGAGTCATCGATGACTCTGAGTAAAATATAAAATTGTAGAATTAAAAGTTTATTGTAAAGGTGAGTTAATAACTGAGTACAAAAGCGTCTGCTGCTCATATTTATAACATTAGGAAAGCAGTGTCAGCTAGACGGAGAACAAAGGAAATGCAAATGTGCAATTTGGCATAAACTATGAGAATGGATACAAAACAATGTGTGAAATATGATATGTGAGATAAGCAATTACCAAGAGAAGTCGTTATCAACATATGTAATTTGATACTACTAAGAGCTTGCTTATAACTCAGTGTCGTACTGTTATTTTTTAATATAACAACTTCCCCCTTAATAAAAAAGTTGATTGTTATACAACAACTTTTGAAAAATGATTAATACAATATAAAGGTAATAATAAAACAAAATGAATATAATGCAAAGATAATAATAAAATATTGAGTGAATAAAATAATAAGCATAACATAGAAAGAATAAAAGTTTTAAGTCAATAAACAAAAATTAGTGGTTCACTGGAAAGTCTGTGATAACTCGATATCTTCTTCTTGAGGTTTGATACCGGGTCGCTTTCTTGGAGGGATTAGACTGGGGAATTCCATGAACTTCTTGCTTCGTCCTGGAGGAGGTGAAGGAGAATCGCCTGTAGAGGGTTCAATTTTCAGTAGACGTCTCTTCCTTCTACATTTACAAAGCACGTAAAGTAGAATTATGGAAATGATGAAGGTGATGGTGAAATATGTGAACCAGGACATATGTTTGGTCACGAAGGGTTCGTTGATGAGATCGTCCAGATCCTTAGAATATTGCTCCAATTTGTTTTTGGCAATATCCAAATCTTCGATATTTAAATTATTGAGTTTTAATGGTTTTAATTTAGGCAGTTGAATTTTGTCGGGCAACTGGTTACAACATTCAAATGGGATTTGCACAGGATGGGAATTGTCTTTAATTTCGGAGAGGTCTTTGGCACTGGCTTGTATCCTGGTGATACCTGCGAAGGCGTAACATCCAGGTTGTAATTTTATGATTGAATTTTTATTAATCAGCTCCGTTGCTGGTTCTCTCTTCGGGCAGCTAATGGTGATATGTAGAGGTTCGGAATTTATTATGAGCCACGTGTTCTCTTCGAGTTCTTGAACATTGTACCCTTGGCTAATAATGAAGGAGGTTTGGCAATTTTCGGGAAGTTTCATCGGCTGTTTCAGGATCCTAGCTTCACAAATGGCATTCTGGTCAATAGGGTATGCAAACAGGTTCGAGCATAGCTTAGTTCCAAAATATAAGGGTTTGCATTCTTTTAAATTCGTTATTGGTATGTACATTAAAGAATCATCATCTCTCGCGATAAATTTTTGAGAAATAGATAGAATATGATGAAGACCAGTTCTGTTATCAAATATTGGGATAGGGTATAAACGGTAGGTATTATAGTTTTGAGGTTCAACAAGTGGTATCTTTAAAACGAATATTAAGTTAGAATCTACTTGAAATGCTTTTAATTCAATAATATCCAAATATTGAGCAACTGCCGATAATTTGATTGGAAGAGGCAAATTGTTTCTTCGCAAACTCTGTGAAATTTCTTGTAATGCTGTTACTAAATGATCGGGAGTTATGATTGACGAATGAATGATTCCCAATCGAGCAAATGTTATTGAATTTAGAATATCGTTCAAGTTATCTTCAATATACAAATAGCTTGCCATTAATTGTTCACAAATGTGTAAGAATATTAATTTTGTTTCTACAGCTTCGATGTTTCGCGTCATGGTTTCGATTGTGCGATCGATTTCTTGTATGTCTTTATTAAATGTTTCTTCGTCAATTTGCAATTTTTGAATGGTTGAATTGAAATTTTTGATTACCGATGTTGTGACTGAAATTTGGTTTTTTATTAAATTTTCTAACTGATGTTCGTCGTTATTTAATTTATTAATGCAATTAGCGTAATATTCGCCATCTTCGGCGTCTAGATTTCCAGTTATTGATTTGAAAATCGTGCCGATACCATTTAATATTCCGCGTTTATATCTCTTCGTATCTAGAAATACTTCATCAAATTTAGATTCTATTGTTTTGGAAATTTGTGTTAAAAGGTTAAGATCTGTTTTGACTTCACTTCTGAACGTGATCATTTTTTGATGAGCACCGTCAAGAGTATTCAAAATCGTATCTAAAATTCGTTGGTTCTTATCGAAGGCTAGTTTAAGGGATGATATGTTTTTGTGTACCAGTAATGTCCATTTTTCGTTTGTCACTATGATGTCCGTGTCTTTGTGATAAAATACACCAACAGTGTTGTTTATTGGTATTATTTTATATTGTGCGAGTGCTGATCCGAACAGCAGGATAAACCTGAAAATAAATTTAATTTTCAGTATATGGTTTCATTCTATCGAAATTTACTTTAGTTTCTTGATTTGTTTCAAGATTTAATAAAGTAGCAGAATTTTGGAAAATTTCTATGATTTTAAAAGGGCCGTTAAATTTATTTTGAAGTTTGTTTTTAATTTGAGAATCTTTCACATATACTTTATCACCAACTTTGTATTCAGGTCGATTTTTTGGGACATTTCTGTCAAAGCGAACTTTCGCTTTCTCCTTTTGAGACTGCGTTCGACTGCGGGCGATTTTATAATAGTGAGATATTCTGTTGTTTAAATCTCTTATATATTTCGTTATTAATTCCTTTTGGTTGTATAAAATTTCGGGTGGTCTAATAGACGTATGTCCGAAAATGAGTTCGTATGGTGTGAAGCCGTGTGTTTTGTTAACCGAATTGTTATAGCAAATGATTGCGTATGGTAATATTGTAAAAGGATGTTCATTCGGATTTTCGGTTTTGTGGACTCTTATCATTTCGGCTAATGTAGCGTGAAATCGCTCGAGGGATCCGTTGGATTGGGGATGTCCTACGCTTGAGTATGTTAATTTTATGTCATAGAGCGTACAAAGATCTTTTAATAATTTGTTATCAAACTCACCGCCGTAATCGCAATGAATTCTCAACGGGGTACCATAGTGTTGAAAATATAGCAATAAGGTATTTACAACTGATTTCGCGGATTTATCCGGAACAGCATAGGCTTGAGTAAATTTGGTTAATTCGTCGCGAATTGTAACAGCGTAGTTTCGCGTGGGAAATTCGAATAGATCAACATTTATTCTTTCGAATGGTGTTTTTGGGGTCTCGGTAATTACCAGAGGGTTGCTAAGATTTTTACGACAGACTTTAGTTTTTTCGCATGTCTCGCAATTTTTTATAAAGTTTTCTACGTCTTTAGTTAAGCCTCGCCAATTGTACTTTACTCTAATCCTTCTAATAGTTTCATTAATACCACGGTGTAAGTTATTTTTACCTGAATGATTTTGATCTAAAATAATTGGAATTTCGTCTTCATCGGGGGTTTTAACAATATTTTGACAGATAACTATTTTCAAGTCTTTTTCTGCAAAAATAAAAGATAGCATTTCGAGTATTGGAAGATCTAAATTATTTTCTACATAGTATGTTTTAGAAAGATCCAAAATGTCTTGTCTTTTGTACAATACCATGAATAAATGTTCGTTTATTGAATCTACATCAAAAGGTAAAGGAACAATAAAATATTTTCTATGCCTGACCGATTTGCTTGAGACAATGTTAATAGTGTTATTATAAAATTCGGGGTGTTCTTCGAACATGTCCTCAATGATTTTGTGATGCAAATCTTCTAATTTATTTTGTTGAAAGAATGTTATAATATTTTTGTGCTCCTTGTCTAGAAGTTGTCTGTTTGAAATTTGAATTTTAGAATAATCTATTAAGGATTTTGTCTTATACAAATTACAAAAGATATCAAATTCTTGAGAGATTTGTTCTTTAGTGATTTTGTTGTTATTGTTCGGGTTTTCGTCATTGTTTGGTTCGTCATCTTCTGATTCGTCGTCCTCGTTCGCGGCTAGAATTTTTGAATAAAATTTGGAACATTCCGAAAAGTGATTGATTTTAACTCGCGATAGCGCGTCCGCGTTTTTATTGGTTTTGCCGGGTTTATAGATGATTTCATAGTCGTATTCTTCTAATTTGAGTCGCCAACGTGCGAGTCTGCTTCCTGGGTCTTTTATCGAAAATAGCCAGGTAAGTGGTCGATGATCGGTTACTAACTTGAACTTTCTGCCGAATAGATATGGCCTAAAGTGTTTTACTGACCATACTATGGCTAATAGCTCGCGTTCTATGGTCGAATACTTAGTCTCCGCCGCGCATAAAGTTCGAGATGCATAAGCTATTGGTAAGTCTTTGCCTATATTTCCTTGCGAGAGCACGGAACCAATGGCAAATGCGCTAGCATCAGTAGTTAGGATGAAAACATCGTCAAAATTTGGATAAATAAGAATCGGAGTTGTTGTTAACGCTCGTTTCAAATTTTCGAAGGAGTTTAAGCAATCATTGTCAAAGTCGAAAAGTATGTCTTTTTGCAATAATTTTGTTAAAGGTTTAGAAATCTTTGAAAAGTTAGGTATAAAACGTCTGTAATATCCAGCTAAGCCTAGGAATGATTTTATTTCCTTAGGGTTTCTTGGTTGAGGAAAATTTAGAATCGCGTCAACTTTAGCGGGATTTGGTTTTACACCGTCCTTAGTAATAAGATGGCCTAAATATGCAACTTCCTTGCGTAAAAATTCGCATTTGTCCGGTTGAATTTTGAGATTGGCTTTTTGTAAACGTTTAAATACTTCCGTTAGTCGCGAAATGTGGTCATGAATGGTAGGCGAATAAATAATAATGTCATCCATGTAAACGAGACACCGTTCATTTTGGATACCTAACAAAATGTTGTCCATCACTCTTTGAAATGTTGATGGAGCATTTTTCAGTCCAAATGGCATTCGTACAAATTCAAAATGACCGTTTTCTACTGTGAAAGCAGTTTTTTGAATATCTTTCGCGTCGATTTCTATTTGATGGAATCCGGAGGCAAGATCTAACGTGGTAAAATATTGGCACTTGCCTAATTGATCAAGAAGGTCCGAAATATTTGGAAGCGGATATTTGTCGTCAATAGTCAGTTCGTTAAGTTTTCTGTAGTCTACTACAACTCGCCATTTTTGTTTACCGGAGGCGTCAAGTTTTTTAGGTACAACCCAAACCGGGGATGACCAGGGTGAAATTGATGGTCTGATTATACCTTGGTCTAGCATTTTAGAGACCTGTGTTTTAACTTCCTCTTTGTGAACATGAGGATAGCGATAAGATTTTGTAAAAACCGGTTTAGAATCGTTCGTATCAATAGAATGTTTAATCTCATTAGTGAAACTTAAATTGTCGCCTTCTAAATAAAATATATCAGAAAAATTTAGACAAAGTTCTGTTATTAATTCGGCTTCTTCTTCGTTCAAATGATCTAATCGTAGTTGGTTTCTAATTTCGAAAATTCTGTCTGTATGTTGAGGACTGTCCGGATTCTGAGAGTTTAAATTAAAAATTGATCTAAATTTTTGAACTGGTTCTAGTTTAAGATTCGAGAAATCGATTATTTTGGGAATTGCGTTAGCGTTTATAATTGATGTTAAAAATTCTCCGTTGTCGTCGATTTTGACAATAGCGTTTGGTAAGCGTACTTTTTCATTTTCCTGGGCTAACAGTATAGCCTCAGTATTCCGTAAATTACATTTTAATTTAAATATTTTTTCCATGCGTGGTTCGATTGAAATTAAATTTTGATTTTTCGCGTTGCATGGAATTTGATTCCGAATTTGATTGTTAATATTGGAATTTGTAGTTGGTTGCATAGGTAAATTTTGTGTTTTTTCGTCACCCGTAGCTTTAAATATCGGTACGGTTTTGAAATTCGTAATTAGTCGCTTGTTTTTAATATCTACCATACATTCGTAGTGTTCTAAAAAGTCTGCGCCTAGTAGTCCGTCAAATTCTATATCCAAGTTATGAATGTAAACTTTGTGCGGGTTATTGTCGGTAAATGGTATAAGAACAGATTCGTTAATGTTAATTTTTTGTTCAGTTATGCCTTGTATAATAATATTTTCAGAAAATCTCCTTTTGTAATTTTCTGCCGTTTTTGGTTTAAAAATTGAAATTCCTGCACCAGAATCAATGAGGATTTTAAATTTATTAGTGATGTCTTTAATGTAATAGAGATTATTTGAATTTACAGTCAATAAAGCGTGCGAAAGTGTTTCTACATGAACTTCTGTTCTGGGAAGTTCAGAAACGGGTCGAAATTGTTGTTGAGGTTCATATTTTGAATTTGGTGGGAAATTTGGTCTAATTCGCAATTCGCTGTTGGAGTATCCGTGAGATACTCCGGACTTTTGCAAAAATCCTGAGGATTAGCAGTATAATCCTCCTGCGGCAAGTGAGAATTAGCAGTATAATTCTCTTGCGGCATCTGAGAATTAGCAGTATAATTCTCGTACTGTTCTTCTTGAAAATTAGATGCATAATTTTCCGAAAAGGTTTGATTATTTTCTAGATTGAAATTATCGTACATTGTATCAGCGTTTTGATATTCAGGAGAATAATCTTCATATTGGTCAAAATTATATTGGTCATAAGGTTCATAATTTAAATGATGAGTCTTTTGTTGATTGAAACGGTTAAAATTCGGATTTGGTTGTATCGCTGATGGTCTTTGTTGAATAAAATTAGGATTCGGTCTAATTGCTGAGGGCCTATTTTGTTGTGCTTGGCTAACTTGGTTATTTTGCGGATAAGTTCTAGTTTGTTGTGCAAAATTTTGAAAACTTTGATTGCTTTGAAAGTTTGGTCTTTGAACATTTTGTGAAGTCGATGGCATAAATTGTTGTTGCCTCGTGCGACATTCGTTTATTATATGCCCATTACGTTTACAAAATGTACAAAATTTTTGTTGAAAATTTGGGGTCGGCCTTTTTTGTTGAGGAGGCACTGGATTTCTAGCATTATTATTATTTTTGGAAAATTTTTGAGATTCAAAATAAGAGAGTTGTAATTCTCTTCTAATCCTATTGATGGCTTGTAACATACTTGTTGGATCTCCAGCACGTACTATTTGCCCTAATTTTGTTTCAAGGCCCGCTAACAAAGTGTTTAATGTCATCGTTTCAATTAATTCCGATTGAGATTGTTTTTGTTCCCCGGATAAACGTTGTTTTTGTATGGCAGCGTGCATTTTTGCATTATGCGTCTGTAGACGCGCAACAAAAGTTAGTGCAGATTCACCTGGCATTTGGTGAATACGCTGCAAATCCTGAATTAAAGATGTCAAATCGCGAGAGTCTCCGAAATGAGTTTCGAGCAAGACTCTTATTTCCGCCCATGTGGCAGGGTTGCGTGAGTTTATTAATTCGGCAGCTCTGCCGCGCAATTTATTTTTAATATGTAGGGTTAATAATATTTTCTGGTCGTTAATTGCCATGCCTTGTGCATAAATGCAAGAATTTAAAAAGGTTTGTAAATTAATGGCATTGCCATCGAATTCTGGTATAATTGAAAAAATTTCAGAGAGCTTGTAAGGCTCAATTTGCTCTATCCTTGCATTTTGTACTGTTTGTGTGGTTTGCGATGTTTCTGGCATCGTTGCTTTTGTTTAGAGATTACAAAAAAATTAATTAAATGTTAACTTGAAATTATTTTTAAAAAAATGACCTTTTTAGAAAAGGAAATTAGTTTTAATAAAAAAATTATTTAGGCAGTTTGTGCATTAACTGTATAATACACGGTGATGTATTAGCAGTATAATACGTTTCTTATGCTAATTAAAATTAAATTAAACTTGTCGCGTTTATTTTGTTAAGGAATAATTATTTGATAATAGAACTGTGTTTTGTTCGCTGAGTGTATATAGCACTTTTATAAAATAATTGTGAGAAAATAGTAAAATAAAGCGAGATGATTCTTAAAATGACTTACATTAATATTTCCATTGGTAGGTTCTTTCTCTAGTTGAAGGATTGGGATCCACCGTCACAGCTAGGAAGGTCTCCTTGTTCTTCCGGTTGTTTTCCACTGGTTAGGCACCTTTTTCTCCAGATGTTCTCCTTGTTCCCTTGGACACTTTACCAGAAGTTAGGCTCCCGAACTTGTGCGTTTTTCTAGATCCGGTACGACTGCGCCACTGTTATATTTGATACTTTGTATTTGTCTTTTTAAAAAATATTTATTTAATTAATTAGAGTCATCGATGACTCTGAGTAAAATATAAAATTGTAGAATTAAAAGTTTATTGTAAAGGTGAGTTAATAACTGAGTACAAAAGCGTCTGCTGCTCATATTTATAACATTAGGAAAGCAGTGTCAGCTAGACGGAGAACAAAGGAAATGCAAATGTGCAATTTGGCATAAACTATGAGAATGGATACAAAACAATGTGTGAAATATGATATGTGAGATAAGCAATTACCAAGAGAAGTCGTTATCAACATATGTAATTTGATACTACTAAGAGCTTGCTTATAACTCAGTGTCGTACTGTTATTTTTTAATATAACAGGAATACCCCCAGGGCTCCGAAGCCCTCCTTGAAAATTAGCAATTAAAGGTTATTATTAAATTATAGAAAATTTTACTACACAATATTTAAAATAGGATGAATTGATATGAGATAAAAATGAAGAGACTTGAAAATCATCAATAAGGTAACACGATTTATTAACATTGCTATGAACAATTATATTGAAAAAAGAACACCCAGCTGAGATTCATGTCTGTATTCCCAAATACGCAAAAATTTGCATTTCAGTTTTAAGAATAATATTGTAATTTTAAAATAACCAGTTTGGCAAGTGCAAGATAATGTTTGATTCAAATACAGTACTTTCTCAAACAATCAGAATTCAGACTTAAAACAAAAGTGTCAAATAATTTGAAATAAAATGCATAGAAATGCATTGATAAGTAATAGGTGTGACGTAGGTAATATACTATCATTCTAAAGGAACAGAAACTGGACACTTGAGAGGATATAAAAAAAAGTTATTTTAAAATTAAAATTTTTAAACAATTTTTTTATATGGTGCCGGACCATAGACTTCAGCCTGGGTAGGCTGCACGTAAATACAGCCCTGTATTGCATTCTTGGTATCAAGTGGATGAAGCACCAGCACTTTCAACAAACGCTGTAGATTCAAAACTTGATTCAAGACAAGACGGTGAGACAATAGAAGTCAATTTCTTCGGCCCCCTAGATCACCGGATCTGACACAATTAGATTTTTATTTATGGAGGTAAGTTAAGAATATACTTTATCAAACTTCATCCGCATCTTGGGAAGACTTCAGATTGAAAATAACACAAGCCACGAATGATATTGATAGAAATAAAGTCGAAAATGCTATCACAGCCGCAGCCATCTGACGTTGGGTTTTTTAATGTTTAACCCATAACATAACATCATCTGTATTGTTCATAGTTTATATAATCATTTCATTGTCAATTTATGCTAGACCAAGTATTTCCAAATTTATACCAAAATTGAATTAGGTGTAGATGAGTTTGAATATGTACATACTATTTTGTATTAAACACTTACCTAAGTTTAGTTATTTTTTGTTCTATTATTTTACTGTTTCAATTCAAACTTCAAATATCTATCTCATTTGCAAGTGGGAAATATTGTAATGGCCGCCTTAAAAGAATCACCTTATACAAATAGTCCAGAATGAATGGGGTAGTGGCAGTCCATCCTGAGGATTCATCTGTTCCCAACATATTGTGCTTATGCTAAGAACACTTTACTTGTTTCATTTATATTCAGCATATTTTTGACTTTGTTGTTTGGCTGCAACCATTTATTATTTGATTAATAAATACTATTCACTGTTTAATTGTATTTGATAAATTTCAAGCAGGAAAACCTCTCCTAGGCTACGTGGTCCCTTATTGTGATCGTCATAGATTGGCGGTCTTGACACTTGGTGGAAGCGCCTTGGTTCGATTCTGTTGAGTAAATTCTTCATACTTAATTAAGTCACTTTGAAATTTTTTCACTTCTATCTCAACCAGGCATTATCTGAAATTAAAATATTGTCTAAGTTAAAGAAATTTTTATATACAAGACTTTAAACAATCCTCTTTTATTTGCTCTTTAAAGCCGGTATATCTGGCTTGTAGTATATACAAGACCCTGAAACACTACCATTTTATACTCATTTTATAGCCAGTCTAGCTGGTTTGAAGAGTATAAGGTTTACCTTGACTAAAGCCCGTTATAATTCTTCAACTATTGTTCCTTTTTTTAACAAAAGAATTACATTGTTCAGTACATCTTGTTATTTTCATTTTTTCTCTTTCAAATCCCTGTAATCTTACTACATAGAACATTTTATTTGTCATATTTTCCTCATTGCTAAAAATAATGACTCTTTATGCTGTTTGATCGCCCACCCCCGCTTTAATCTACGAGATCGCGCTGGTAGACAGGACGGATTGGGCTCGGCTACATTAAAGGATCCTTTTCCGATAGGAATCAAATTGTATAGCTGATGCTACGCACGGTTTGCTGTTTTTATGTAGCCACCTCTCCGTCTATAAATATAAATACAAAAATGTCCGAATGTGTGGAGTGTCAGAGCATTCAAATACTCAAGTGAAGATTAGCACCATATAATCTAACAAATTCATCAATCTAGTAACAGCACTTTACAATAAAAAATTTTGTTATATATGTTTAGCCAGTATTTAGACATACCGATAGTCATATGCATATTTATCGAGATCAGGGATGCATTATTCACTTTGTTTGAGGGGCATTGAATACACAGAACTTGCCTCCTATCCTTACTTATACAGGGATCTCACTATAGAAAATAATTAATTACGAAACAACGCATGAGAATAGTAGTCGGAATGTAGTTAACACTATTATTACAAAGAAAACCTGATAACTTTTGCTACAAGAAATATACAGAATGGTCATTCAAAACCAAACATTCAATATTAAATAAAAAAACTCACCCTATGAAGATCCCCTTTCCCATCGAAACCAAAATTCAACGAAACGTGAGGTTAGGTCGCCAAAAATTGCGAAATTACGTGAGGTTAGGTCGCAAAATCGCGAAATTTCGTTGTGTTAGGTCGCAAAACTCGCGAAATTTCGTTGGGTTAGGACGCGAAATTACATGACGTTAGATCGCAAAACTGCAAAATTTCCTTGGGTTAGATCGCAAAAATCGCAAAATTTCAACCAAGCTAACCCAACGAAAGAAAATCGAAAATATCTCGAGAACGGTTCATTTCATAAAAAAATGACAAATAGAAAAAAGTTTCCATATTAAATTTCCTACACAATCCCTACGTTTTCGAGATATGATGTCTGAAGCTTGACGGAAGGTGATTTTTCAATAATTGCACCTGACGAAAATACATTAAGAACAAAATTATGTTTAATAAACATCAAGAAGTCAGTAACGGATCATCTAAAAGACGCGAAGAAAGTTCGTTCCATAGAGAAATGTACGGAAAATCGAATAGCATTGAGAGCAACTTCCTATATCGCACCGTTTCAGAGATAATTTGAGAAAAATAATTTAAAACTCAACCCACGATGAAACCTGTACCTTAACTAAACTACGTAGAAATGTAAAATGATAAAATGAATCAATGACAATTAAAAACCCACCCGATGATGACCACTTTCACACCAAAACTGAAATCCCACGAAATACACCTACACAGGAGAATCGAGTATTTATTTTTCGCTATTTACCTCTAGTTACCCCCCCCCCCACACACACTCCAACGCATTCAACTCAAAATATAATATAGTTCCAGATGTCGCTATAATAGGTACATACGGGTACCAAATTTCAAGTGAATATCTCAATTTTATTTTATCAACCACTTTAATATTGAAGTGGGGGTTGGGATGAAAAATATAAAAACATTTGAGGCGTGGCTTGTAGTACATACATCAAATTTCAAGTTTCTGCACTCTTACCAGCTTGCTATACATATTTCCCACTATTTACCCCCAATGCTTCACCGGATATCTTCAAAAAACAATCCAGTTCCATATCTCGTTATAATATACGTGTACAAAATTTCTAGTCAATATCTTAAACCGTTCCGGAGAAAACGTGCGGACAAAAAATAAAGTTACAGACAGATTTTTCGCTTAATTTTAAAATCTCGACGTTTCATGACATTCTATTTCAAGATAAAAAAAAAAAAAATTTTTTATGATTACTATACTTCCAATCCGCTACGTGGATATGGAAGTGATATTATAATTCACCCATATTGGAAATTTGTAAAGGTATTTACCCAGCCTTCCATATTTGGCACCTATTATTTAATACTGAATTTTTGTTTACGAATGACCACTCTGTATATTTTTTTGACAAAAGGCAACAGGTTATCTTTGTAATAACACCTTCCGATTGTTATTCTCATAATATGTGGTTTCGTAATAATTCTTTAGGTCGCCCGATGCGTTAGGTCGCAAGGTGTTAGGTAGCGAAATTTCGTTGGGTTAGGTCGCGAGAAAGGCGAAATTACGTGAGGTTAGGTCGCAAACTCGGGGAATTTCGTTGGGTTAGATCGCAAAATTGGCGAAATTTCGTTGTGTTAGGTCGCGAAATTACATGAGGTTAGATCGCAAAACCCCGAAATTTCCACCAAGCTAACTTAACGAAAGAAAATCGAAAATATCTCGAAAACGGTTCATTTCATAAAAAAATGACAAATAGAAAAAAGTTTCCATATTAAATTTCCTACACAATCCCTACGTTTTCGAGATATGATGTCTGAAGTTTGACGGAAGGTGATTTTTCAATTATTGCACCTGACGAAAATACTTTAAGAACAAATATAAAAACATTTGAGGCGTGGATTGTAGTACTTACATCAAATTTCAAGTTTCTGCACTCTTACCAGCTTGCTATACATATTTCCTCCTATTTACCCCCAACCCTTCACCGGATATCTTCAAAAAAACATCCAGTTACAGATCTCGTTATAATATATACGTGTTCAAAGTTTCTAGTCAATATCTTAAACCGTTCCGGAGAAAACGTGCGGACAAAAAATAAACTTACAAACAGATTTTTCGTTCAAATTTAAAATCTCGACTTTTCATGACATTCTATTTCTAGAAAAAAAATAAATAAAAATTTTTATGATTACTATACTTCCAATCCGCTGCGTGGATATGGAAGTGATATTATAATTCACCCATATTGGAAATTTGTAAAGGTATTTACCCAGCCTTCCATATTTGGCACCTATTATTTAAAACTGAATTTTTGTTATCGAATGACCACTCTGTATATTTTTTTGACAAAAGGCAACAGGTTATCTTTGTAATAACACCTTCCGATTGTTATTCTCATAATATGTGGTTTCGTAATAAGTCTTTAGGGCGCCCGATGCGTTAGGTCGCAAGGTGATAGGTAGCGAAATTTCGTTGGGTTAGGTCGCGAAAATCGCGAAATTACGTGAGGTTAGGTCGCAAACTCGCGAAATTTCGTTGGGTTAGATCGCTAAATTGGCGAAATTTCGTTGTGTTAGGTCGCGAAATTACATGAGGTTAGGTCGCAAAAACCGCGAAATTTCCTTGGGTTAGATCGCAAAATCGCGAAATTTCAACCAAGCTAACCCAACGAATGAAGATCGAAAATATCTCGAAAACGGTTCATTTGATAAAAAAATGACAAATAGAAAAAAGTTTCCATATTAAATTTCCTACACAATCCCTACGTTCTCGAGATATGATGTCTGAAGTTTGACGGAAGGTGATTTTTCAATTATTGCACCTGACGAAAATACTTTAAGAAGATAGATTTTTCGTTCAACTTTACAATCTCGACTTTTCATGACATTCTATTTCTAGAAAAAATAAATAAAATTTTTTATGATTACTATACTTCCAATCCGCTACGTGGATATGGAAGTGATATTATAATTCAGCCAT
Source organism: Stenurella melanura (assembly GCA_963583905.1). NCBI lineage: Eukaryota > Metazoa > Arthropoda > Insecta > Coleoptera > Cerambycidae > Stenurella > Stenurella melanura. Next base: position 53,726 of record OY757310.1, read on the forward strand.
ATTGGAAATTTGTAAAGGTATTTACCCAGCCTTCCATATTTGGCACCTATTATTTAATACTGAATTTTTGTTATCGAATGACCACTCTGTATATTTTTTTGACAAAAGGCAACAGGTTATCTTTGTAATAACACCTTCCGATTGTTATTCTCATAATATGTGGTTTCGTAATAAGTCTTTAGGGCGCCCGATGCGTTAGGTCGCAAGGTGACAGGTAGCAAAATTTCGTTGGGTTAGGTCGCGAAAATCGCGAAATTACGTGAGGTTAGGTCTCAAACTCGCGAAATTTCGTTGGGTTAGATCGCTAAATTGGCGAAATTTCGTTGTGTTAGGTCGCGAAATTACATGAGGTTAGGTCGCAAAAACCGCGAAATTTCCTTGGGTTAGATCGCAAAATCGCGAAATTTCAACCAAGCTAACCCAACGAAAGAAGATCGAAAATATCTCGAAAACGGTTCATTTCATAAAAAAATGACAAATAGAAAAAAGTTTCCATATTAAATTTCCTACACAATCCCTACGTTCTCGAGATATGATGTCTGAAGTTTGACGGAAGGTGATTTTTCAATTATTGCACCTGACGAAAATACTTTAAGAAGACAGATTTTTCGTTCAACTTTACAATCTCGACTTTTCATGACATTCTATTTCTAGAAAAAAAAATAAAAATTTTTATGATTTATCCGCTACGTGGATATGGAAGTGATATTATAATTCAGCCATATTGGAAATTTGTAAAGGTATTTACCCAGCCTTCCATATTTGGCACCTATTATTTAATACTGAATTTTTGTTATCGAATGACCACTCTGTATATTTTTTTGACAAAAGGCAACAGGTTATCTTTGTAATAACACCTTCCGATTGTTATTCTCATAATATGTGGTTTCGTAATAAGTCTTTAGGGCGCCCGATGCGTTAGGTCGCAAGGTGATAGGTAGCAAAATTTCGTTGGGTTAGGTCGCGAAAATCGCGAAATTACGTGAGGTTAGGTCTCAAACTCGCGAAATTTCGTTGGGTTAGATCGCTAAATTGGCGAAATTTCGTTGTGTTAGGTCGCGAAATTACATGAGGTTAGATCGCAAAACCGCGAAATTTCAACCAAGCTAACCCAACGAAAGAAGATCGAAAATATCTCGAAAACGGTTAATTTCATAAAAAAATGACAAATAGAAAAAAGTTTCCATATTAAATTTTCTACACAATCCCTACGTTTTCGAGATATGATGTCTGATGTTTGACGGAAGGTGATTTTTCAATTATTGCACCTGACGAAAATACTTTAAGAACAAAATTATGTTTAATACACAACAAGAAGTCGGTAACGGATCATCTAAAAGACGGGAAGAAAGTTCGTTCCATAGAGAAATGTACGGAAAATCGAATAGCATTGAGAGCAACTTCCTATATTTCACCGTTTCAGAGATAATTTGAGAAAAATAATTTAAAACTCAACCCACGATGAAACCTGTACCATAACTAAACTACGTAGAAATATAAAATGATAAAATAAATCAATGACAATTAAAAACCCGCCCGATGATGACCACTTTCACACCAAAACTGGAATCCCACGAAATACAACTACACAGGAGAATCGAGTATTTATTGCTCGCTATTTACCTCTAGTTACCCCCCCCCCCCACACACACACACACACTCCACCAACGCAATCAACTCAAAATATAATATAGTTTCAGATGTCGGTATAATACATACGGGTACCAAGTTTCAAGTGAATATCTCAATTTTATTTTATCAGCCACTTTAATATTGAAAAATATAAAAACATTTGAGGCGTGGATTGTAGTACATACATCAAATTTCAAGTTTCTGCACTCTTACCAGCTTGCTATACATATTTCCCCCTATTTACCCCCAACCCTTCACCGGATATCTTCAAAAAACCATCCAGTTACAGATCTCGTTATAATATATACGTGATTTTTCGTTCAAATTTAAAATCTCGAATTTTGATGACATTCTATTTCAAGAAAAAAAAAATTAAAATTTTTTATGATTACTATACTTCCAATCCGCTACGTGGATATGGAAGTGATATTATAATTCACCCATGTTGGAAATTTGTAAAGGTATTTACCCAGCCTTCCATATTTGGCACCTATTATTTAATACTGAATTTTTGTTATCGAATGACCACTCTGTATATTTTTTTGACAAAAGGCATCAGGTTATCTTTGTAATAACACCTTCCGATTGTTATTCTCATAATATGTGGTTTCGTAATAATTCTATAGGTCGCCCGATGCGTTAGGTCGCAAGGTGTTAGGTAGCGAAATTTCGTTGGGTTAGATCGCAAAATTGGCGAAATTTCGTTGTGTTAGGTCGCGAAATTACATGAGGTTAGATCGCAAAACCGCGAAATTTCCACCAAGCTAACCTAACGAAAGAAAATCAAAAATATCTCGAAAACGGTTCATTTCATAAAAAAATGACAATTAGGAAAAAGTTTCCATATTAAATTTCCTACACAATCCCTACGTTTTCGAGACATGATGTCTGAAGTTTGACGGAAGGTGATTTTTCAATTATTGCACCTGACGAAAATAATTTAAGAACATATATAATAACATTTGAGGCGTGGATTGTAGTACATACATCAAATTTCAAGTTTCTGCACTCTTACCAGCTTGCTATACATATTTCCCCCTATTTACCCCCAACCCTTCACCGGATATCTTCAAAAAACGTGCGGACAAAAAATAAACTTACAAACAGATTTTTCGTTCAAATTTAAAATCTCGAATTTTCATGACATTCTATTTCTAGAAAAAAAATAAATAAAAATTTTTATGATTACTATACTTCCAATCCGCTACGTGGATATGGAAGTGATATTATAATTCACCCATATTGGAAATTTGTAAAGGTATTTACCCAGCCTTCCATATTTGGCACCTATTATTTAAAACTGAATTTTTGTTATCGAATGACCACTCTGTATATTTTTTTGACAAAAGGCAACAGGTTATCTTTGTAATAACACCTTCCGATTGTTATTCTCATATGTGGTTTCGTAATAAGTCTTTAGGGCACCCGATGCGTTAGGTCGCAAGGTGATAGGTAGCGAAATTTCGTTGGGTTAGGTCGCGAAAATCGCGAAATTACGTGAGGTTAGGTCTCAAACTCGCGAAATTTCGTTGGGTTAGATCGCTAAATTGGCGAAATTTCGTTGTGTTAGGTCGCGAAATTACATGAGGTTAGATCGCAAAACCGCGAAATTTCAACCAAGCTAACCCAACGAAAGAAGATCGAAAATATCTCGAAAACGGTTCATTTCATAAAAAAATGACAAATAGAAAAAAGTTTCCATATTAAATTTCCTACACAATCCCTACGTTCTCGAGATATGATGTCTGAAGTTTGACGGAAGGTGATTTTTCAATTATTGCACCTGACGAAAATACTTTAAGAAGATAGATTTTTCGTTCAACTTTACAATCTCGACTTTTCATGACATTCTATTTCAAGCAAAAAAAAAAAAATTAAAATTTTTTATGATTACTATACTTCCAATCCGCTACGTGGATATGGAAGTGATATTATAATTCACCCATATTGGAAATTTGTAAAGGTATTTACCCAGCCTTCCATATTTGGCACCTATTATTTAAAACTGAATTTTTGTTATCGAATGACCACTCTGTATATTTTTTTGACAAAAGGCAACAGGTTATCTTTGTAATAACACCTTCCGATTGTTATTCTCATAATATGTGGTTTCGTAATAAGTCTTTAGGGCGCCCGATGCGTTAGGTCGCAAGGTGACAGGTAGCAAAATTTCGTTGGGTTAGGTCGCGAAAATCGCGAAATTACGTGAGGTTAGGTCTCAAACTCGCGAAATTTCGTTGGGTTAGATCGCTAAATTGGCGAAATTTCGTTGTGTTAGGTCGCGAAATTACATGAGGTTAGATCGCAAAACCGCGAAATTTCAACCAAGCTAACCCAACGAAAGAAGATCGAAAATATCTCGAAAACGGTTCATTTCATAAAAAAATGACAAATAGAAAAAAGTTTCCATATTAAATTTCCTACACAATCCCTACGTTTTCGAGATATGATGTCTGATGTTTGACGGAAGGTGATTTTTCAATTATTGCACCTGACGAAAATACTTTAAGAACAAAATTATGTTTAATACACAACAAGAAGTCGGTAACGGATCATCTAAAAGACGGGAAGAAAGTTCGTTCCATAGAGAAATGTACGGAAAATCGAATAGCATTGAGAGCAACTTCCTATATTTCACCGTTTCAGAGATAATTTGAGAAAAATAATTTAAAACTCAACCCACGATGAAACCTGTACCATAACTAAACTACGTAGAAATATAAAATGATAAAATAAATCAATGACAATTAAAAACCCGCCCGATGATGACCACTTTCACACCAAAACTGGAATCCCACGAAATACAACTACACAGGAGAATCGAGTATTTATTGCTCGCTATTTACCTCTAGTTACCCCCCCACCCCCCCTCCACACACACACACTCCACCAACGCAATCAACTCAAAATATAATATAGTTTCAGATGTCGGTATAATACATACGGGTACCAAGTTTCAAGTGAATATCTCAATTTTATTTTATCAGCCACTTTAATATTGAAAAATATAAAAACATTTGAGGCGTGGATTGTAGTACATACATCAAATTTCAAGTTTCTGCACTCTTACCAGCTTGCTATACATATTTCCTCCTATTTACCCCCAACCCTTCAACGGATATCTTCAAAAAAACATCCAGTTACAGATCTCGTTATAATATATACGTGTACAAAATTTCTAGTCAATATCTTAAACCGTTCCGGAGAAAGCGCGCGGACAAAAAATAAAGTTACAAACAGATTTTTCGTTCAAATTTAAAATCTCGACTTTTCATGACATTCTATTTCAAGCAAAAAAAAAAAAATTAAAATTTTTTATGATTACTATACTTCCAATCCGCTACGTGGATATGGAAGTGATATTATAATTCACCCATGTTGGAAATTTGTAAAGGTATTTACCCAGCCTTCCATATTTGGCACTGAAGCAGAATATACCTGAAGCAGAATATGCCTAAACTTGTGGGTTTTTAGAGCCAGAAATTAACAGATGTCAAATTTAAATTATTTTTATTTTTATTCAACAACACTTTCTTAGTTACGGAGCTAGTACAATCACAACAATAACTAATATATAAAAACAATGCAAACAACAAATAAATAAGTAAACAAATCTTCGTTTCCAACACTCCCCCTATTTGTTTACTGATTTAAAGGTACACAAAGTGAACTTCTATTTCTGATGAATTGTTCCTTTGGTAAAGCCTTCGTGAGAATATCAGCAAGTTGTTTTTTTTTAGATTCAACATAGACAGTTTCAATGAAACCCTTTTCTACTTGGTCACGTATATAATGGTATTTTATATCAATGTGTTTGGTCCTCTTATGGTGTTCTTGACTCTTGACTAACCGAATGGCACTTTGATTATCTACGAATAGCTTGGTAGGTTCGCATACATCTACATTAAGCTCCTGAAGTAATGTTCTCAACCAAATAACCTCTCTGGCTGTTTCTGAACCTGCCACGTATTCTGACTCTGTAGTAGAACGGGAAACGCACTTTTGAGACTGTGACGACCATGTAACCGGTGCCCCAGCTAACATAGTCAAATAACCAGTTGTTGACTTTCTAGAATCAATATCGTTTGCAAAGTCAGCATCGGAATATGCAACAAAATTTAAATCAGTTCCACAATACTTTATTCCATAGTTCTGGGTTCCTTTTAAATACTTGAATATCCTTTTTACTGCTATCCAATGCTCCAAAGCTGGACTACAAAGGTATTTACTCACTTGAGACACAGCGAACATGATATCTGGGCGTGTGACGACAGCGAGAAACATTAAACTTCCTACAGCTTCTCTATAGGGCACACTAAGCATCCTACTATCTCTTATAGATGCTTGGTTTGCATGAAGCACAACATTTGGATCGGCAGGAATTGCTTTGATGTTACAATTTACCATGTTAAATTTCTCCAAAATTTTGGCAACATACCCTTGCTGGCCCAAAAATATACTTCTTTGTTCTCTATTGCGACTGATTTCCAATCCAACATAACATTCTGCAGCACAAATGGTTATCTCGAATATTTTTCCAAGTTCTGTCAAAAATATGTCCATAACCTTTTTAGATTTACACATAATTAGACCATCATCAACGTACAACGCCAGGAATAGTTCATAATTTTCAAAGAGTGCATAAAAAATGCATTTTTCAGCATCTAACTGCTTGAAGCTGTATGAACTAAGAAATTCCACAAACTTCTTATTCCAACATCTCGGAGACTGCTTCAAACCATATAGGCTTTTGTTGAGTTTGCATACCAGAGTACAACCTTTTGTATTAAAGCCTTCCGGCTGCTTCATAAAGATTTCTTCTTGTAAATCTCCGTTCAGGAAAGCCGTCTTTACGTCAAACTGACAAATTTCTAAATCACTGACAGTTGCAATTGATAATAACGTTCTAACGGAATCATACCTTACAACTGGTGAAAATGTTTCAAAATAGTCTATGCCAGATTTTTGACTATAACCTTTTGCACAAAGTCTGGCCTTATATCTTTCAATTTTACCATCCGCTTTATATTTTATTTTAAACACCCATCTGCACCCAATTGCTTTGCGATCCGCTGGTAAAACTTGTAGTGACCACGTCTCATTTTTCATCAGCGACTTAATCTCATCTTCCATTGCTTTCTTCCATTCTTCTTTTTCTTCACTTTCCATAGCTTCTTCGTAGGTCTGAGGTTCACCTACTATTGCTGCACATGCTTCATACCAAATTGGTTTCTTAATATCTTTACGGTGTCTTAAATAATGGCCATTTTCTTCTGAAGCTTTATCCTTAGGCTGATTAATTTCTACTTCTATGTTTTCTGACGTTTGGTTTTCTTGATTAATTTCTACTTCTATGTTTTCTGACGTAGGCTGATTAATTTCTACTTCTATGTTTTCTGACGTTTGGTTTTCTATTCTGCCTTCTGATTTGGTGTCTACGGACTCTTCTTGTAAATTATCTTCATCTTCCATCTCAAATATAACGTTGTTTTGACATGACATATTTCTACTGTCTTTATAAATACATCCATTGAAATTAACATGTTTCACGACGACAACTTTCCTGGCAGCCAATTCATACAATCTGTAATTGGAACTGTTGCCGTCATATCCCACTAATATTTGTTTCTTGGAATTTCTCTCGAACTTATTTCTGAACTGTTTAGGCACAAGTACGAATGCTTCAGATCCAAACCTTCGTAAATGGCTAAGATTTAATTGTTTTCCTGTCCATTTTTCGTAAGGAGTAACATGCTTATCTTGTGCACACAGGCGACGATTTAATAAGTATACGGCCATATTAATTGCTTCCGCCCAAAGATTCATCGGGAGAGCAGTACTATGCAACATACTTTTGGCACTATCAACTATAGATCTCAAATCTCTCTCTGCCCTTCCATTTTGCTCTGGTGTATATGGAGCACTGGTTTCATGTATTATTCCATGTTCTTTAAAAAGATCTTTAAAATGATGGTTAACAAATTCTGTTCCATTATCACTTCGGAATATTTTTATTTTATTACCAGTTTGTCTTTCTGACATTTTCTGAAATTCCAGAAATTTTGTGAAAACGTCACTTTTATGTCTTATGAAATAAACAAAACGATATGAAGTACAATCATCCTTGAATAAAACGAAATAATTAGCTCCTCCTAATGAAGTACTTGATATTCTACCGCAGACATCGGAATGAATGTATTCACCAGGTTTTTCAGCTCGTCTATTCAAATTAGCATTAAATGATTGCTTATGTTGTTTTCCATATTGACAACCCTCACACTGAATACGTGTGACTTCTTTATTTGAGATTTTGATATCAGGTATCATTCCTTTGTCAGACATGTCTTTCAAAGTACGAAAATTAACATGACCCAACCGTTCATGCCATAGCTGAACAATACTCGTTTCTGCGGAGTTTCCTTGAATTTGTGGGATTTCAAATAACATTTTATAGCATTGATTCTCCAGCTTCCTTCCAACAGCAACTACACCATTTTTATTTCTAACTTCTATGAATCTACTATTAAATTCGACCTGCAAACCTTTGCTCGTGGCTGCTCCCACTGAAAAAAGATTTTTCTTCAACTTTGGAACGTATAAGGTTTCTACCAATGTACGAGGAACTCTTCTACCATTCACAACAGCCATTACACTAATTGAGCCAATTCCTTCAGCGGTAATAAAAGAGTTATCTCCAATTTGAACATCTTTGTTCTTTAGTGGTGTTATTTGTGAAAACCACTCTTTGTGCGACGTCATATGCTTTGATGCTGCACTATCAGCGAGGGAGATATCTTCACATCCATCAGCAACTATATTTTTCATCTCAGCACTAAGAGCTTGATTTCTGTAATTTGGATCACAGTTTTGCTTGCTGTAACCAGGTTGAAGTTTACTAAGCCTTATTCTACATTCAGATTTGAAATGCCCCTTCTTGTTACAGTAGTAGCACGTTACATCTTTTTTAGAATACTTTGTATTAGGAATAAAATTACTTTTGGTATTAGAAACAAAATTCTTTTTGTTCGAACTATGAGGATACTTATTGAGTTTAACAGCAGCAAACGCAGTTGTTAGCTCGTCTGCCTGAGTAAGCCTCAATTCTTCTTTGAGAAGTCTTGTTGTAAGATTTTCAAATGTTTGTTTATCTTCGTCGTATGAGTCCCATGCAGTTACGAATGATCCATACTTGTGAGGTAAACTTTCTAAAGTTTTAGCTATTTTATCTATATCGCTTACTTTTTCTTCAACATCAGCTAGAGCTTGTGACATTGACTCTATGTTGCTAATATGCTGTGCAATACTGTCGGTTTCTGACATTTTATAACTGAAAATTTTTTGTTTAATCATCACTTTGTTCGCGGAGGACCTTTGTTCGTGAATTATTTTCAGCCTTGACCACATACTGGCGGCATTATCACACGTTATTACAGTCTGCAATTGACTAAACTCCATTGACATAGATATTAACATCATCCCTTTAGCATTTAAGTTTTCCCATGATTTCTTTACGTTTTCTTCATCTGTTATTACTGGTTGTTTTGCTTTACCATTAATTAAATCCAGCAAACCCTCTGCTCTAAATATTATTTCCATCTGGTATTTCCACAGTGAAAAATTCTTCCCATCGAATTTCTGAATATTAATATTCTTGAACTTGTCCATCTTATTACCTTTAGAATACCTTAAACTGGTATGTTAAATTTGATGTGACTTGACACGAAACTAGTTTTCTTCTATTACTAGAGAACCACTGACCCTTCTTATTGTACTGGGTGTACTGGGCCCATAACCTGAAGCAGAATATACCTGAAGCAGAATATGCCTAAACTTGTGGGTTTTTAGAGCCAGAAATTAACAGATGTCAAATTTAAATTATTTTTATTTTTATTCAACAACACTTTCTTAGTTACGGAGCTAGTACAATCACAACAATAACTAATATATAAAAACAATGCAAACAACAAATAAATAAGTAAACAAATCTTCGTTTCCAACAGGCACCTATTATTTAATACTGAATTTTTGTTATCGAATGACCACTCTGTATATTTTTTTGACAAAAGGCATCAGGTTATCTTTGTAATAACACCTTCCGATTGTTATTCTCATAATATGTGGTTTCGTAATAATTCTTTAGGTCGCCCGATGCGTTAGGTCGCAAGGTGTTAGGTAGCGAAATTTCGTTGGGTTAGGTCGCGAGAAAGGAGAAATTACGTGAGGTTAGGTCGCAAACTCGCGGAATTTCGTTGGGTTAGATCGCAAAATTGGCGAAATTTCGTTGTTAGGTCGCGAAATTACATTTGGTTAGATCGCAAAACCGCGAAATTTCCACCAAGCTAACCTAACGAAAGAAAATCGAAAATATCTCGAAAACGGTTCATTTCATAAAAAAATGACAAATAGAAAAAAGTTTCCATATTAAATTTCCTACACAATCCCTACGTTTTCGAGATATGATGTCTGAAGTTTGACGGAAGGTGATTTTTCAGTTATTGCACCTGACGAAAATACTTTAAGAACAAATATAAAAACATTTGAGGCGTGGATTGTAGTACATACATCAAATTTCAAGTTTCTGCACTGTTACCAGCTTGCTATACATATTTCCCCCTATTAACCCCCAACCCTTCACCGGATATCTTCAAAAAACCATCCAGTTACAGATCTCGTTATAATATATACGTGTACAAAATTTCTAGTCCATATCTTAAACCGTTCCGGAGAAAACGTGCGGACAAAAAATAAAGTTACAAACAGATTTTTCGTTCAAATTTAAAATCTCGACTTTTCATGACATTCTATTTCAAGAAAAAAAAAAAAATTATGATTACTATACTTCCAATCCGCTACGTGGATATGGAAGTGATATTATAATTCACCCATATTGGAAATTTGTAAAGGTATTTACCCAGCCTTCCATATTTGGCACCTATTATTTAATACTGAATTTTTGTTATCGAATGACCACTCTGTATATTTTTTTGACAAAAAGCATCAGGTTATCTTTGTAATAACACCTTCCGATTGTTATTCTCATAATATGTGGTTTCGTAATAATTCTTTAGGTCGCCCGATGCGTTAGGTCGCAAGGTGTTAGGTAGCGAAATTTCGTTGGGTTAGGTCGCGAGAATCGCGAAATTACGTGAGGTTAGGTCGCAAACTCGCGAAATTTCGTTGGGTTAGATCGCAAAATTGGCGAAATTTCGTTGTGTTAGGTCGCGAAATTACATGAGGTTAGATCGCAAAATTGCGAAATTTCCACCAAGCTAACCTAACGAAAGAAAATCAAAAATATCTCGAAAACAGTTCATTTCATAAAAAAATGACAAATAGAAAAAAGTTTCCATATTAAATTTCCTACACAATCCCTACGTTTTCGAGATATGATGTCTGAAGTTTGACGGAAGGTGATTTTTCAATTATTGCACCTGACGAAAATACTTTAAGAACAAAATTATGTTTAATACACATCAAGAAGTCGGTAACGGATTATCTAAAAGACGCGAAGAAAGTTCGTTCCATACAGAAATGTACGGAAAATCGAATAGCATTGAGAGCAACTTCCTATATCGCACCGTTTCAGAGATAATTTGAGAAAAAAAATTTGAAACTCAACCCACGATGAAACCTGTACCATAACTAAACTACATAGAAATGTAAAATGATAAAATGAATCAATGACAATTAAAAACCCACCCGATGATGACCACTTTCACACCAAAATTGAAATCCCACGAAACACACCTACACAGGAGAATCGAGTATTTATTTTTCGCTATTTACCTCACACACACACACTCCACCAACGCAATCAACTCAAAATATAATATAGTTCCAGATGTCGGTATAATACATACGGGTACCAAATTTCAAGTGAATATCTCAATTTTATTTTATCAACCACTTTAATATTGAAAAATATAAAAACATTTGAGGCGTGGATTGTAGTACATACATCAAATTTCAAGTTTCTGCACTCTTACCAGCTTGCTATACATATTTCCTCCTATTTACCCCTAACCCTTCACCGGATATCTTCAAAAAACCATCCAGTTACAGATCTCGTTATAATATATACGTGTACAAAATTTCTAGTCAATATCTTAAACCGTTCCGGAGAAAACGAGCGGACAACAAATAAAGTTACAGATTTTTCGTTCAAATTTAAAATCTCGACTTTTCATGACATTCTATTTCTAGAAAAAAAAAAAATTAAAATTTTTATGATTACTATACTTCCAATCCGCTACGTGGATATGGAAGTGATATTATAATTCACCCATATTGGAAATTTGTAAAGGTATTTACCCAGCCTTCCATATTTGGCACCTATTATTTAATACTGAATTTTTGTTATCGAATGACCACTCTGTATATTTTTTTGACAAAAGGCAACAGGTTATCTTTGTAATAACACCTTCCGATTGTTATTCTCATAATATGTGGTTTCGTAATAAGTCTTAGGGCGCCCGATGTGTTAGGTCGCAAGGTGATAGGTAGAGAAATTTCGTTGGGTTAGGTCGCGAAAATCGCGAAATTACGTTAGGTTAGGTGTCAAACTCGCGAAATTTCGTTGGGTTAGATCGCTAAATTGGCGAAATTTCGTTGTGTTAGGTCGCGAAATTACATGAGGTTAGATCGCAAAACCGCGAAATTTCAACCAAGCTAACCCAACGAAAGAAGATCGAAAATATCTCGAAAACGGTTCATTTCATAAAAAAATGACAAATAGAAAAAAGTTTCCATATTAAATTTCCTACACAATCCCTACGTTTTCGAGATATGATGTCTGATGTTTGACGGAAGGTGATTTTTCAATTATTGCACCTGACGAAAATACTTTAAGAACAAAATTATGTTTAATACACAACAAGAAGTCGGTAACGGATCATCTAAAAGACGGGTAGAAAGTTCGTTCCATAGAGAAATGTACGGAAAATCGAATAGCATTGAGAGCAACTTCCTATATTTCACCGTTTCAGAGATAATTTGAGAAAAATAATTTAAAACTCAACCCACGATGAAACCTGTACCATAACTAAACTACGTAGAAATATAAAATGATAAAATAAATCAATGACAATTAAAAACCCGCCCGATGATGACCACTTTCACACCAAAACTGGAATCCCACGAAATACAACTACACAGGAGAATCGAGTATTTATTGCTCGCTATTTACCTCTAGTTACCCCCCCCCCCCCCCCCCCACACACACACACTCCACCAACGCAATCAACTCAAAATATAATATAGTTTCAGATGTCGGTATAATACATACGGGTACCAAGTTTCAAGTGAATATCTCAATTTTATTTTATCAGCCACTTTAATATTGAAAAATATAAAAACATTTGAGGCGTGGATTGTAGTACATACATCAAATTTCAAGTTTCTGCACTCTTACCAGCTTGCTATACATATTTCCTCCTATTTACCCCCAACCCTTCAACGGATATCTTCAAAAAAACATCCAGTTACAGATCTCGTTATAATATATACGTGTACAAAATTTCTAGTCAATATCTTAAACCGTTCCGGAGAAAGCGCGCGGACAAAAAATAAAGTTACAAACAGATTTTTCGTTCAAATTTAAAATCTCGACTTTTCATGACATTCTATTTCAAGCAAAAAAAAAAAAATTAAAATTTTTTATGATTACTATACTTCCAATCCGCTACGTGGATATGGAAGTGATATTATAATTCACCCATATTGGAAATTTGTAAAGGTATTTACCCAGCCTTCCATATTTGGCACCTATTATTTAATACTGAATTTTTGTAATCGAATGACCACTCTGCATATTTTTTTGACAAAAGGCAACAGGTTATCTTTGTAATAACACCTTCCGATTGTTATTCTCATAATATGTGGTTTCGTAATAAGTCTTTAGGGCGCCCGATGCGTTAGGTCGCAAGGTGATAGGTAGCGAAATTTCGTTGGGTTAGGTCGCGAAAATCGCGAAATTACGTGAGGTTAGGTCTCAAACACGCGAAATTTCGTTGGGTTAGATCGCTAAATTGGCGAAATTTCGTTGTGTTAGGTCGCGAAATTACATGAGGTTAGATCGCAAAACCGCGAAATTTCAACCAAGCTAACCCAACGAAAGAAGATCGAAAATATCTCGAAAACGGTTCATTTCATAAAAAAATAACAAATAGAAAAAAGTTTCCATATTAAATTTCCTACACAATCCCTACGTTTTCGAGATATGATGTCTGATGTTTGACGGAAGGTGATTTTTCAATTATTGCACCTGACGAAAATACTTTAAGAACAAAATTATGTTTAATACACAACAAGAAGTCGGTAACGGATCATCTAAAAGACGGGAAGAAAGTTCGTTCCATAGAGAAATGTACGGAAAATCGAATAGCATTGAGAGCAACTTCCTATATTTCACCGTTTCAGAGATAATTTGAGAAAAATAATTTAAAACTCAACCCACGATGAAACCTGTACCATAACTAAACTACGTAGAAATATAAAATGATAAAATAAATCAATGACAATTAAAAACCCGCCCGATGATGACCACTTTCACACCAAAACTGGAATCCCACGAAATACAACTACACAGGAGAATCGAGTATCTATTGCTCGCTATTTACCTCTAGTTACCCCCCCCCTCCACACACACACACTCCACCAACGCAATCAACTCAAAATATAATATAGTTTCAGATGTCTGTATAATACATACGGGTACCAAGTTTCAAGTGAATATCTCAATTTTATTTTATCAGCCACTTTAATATTGAAAAATATAAAAACATTTGAGGCGTGGATTGTAGTACATACATCAAATTTCAAGTTTCTGCACTCTTACCAGCTTGCTATACATATTTCCTCCTATTTACCCCCAACCCTTCAACGGATATCTTCAAAAAAACATCCAGTTACAGATCTCGTTATAATATATACGTGTACAAAATTTCTAGTCAATATCTTAAACCGTTCCGGAGAAAGCGCGCGGACAAAAAATAAAGTTACAAACAGATTTTTCGTTCAAATTTAAAAAAATTATGATTACTATACTTCCAATCCGCTACGTGGATATGGAAGTGATATTATAATTCACCCATATTGGAAATTTGTAAAGGTATTTACCCAGCCTTCCATATTTGGCACCTATTATTTAATACTGAATTTTTGTTATCGAATGACCACTCTGTATATTTTTTTGACAAAAAGCATCAGGTTATCTTTGTAATAACACCTTCCGATTGTTATTCTCATAATATGTGGTTTCGTAATAATTCTTTAGGTCGCCCGATGCGTTAGGTCGCAAGGTGTTAGGTAGCGAAATTTCGTTGGGTTAGGTCGCGAGAATCGCGAAATTACGTGAGGTTAGGTCGCAAACTCGCGAAATTTCGTTGGGTTAGATCGCAAAATTGGCGAAATTTCGTTGTGTTAGGTCGCGAAATTACATGAGGTTAGATCGCAAAACCGCGAAATTTCCTTGGGTTAGATCGCAAAATTGCGAAATTTCCACCAAGCTAACCTAACGAAAGAAAATCAAAAATATCTCGAAAACAGTTCATTTCATAAAAAAATGACAAATAGAAAAAAGTTTCCATATTAAATTTCCTACACAATCCCTACGTTTTCGAGATATGATGTCTGAAGTTTGACGGAAGGTGATTTTTCAATTATTGCACCTGACGAAAATACTTTAAGAACAAAATTATGTTTAATACACATCAAGAAGTCGGTAACGGATTATCTAAAAGACGCGAAGAAAGTTCGTTCCATACAGAAATGTACGGAAAATCGAATAGCATTGAGAGCAACTTCCTATATCGCACCGTTTCAGAGATAATTTGAGAAAAAAAATTTGAAACTCAACCCACGATGAAACCTGTACCATAACTAAACTACATAGAAATGTAAAATGATAAAATGAATCAATGACAATTAAAAACCCACCCGATGATGACCACTTTCACACCAAAATTGAAATCCCACGAAACACACCTACACAGGAGAATCGAGTATTTATTTTTCGCTATTTACCTCACACACACACACTCCACCAACGCAATCAACTCAAAATATAATATAGTTCCAGATGTCGGTATAATACATACGGGTACCAAATTTCAAGTGAATATCTCAATTTTATTTTATCAACCACTTTAATATTGAAAAATATAAAAACATTTGAGGCGTGGATTGTAGTACATACATCAAATTTCAAGTTTCTGCACTCTTACCAGCTTGCTATACATATTTCCTCCTATTTACCCCCAACCCTTCACCGGCTATCTTCAAAAAACCATCCAGTTACAGATCTCGTTATAATATATACGTGTACAAAATTTCTAGTCAATATCTTAAACCGTTCCGGAGAAAACGAGCGGACAACAAATAAAGTTACAGATTTTTCGTTCAAATTTAAAATCTCGACTTTTCATGACATTCTATTTCTAGAAAAAAAAAAAATTAAAATTTTTATGATTACTATACTTCCAATCCGCTACGTGGATATGGAAGTGATATTATAATTCACCCATATTGGAAATTTGTAAAGGTATTTACCCAGCCTTCCATATTTGGCACCTATTATTTAATACTGAATTTTTGTTATCGAATGACCACTCTGTATATTTTTTTGACAAAAGGCAACAGGTTATCTTTGTAATAACACCTTCCGATTGTTATTCTCATAATATGTGGTTTCGTAATAAGTCTTTAGGGCGCCCGATGCGTTAGGTCGCAAGGTGACAGGTAGCAAAATTTCGTTGGGTTAGGTCGCGAAAATCGCGAAATTACGTGAGGTTAGGTCTCAAACTCGCGAAATTTCGTTGGGTTAGATCGCTAAATTGGCGAAATTTCGTTGTGTTAGGTCGCGAAATTACATGAGGTTAGATCGCAAAACCGCGAAATTTCAACCAAGCTAACCCAACGAAAGAAGATCGAAAATATCTCGAAAACGGTTCATTTCATAAAAAAATGACAAATAGAAAAAAGTTTCCATATTAAATTTCCTACACAATCCCTACGTTTTCGAGATATGATGTCTGATGTTTGACGGAAGGTGATTTTTCAATTATTGCACCTGACGAAAATACTTTAAGAACAAAATTATGTTTAATACACAACAAGAAGTCGGTAACGGATCATCTAAAAGACGGGAAGAAAGTTAGTTCCATAGAGAAATGTACGGAAAATCGAATAGCATTGAGAGCAACTTCCTATATTTCACCGTTTCAGAGATAATTTGAGAAAAATAATTTAAAACTCAACCCACGATGAAACCTGTACCATAACTAAACTACGTAGAAATATAAAATGATAAAATAAATCAATGACAATTAAAAACCCGCCCGATGATGACCACTTTCACACCAAAACTGGAATCCCACGAAATACAACTACACAGGAGAATCGAGTATTTATTGCTCGCTATTTACCTCTAGTTACCCCCCCCCTCCACACACACACACTCCACCAACGCAATCAACTCAAAATATAATATAGTTTCAGATGTCTGTATAATACATACGGGTACCAAGTTTCAAGTGAATATCTCAATTTTATTTTATCAGCCACTTTAATATTGAAAAATATAAAAACATTTGAGGCGTGGATTGTAGTACATACATCAAATTTCAAGTTTCTGCACTCTTACCAGCTTGCTATACATATTTCCTCCTATTTACCCCCAACCCTTCAACGGATATCTTCAAAAAAACATCCAGTTACAGATCTCGTTATAATATAAACGTGTACAAAATTTCTAGTCAATATCTTAAACCGTTCCGGAGAAAGCGCGCGGACAAAAAATAAAGTTACAAACAGATTTTTCGTTCAAATTTAAAATCTCGACTTTTCATGACATTCTATTTCAAGCAAAAAAAAAAAAAATTAAAATTTTTTATGATTACTATACTTCCAATCCGCTACGTGGATATGGAAGTGATATTATAATTCACCCATGTTGGAAATTTGTAAAGGTATTTACCCAGCCTTCCATATTTGGCACCTATTATTTAATACTCAATTTTTGTTATCGAATGACCACTCTGTATATTTTTTTGACAAAAGGCATCAGGTTATCTTTGTAATAACACCTTCCGATTGTTATTCTCATAATATGTGGTTTCGTAATAATTCTTTAGGTCGCCCGATGCGTTAGGTCGCAAGGTGTTAGGTAGCCAAATTTCGTTGGGTTAGGTCGCGAGAAAGGCGAAATTACGTGAGGTTAGGTCGCAAACTCGCGGAATTTCGTTGGGTTAGATCGCAAAATTGGCGAAATTTCGTTGTTAGGTCGCGAAATTACATTTGGTTAGATCGCAAAACCGCGAAATTTCCACCAAGCTAACCTAACGAAAGAAAATCGAAAATATCTCGAAAACGGTTCATTTCATAAAAAAATGACAAATAGAAAAAAGTTTCCATATTAAATTTCCTACACAATCCCTACGTTTTCGAGATATGATGTCTGAAGTTTGACGGAAGGTGATTTTTCAATTATTGCACCTGACGAAAATACTTTAAGAACAAATATAAAAACATTTGAGGCGTGGATTGTAGTACATACATCAAATTTCAAGTTTCTGCACTGTTACCAGCTTGCTATACATATTTCAACCTATTAACCCCCAACCCTTCACCGGATATCTTCAAAAAACCATTCAGTTACAGATCTCGTTATAATATATACGTGTACAAAATTTCTAGTCCATATCTTAAACCGTTTCGGAGAAAACGTGCGGACAAAAAATAAAGTTACAAACAGATTTTTCGTTCAAATTTAAAATCTCGACTTTTCATGACATTATATTTCAAGAAAAAAAAAAAAAAAATTATGATTACTATACTTCCAATCCGCTACGTGGATATGGAAGTGATATTATAATTCACCCATATTGGAAATTTGT
Source organism: Stenurella melanura (assembly GCA_963583905.1). Taxonomy (NCBI): domain Eukaryota; kingdom Metazoa; phylum Arthropoda; class Insecta; order Coleoptera; family Cerambycidae; genus Stenurella; species Stenurella melanura. The sequence goes on from OY757310.1 coordinate 72,250, forward strand.
AAAGGTATTTACCCAGCCTTCCATATTTGGCACCTATTATTTAATACTGAATTTTTGTTATCGAATGACCACTCTGTATATTTTTTTGACAAAAAGCATCAGGTTATCTTTGTAATAACACCTTCCGATTGTTATTCTCATAATATGTGGTTTCGTAATAATTCTTTAGGTCGCCCGATGCGTTAGGTCGTAAGGTGTTAGGTAGCGAAATTTCGTTGGGTAAGGTCGCGAGAATCGCGAAATTACGTGAGGTTAGGTCGCAAACTCGCGAAATTTCGTTGGGTTAGATCGCAAAATTGGCGAAATTTCGTTGTGTAAGGTCGCGAAATTACATGAGGTTAGATCGCAAAACCGCGAAATTTCCTTGGGTTAGATCGCAAAATTGCGAAATTTCCACCAAGCTAACCTAACGAAAGAAAATCAAAAATATCTCGAAAACAGTTCATTTCATAAAAAAATGACAAATAGAAAAAAGTTTCCATATTAAATTTCCTACACAATCCCTACGTTTTCGAGATATGATGTCTGAAGTTTGACGGACAGATTTTTCGTTCAACTTTACAATCTCGACTTTTCATGACATTCTATTTCTAGAAAAAAAAAATAAAATTTTTTATGATTACTATACTTCCAATCCGCTACGTGGATATGGAAGTGATATTATAATTCAGCCATATTGGAAATTTGTAAAGGTATTTACCCAGCCTTCCATATTTGGCACCTATTATTTAATACTGAATTTTTGTTATCGAATGACCACTCTGTATATTTTTTGACAAAAGGCAACAGGTTATCTTTGTAATAACACCTTCCGATTGTTATTCTCATAATATGTGGTTTCGTAATAAGTCTTTAGGGCGCCCGATGCGTTAGGTCGCAAGGTGACAGGTAGCAAAATTTCGTTGGGTTAGGTCGCGAAAATCGCGAAATTACGTGAGGTTAGGTCTCAAACTCGCGAAATTTCGTTGGGTTAGATCGCTAAATTGGCGAAATTTCGTTGTGTTAGGTCGCGAAATTACATGAGGTTAGATCGCAAAACCGCGAAATTTCAACCAAGCTAACCCAACGAAAGAAGATCGAAAATATCTCGAAAACGGTTCATTTCATAAAAAAATGACAAATAGAAAAAAGTTTCCATATTAAATTTCCTACACAATCCCTACGTTCTCGAGATATGATGTCTGAAGTTTGACGGAAGGTGATTTTTCAATTATTGCACCTGACGAAAATACTTTAAAAACAAAATTATGTTTAATACACAACAAGAAGTCGGTAACGGATCATCTAAAAGACGGGAAGAAAGTTCGTTCCATAGAGAAATGTACGGAAAATCGAATAGCATTGAGAGCAACTTCCTATATTTCACCGTTTCAGAGATAATTTGAGAAAAATAATTTAAAACTCAACCCACGATGAAACCTGTACCATAACTAAACTACGTAGAAATATAAAATGATAAAATAAATCAATGACAATTAAAAACCCGCCCGATGATGACCACTTTCACACCAAAACTGGAATCCCACGAAATACAACTACACAGGAGAATCGAGTATTTATTGCTCGCTATTTACCTCTAGTTACCCCCCCCCCCCCACACACACACACACTCCACCAACGCAATCAACTCAAAATATAATATAGTTTCAGATGTCGGTATAATACATACGGGTACCAAGTTTCAAGTGAATATCTCAATTTTATTTTATCAGCCACTTTAATATTGAAAAATATAAAAACATTTGAGGCGTGGATTGTAGTACATACATCAAATTTCAAGTTTCTGCACTCTTACCAGCTTGCTATACATATTTCCTCCTATTTACCCCCAACCCTTCAACGGATATCTTCAAAAAAACATCCAGTTACAGATCTCGTTATAATATATACGTGTACAAAATTTCTAGTCAATATCTTAAACCGTTCCGGAGAAAGCGCGCGGACAAAAAATAAAGTTACAAACAGATTTTTCGTTCAAATTTAAAATCTCGACTTTTCATGACATTCTATTTCAAGCAAAAAAAAAAAAATTAAAATTTTTTATGATTACTATACTTCCAATCCGCTACGTGGATATGGAAGTGATATTATAATTCACCCATGTTGGAAATTTGTAAAGGTATTTACCCAGCCTTCCATATTTGGCACCTATTATTTAATACTCAATTTTTGTTATCGAATGACCACTCTGTATATTTTTTTGACAAAAGGCATCAGGTTATCTTTGTAATAACACGTTCCGATTGTTATTCTCATAATATGTGGATTCGTAATAATTCTTTAGGTCGCCCGATGCGTTAGGTCGCAAGGTGTTAGGTAGCGAAATTTCGTTGGGTTAGGTCGCGAAAATCGCGAAATTACGTGAGGTTAGGTCGCAAACTCGCGAAATTTCGTTGGGTTAGATCGCAAAATTGGCGAAATTTCGTTGTGTTAGGTCGCGAAATTACATGAGGTTAGATCGCAAAACCGCGAAATTTCCACCAAGCTAACCTAACGAAAGAAAATCAAAAATATCTCGAAAACTGTTCATTTCATAAAAAAATGACATATAGAAAAAAGTTTCCATATTAAATTTCCTACACAATCCCTACGTTTTCGAGACATGTCTGAAGTTTGACGGAAGGTGATTTTTCAATTATTGCACCTGACGAAAATACTTTAAGAACAAATATAAAAACATTTGAGGCGTGGATTGTAGTACATACAACAAATTTCAAGTTTCTGCACTCTTACCAGCTTGCTATACATATTTCCTCCTATTTACCCCCAACCCTTCAACGGATATCTTCAAAAAAACATCCAGTTACAGATCTCGTTATAATATATACGTGATTTTTCGTTCAAATTTAAAATCTCGAATTTTGATGACATTCTATTTCAAGAAAAAAAAAATTAAAATTTTTTATGATTACTATACTTCCAATCCGCTACGTGGATATGGAAGTGATATTATAATTCACCCATGTTGGAAATTTGTAAAGGTATTTACCCAGCCTTCCATATTTGGCACCTATTATTTAATACTGAATTTTTGTTATCGAATGACCACTCTGTATATTTTTTTGACAAAAGGCATCAGGTTATCTTTGTAATAACACCTTCCGATTGTTATTCTCATAATATGTGGTTTCGTAATAATTCTATAGGTCGCCCGATGCGTTAGGTCGCAAGGTGTTAGGTAGCGAAATTTCGTTGGGTTAGATCGCAAAATTGGCGAAATTTCGTTGTGTTAGGTCGCGAAATTACATGAGGTTAGATCGCAAAACCGCGAAATTTCCACCAAGCTAACCTAACGAAAGAAAATCAAAAATATCTCGAAAACGGTTCATTTCATAAAAAAATGACAATTAGGAAAAAGTTTCCATATTAAATTTCCTACACAATCCCTACGTTTTCGAGACATGATGTCTGAAGTTTGACGGAAGGTGATTTTTCAATTATTGCACCTGACGAAAATAATTTAAGAACATATATAATAACATTTGAGGCGTGGATTGTAGTACATACATCAAATTTCAAGTTTCTGCACTCTTACCAGCTTGCTATACATATTTCCCCCTATTTACCCCCAACCCTTCACCGGATATCTTCAAAAAACGTGCGGACAAAAAATAAACTTACAAACAGATTTTTCGTTCAAATTTAAAATCTCGAATTTTCATGACATTCTATTTCTAGAAAAAAAATAAATAAAAATTTGTATGATTACTATACTTCCAATCCGCTACGTGGATATGGAAGTGATATTATAATTCACCCATATTGGAAATTTGTAAAGGTATTTACCCAGCCTTCCATATTTGGCAACTATTATTTAAAACTGAATTTTTGTTATCGAATGTCCACTCTGTATATTTTTTTGACAAAAGGCAACAGGTTATCTTTGTAATAACACCTTCCGATTGTTATTCTCATATGTGGTTTCGTAATAAGTCTTTAGGGCACCCGATGCGTTAGGTCGCAAGGTGATAGGTAGCGAAATTTCGTTGGGTTAGGTCGCGAAAATCGCGAAATTACGTGAGGTTAGGTCTCAAACTCGCGAAATTTCGTTGGGTTAGATCGCTAAATTGGCGAAATTTCGTTGTGTTAGGTCGCGAAATTACATGAGGTTAGATCGCAAAACCGCGAAATTTCAACCAAGCTAACCCAACGAAAGATGATCGAAAATATCTCGAAAACGGTTCATTTCATAAAAAAATGACAAATAGAAAAAAGTTTCCATATTAAATTTCCTACACAATCCCTACGTTCTCGAGATATGATGTCTGAAGTTTGACGGAAGGTGATTTTTCAATTATTGCACCTGACGAAAATACTTTAAGAAGATAGATTTTTCGTTCAACTTTACAATCTCGACTTTTCATGACATTCTATTTCTAGAAAAAAAAAATAAAATTTTTTATGATTACTATACTTCCAATCCGCTACGTGGATATGGAAGTGATATTATAATTCACCCATATTGGAAATTTGTAAAGGTATTTACCCAGCCTTCCATATTTGGCACCTATTATTTAATACTGAATTTTTGTTATCGAATGACCACTCTGTATATTTTTTTGACAAAAGGCAACAGGTTATCTTTGTAATAACACCTTCCGATTGTTATTCTCATAATATGTGGTTTCGTAATAAGTCTTTAGGGCGCCCGATGCGTTAGGTCGCAAGGTGACAGGTAGCAAAATTTCGTTGGGTTAGGTCGCGAAAATCGCGAAATTACGTGAGGTTAGGTCTCAAACTCGCGAAATTTCGTTGGGTTAGATCGCTAAATTGGCGAAATTTCGTTGTGTTAGGTCGCGAAATTACATGAGGTTAGATCGCAAAACCGCGAAATTTCAACCAAGCTAACCCAACGAAAGAAGATCGAAAATATCTCGAAAACGGTTCATTTCATAAAAAAATGACAAATAGAAAAAAGTTTCCATATTAAATTTCCTACACAATCCCTACGTTTTCGAGATATGATGTCTGATGTTTGACGGAAGGTGATTTTTCAATTATTGCACCTGACGAAAATACTTTAAGAACAAAATTATGTTTAATACACAACAAGAAGTCGGTAACGGATCATCTAAAAGACGGGAAGAAAGTTAGTTCCATAGAGAAATGTACGGAAAATCGAATAGCATTGAGAGCAACTTCCTATATTTCACCGTTTCAGAGATAATTTGAGAAAAATAATTTAAAACTCAACCCACGATGAAACCTGTACCATAACTAAACTACGTAGAAATATAAAATGATAAAATAAATCAATGACAATTAAAAACCCGCCCGATGATGACCACTTTCACACCAAAACTGGAATCCCACGAAATACAACTACACAGGAGAATCGAGTATTTATTGCTCGCTATTTACCTCTAGTTACCCCCCCCCTCCACACACACACACTCCACCAACGCAATCAACTCAAAATATAATATAGTTTCAGATGTCTGTATAATACATACGGGTACCAAGTTTCAAGTGAATATCTCAATTTTATTTTATCAGCCACTTTAATATTGAAAAATATAAAAACATTTGAGGCGTGGATTGTAGTACATACATCAAATTTCAAGTTTCTGCACTCTTACCAGCTTGCTATACATATTTCCTCCTATTTACCCCCAACCCTTCAACGGATATCTTCAAAAAAACATCCAGTTACAGATCTCGTTATAATATAAACGTGTACAAAATTTCTAGTCAATATCTTAAACCGTTCCGGAGAAAGCGCGCGGACAAAAAATAAAGTTACAAACAGATTTTTCGTTCAAATTTAAAATCTCGACTTTTCATGACATTATATTTCAAGAAAAAAAAAAAAAAAATTATGATTACTATACTTCCAATCCGCTACGTGGATATGGAAGTGATATTATAATTCACCCATATTGGAAATTTGTAAAGGTATTTACCCAGCCTTCCATATTTGGCACCTATTATTTAATACTGAATTTTTGTTATCGAATGACCACTCTGTATATTTTTTTGACAAAAAGCATCAGGTTATCTTTGTAATAACACCTTCCGATTGTTATTCTCATAATATGTGGTTTCGTAATAATTCTTTAGGTCGCCCGATGCGTTAGGTCGTAAGGTGTTAGGTAGCGAAATTTCGTTGGGTAAGGTCGCGAGAATCGCGAAATTACGTGAGGTTAGGTCGCAAACTCGCGAAATTTCGTTGGGTTAGATCGCAAAATTGGCGAAATTTCGTTGTGTAAGGTCGCGAAATTACATGAGGTTAGATCGCAAAACCGCGAAATTTCCTTGGGTTAGATCGCAAAATTGCGAAATTTCCACCAAGCTAACCTAACGAAAGAAAATCAAAAATATCTCGAAAACAGTTCATTTCATAAAAAAATGACAAATAGAAAAAAGTTTCCATATTAAATTTCCTACACAATCCCTACGTTTTCGAGATATGATGTCTGAAGTTTGACGGACAGATTTTTCGTTCAACTTTACAATCTCGACTTTTCATGACATTCTATTTATAGAAAAAAAAAATAAAATTTTTTATGATTACAATACTTCCAATCCGCTACGTGGATATGGAAGTGATATTATAATTCAGCCATATTGGAAATTTGTAAAGGTATTTACCCAGCCTTCCATATTTGGCACCTATTATTTAATACTGAATTTTTGTTATCGAATGACCACTCTGTATATTTTTTTGACAAAAGGCAACAGGTTATCTTTGTAATAACACCTTCCGATTGTTATTCTCATAATATGTGGTTTCGTAATAAGTCTTTAGGGCGCCCGATGCGTTAGGTCGCAAGGTGACAGGTAGCAAAATTTCGTTGGGTTAGGTCGCGAAAATCGCGAAATTACGTGAGGTTAGGTCTCAAACTCGCGAAATTTCGTTGGGTTAGATCGCTAAATTGGCGAAATTTCGTTGTGTTAGGTCGCGAAATTACATGAGGTTAGATCGCAAAACCGCGAAATTTCAACCAAGCTAACCCAACGAAAGAAGATCGAAAATATCTCGAAAACGGTTCATTTCATAAAAAAATGACAAATAGAAAAAAGTTTCCATATTAAATTTCCTACACAATCCCTACGTTCTCGAGATATGATGTCTGAAGTTTGACGGAAGGTGATTTTTCAATTATTGCACCTGACGAAAATACTTTAAAAACAAAATTATGTTTAATACACAACAAGAAGTCGGTAACGGATCATCTAAAAGACGGGAAGAAAGTTCGTTCCATAGAGAAATGTACGGAAAATCGAATAGCATTGAGAGCAACTTCCTATATTTCACCGTTTCAGAGATAATTTGAGAAAAATAATTTAAAACTCAACCCACGATGAAACCTGTACCATAACTAAACTACGTAGAAATATAAAATGATAAAATAAATCAATGACAATTAAAAACCCGCCCGATGATGACCACTTTCACACCAAAACTGGAATCCCACGAAATACAACTACACAGGAGAATCGAGTATTTATTGCTCGCTATTTACCTCTAGTTACCCCCCCCCCCACACACACACACACACTCCACCAACGCAATCAACTCAAAATATAATATAGTTTCAGATGTCGGTATAATACATACGGGTACCAAGTTTCAAGTGAATATCTCAATTTTATTTTATCAGCCACTTTAATATTGAAAAATATAAAAACATTTGAGGCGTGGATTGTAGTACATACATCAAATTTCAAGTTTCTGCACTCTTACCAGCTTGCTATACATATTTCCTCCTATTTACCCCCAACCCTTCAACGGATATCTTCAAAAAAACATCCAGTTACAGATCTCGTTATAATATATACGTGTACAAAATTTCTAGTCAATATCTTAAACCGTTCCGGAGAAAGCGCGCGGACAAAAAATAAAGTTACAAACAGATTTTTCGTTCAAATTTAAAATCTCGACTTTTCATGACATTCTATTTCAAGCAAAAAAAAAAAAAATTAAAATTTTTTATGATTACTATACTTCCAATCCGCTACGTGGATATGGAAGTGATATTATAATTCACCCATGTTGGAAATTTGTAAAGGTATTTACCCAGCCTTCCATATTTGGCACCTATTATTTAATACTCAATTTTTGTTATCGAATGACCACTCTGTATATTTTTTTGACAAAAGGCATCAGGTTATCTTTGTAATAACACCTTCCGATTGTTATTCTCATAATATGTGGTTTCGTAATAATTCTTTAGGTCGCCCGATGCGTTAGGTCGCAAGGTGTTAGGTAGCCAAATTTCGTTGGGTTAGGTCGCGAGAAAGGCGAAATTACGTGAGGTTAGGTCGCAAACTCGCGGAATTTCGTTGGGTTAGATCGCAAAATTGGCGAAATTTCGTTGTTAGGTCGCGAAATTACATTTGGTTAGATCGCAAAACCGCGAAATTTCCACCAAGCTAACCTAACGAAAGAAAATCGAAAATATCTCGAAAACGGTTCATTTCATAAAAAAATGACAAATAGAAAAAAGTTTCCATATTAAATTTCCTACACAATCCCTACGTTTTCGAGATATGATGTCTGAAGTTTGACGGAAGGTGATTTTTCAATTATTGCACCTGACGAAAATACTTTAAGAACAAATATAAAAACATTTGAGGCGTGGATTGTAGTACATACATCAAATTTCAAGTTTCTGCACTGTTACCAGCTTGCTATACATATTTCCCCCTATTAACCCCCAACCCTTCACCGGATATCTTCAAAAAACCATCCAGTTACAGATCTCGTTATAATATATACGTGTACAAAATTTCTAGTCCATATCTTAAACCGTTTCGGAGAAAACGTGCGGACAAAAAATAAAGTTACAAACAGATTTTTCGTTCAAATTTAAAATCTCGACTTTTCATGACATTATATTTCAAGAAAAAAAAAAAAAATTATGATTACTATACTTCCAATCCGCTACGTGGATATGGAAGTGATATTATAATTCACCCATATTGGAAATTTGTAAAGGTATTTACCCAGCCTTCCCATATTTGGCACCTATTATTTAATACTGAATTTTTGTTATCGAATGACCACTCTGTATATTTTTTTGACAAAAAGCATCAGGTTATCTTTGTAATAACACCTTCCGATTGTTATTCTCATAATATGTGGTTTCGTAATAATTCTTTAGGTCGCCCGATGCGTTAGGTCGTAAGGTGTTAGGTAGCGAAATTTCGTTGGGTAAGGTCGCGAGAATCGCGAAATTACGTGAGGTTAGGTCGCAAACTCGCGAAATTTCGTTGGGTTAGATCGCAAAATTGGCGAAATTTCGTTGTGTAAGGTCGCGAAATTACATGAGGTTAGATCGCAAAACCGCGAAATTTCCTTGGGTTAGATCGCAAAATTGCGAAATTTCCACCAAGCTAACCTAACGAAAGAAAATCAAAAATATCTCGAAAACAGTTCATTTCATAAAAAAATGACAAATAGAAAAAAGTTTCCATATTAAATTTCCTACACAATCCCTACGTTTTCGAGATATGATGTCTGAAGTTTGACGGACAGATTTTTCGTTCAACTTTACAATCTCGACTTTTCATGACATTCTATTTCTAGAAAAAAAAAATAAAATTTTTTATGATTACTATACTTCCAATCCGCTACGTGGATATGGAAGTGATATTATAATTCACCCATATTGGAAATTTGTAAAGGTATTTACCCAGCCTTCCATATTTGGCACCTATTATTTAATACTGAATTTTTGTAATCGAATGACCACTCTGCATATTTTTTTGACAAAAGGCAACAGGTTATCGTTGTAATAACACCTTCCGATTGTTATTCTCATAATATGTGGTTTCGTAATAAGTCTTTAGGGCGCCCGATGCGTTAGGTCGCAAGGTGATAGGTAGCGAAATTTCGTTGGGTTAGGTCGCGAAAATCGCGAAATTACGTGAGGTTAGGTCGCAAACTCGCGAAATTTCGATGGGTTAGATCGCTAAATTGGCGAAATTTCGTTGTGTTAGGTCGCGAAATTACATGAGGTTAGATCGCAAAACCGCGAAATTTCAACCAAGCTAACCCAACGAAAGAAGATCGAAAATATCTCGAAAACGGTTCATTTCATAAAAAAATGACAAATAGAAAAAAGTTTCCATATTAAATTTCCTACACAATCTCTACGTTTTCGAGATATGATGTCTGATGTTTGACGGAAGGTGATTTTTCAATTATTGCACCTGACGAAAATACTTTAAGAACAAAATTATGTTTAATACACAACAAGAAGTCGGTAACGGATCATCTAAAAGACGGGAAGAAAGTTCGTTCCATAGAGAAATGTACGGAAAATCGAATAGCATTGAGAGCAACTTCCTATATTTCACCGTTTCAGAGATAATTTGAGAAAAATAATTTAAAACTCAACCCACGATGAAACCTGTACCATAACTAAACTACGTAGAAATATAAAATGATAAAATAAATCAATGACAATTAAAAACCCGCCCGATGATGACCACTTTCACACCAAAACTGGAATCCCACGAAATACAACTACACAGGAGAATCGAGTATTTATTGCTCGCTATTTACCTCTAGTTACCCCCCCCCACACACACACACTCCACCAATGCAATCAACTCAAAATATAATATAGTTTCAGATGTCGGTATAATACATACGGGTACCAAGTTTCAAGTGAATATCTCAATTTTATTTTATCAGCCACTTTAATATTGAAAAATATAAAAACATTTGAGGCGTGGATTGTAGTACATACATCAAATTTCAAGTTTCTGCACTCTTACCAGCTTGCTATACATATTTCCCCCTATTTACCCCCAACCCTTCACCGGATATCTTCAAAAAACCATCCAGTTACAGATCTCGTTATAATATATACGTGATTTTTCGTTCAAATTTAAAATCTCGAATTTTGATGACATTCTATTTCAAGAAAAAAAAAATTAAAATTTTTTATGATTACTATACTTCCAATCCGCTACGTGGATATGGAAGTGATATTATAATTCACCCATGTTGGAAATTTGTAAAGGTATTTACCCAGCCTTCCATATTTGGCACCTATTATTTAATACTGAATTTTTGTTATCGAATGACCACTCTGTATATTTTTTTGACAAAAGGCATCAGGTTATCTTTGTAATAACACCTTCCGATTGTTATTCTCATAATATGTGGTTTCGTAATAATTCTATAGGTCGCCCGATGCGTTAGGTCGCAAGGTGTTAGGTAGCGAAATTTCGTTGGGTTAGATCGCAAAATTGGCGAAATTTCGTTGTGTTAGGTCGCGAAATTACATGAGGTTAGATCGCAAAACCGCGAAATTTCCACCAAGCTAACCTAACGAAAGAAAATCAAAAATATCTCGAAAACGGTTCATTTCATAAAAAAATGACAATTAGGAAAAAGTTTCCATATTAAATTTCCTACACAATCCCTACGTTTTCGAGACATGATGTCTGAAGTTTGACGGAAGGTGATTTTTCAATTATTGCACCTGACGAAAATAATTTAAGAACATATATAATAACATTTGAGGCGTGGATTGTAGTACATACATCAAATTTCAAGTTTCTGCACTCTTACCAGCTTGCTATACATATTTCCCCCTATTTACCCCCAACTCTTCACCGGATATCTTCAAAAAACGTGCGGACAAAAAATAAACTTACAAACAGATTTTTCGTTCAAATTTAAAATCTCGAATTTTCATGACATTCTATTTCTAGAAAAAAAATAAATAAAAATTTGTATGATTACTATACTTCCAATCCGCTACGTGGATATGGAAGTGATATTATAATTCACCCATATTGGAAATTTGTAAAGGTATTTACCCAGCCTTCCATATTTGGCAACTATTATTTAAAACTGAATTTTTGTTATCGAATGACCACTCTGTATATTTTTTTGACAAAAGGCAACAGGTTATCTTTGTAATAACACCTTCCGATTGTTATTCTCATATGTGGTTTCGTAATAAGTCTTTAGGGCACCCGATGCGTTAGGTCGCAAGGTGATAGGTAGCGAAATTTCGTTGGGTTAGGTCGCGAAAATCGCGAAATTACGTGAGGTTAGGTCTCAAACTCGCGAAATTTCGTTGGGTTAGATCGCTAAATTGGCGAAATTTCGTTGTGTTAGGTCGCGAAATTACATGAGGTTAGATCGCAAAACCGCGAAATTTCAACCAAGCTAACCCAACGAAAGAAGATCGAAAATATCTCGAAAACGGTTCATTTCATAAAAAAATGACAAATAGAAAAAAGTTTCCATATTAAATTTCCTACACAATCCCTACGTTCTCGAGATATGATGTCTGAAGTTTGAGGGAAGGTGATTTTTCAATTATTGCACCTGACGAAAATACTTTAAGAAGATAGATTTTTCGTTCAACTTTACAATCTCGACTTTTCATGACATTCTATTTCTAGAAAAAAAAAATAAAATTTTTTATGATTACTATACTTCCAATCCGCTACGTGGATATGGAAGTGATATTATAATTCACCCATATTGGAAATTTGTAAAGGTATTTACCCAGCCTTCCATATTTGGCACCTATTATTTAATACTGAATTTTTGTTATCGAATGACCACTCTGTATATTTTTTTGACAAAAGGCAACAGGTTATCTTTGTAATAACACCTTCCGATTGTTATTCTCATAATATGTGGTTTCGTAATAAGTCTTTAGGGCGCCCGATGCGTTAGGTCGCAAGGTGACAGGTAGCAAAATTTCGTTGGGTTAGGTCGCGAAAATCGCGAAATTACGTGAGGTTAGGTCTCAAACTCGCGAAATTTCGTTGGGTTAGATCGCTAAATTGGCGAAATTTCGTTGTGTTAGGTCGCGAAATTACATGAGGTTAGATCGCAAAACCGCGAAATTTCAACCAAGCTAACCCAACGAAAGAAGATCGAAAATATCTCGAAAACGGTTCATTTCATAAAAAAATGACAAATAGAAAAAAGTTTCCATATTAAATTTCCTACACAATCCCTACGTTTTCGAGATATGATGTCTGATGTTTGACGGAAGGTGATTTTTCAATTATTGCACCTGACGAAAATACTTTAAGAACAAAATTATGTTTAATACACAACAAGAAGTCGGTAACGGATCATCTAAAAGACGGGAAGAAAGTTAGTTCCATAGAGAAATGTACGGAAAATCGAATAGCATTGAGAGCAACTTCCTATATTTCACCGTTTCAGAGATAATTTGAGAAAAATAATTTAAAACTCAACCCACGATGAAACCTGTACCATAACTAAACTACGTAGAAATATAAAATGATAAAATAAATCAATGACAATTAAAAACCCGCCCGATGATGACCACTTTCACACCAAAACTGGAATCCCACGAAATACAACTACACAGGAGAATCGAGTATTTATTGCTCGCTATTTACCTCTAGTTACCCCCCCCCCCTCCACACACACACACTCCACCAACGCAATCAACTCAAAATATAATATAGTTTCAGATGTCTGTATAATACATACGGGTACCAAGTTTCAAGTGAATATCTCAATTTTATTTTATCAGCCACTTTAATATTGAAAAATATAAAAACATTTGAGGCGTGGATTGTAGTACATACATCAAATTTCAAGTTTCTGCACTCTTACCAGCTTGCTATACATATTTCCTCCTATTTACCCCCAACCCTTCAACGGATATCTTCAAAAAAACATCCAGTTACAGATCTCGTTATAATATAAACGTGTACAAAATTTCTAGTCAATATCTTAAACCGTTCCGGAGAAAGCGCGCGGACAAAAAATAAAGTTACAAACAGATTTTTCGTTCAAATTTAAAATCTCGACTTTTCATGACATTCTATTTCAAGCAAAAAAAAAAAAATTAAAATTTTTTATGATTACTATACTTCCAGTCCGCTACGTGGATATGGAAGTGATATTATAATTCACCCATGTTGGAAATTTGTAAAGGTATTTACCCAGCCTTCCATATTTGGCACCTATTATTTAATACTCAATTTTTGTTATCGAATGACCACTCTGTATATTTTTTTGACAAAAGGCATCAGGTTATCTTTGTAATAACACCTTCCGATTGTTATTCTCATATGTGGTTTCGTAATAATTCTTTAGGTCGCCCGATGCGTTAGGTCGCAAGGTGTTAGGTAGCCAAATTTCGTTGGGTTAGGTCGCGAGAAAGGCGAAATTACGTGAGGTTAGGTCGCAAACTCGCGGAATTTCGTTGGGTTAGATCGCAAAATTGGCGAAATTTCGTTGTGAGGTCGCGAAATTACATTTGGTTAGATCGCAAAACCGCGAAATTTCCACCAAGCTAACCTAACGAAAGAAAATCGAAAATATCTCGAAAACGGTTCATTTCATAAAAAAATGACAAATAGAAAAAAGTTTCCAAAATTTCCTACACAATCCCTACGTTTTCGAGATATGATGTCTGAAGTTTGACGGAAGGTGATTTTTCAATTATTGCACCTGACGAAAATACTTTAAGAACAAATATAAAAACATTTGAGGCGTGGATTGTAGTACATACATCAAATTTCAAGTTTCTGCACTGTTACCAGCTTGCTATACATATTTCCCCCTATTAACCCCCAACCCTTCACCGGATATCTTCAAAAAACCATCCAGTTACAGATCTCGTTATAATATATACGTGTACAAAATTTCTAGTCCATATCTTAAACCGTTTCGGAGAAAACGTGCGGACAAAAAATAAAGTTACAAACAGATTTTTCGTTCAAATTTAAAATCTCGACTTTTCATGACATTATATTTCAAGAAAAAAAAAAAAAAAATTATGATTACTATACTTCCAATCCGCTACGTGGATATGGAAGTGATATTATAATTCACCCATATTGGAAATTTGTAAAGGTATTTACCCAGCCTTCCATATTTGGCACCTATTATTTAATACTGAATTTTTGTTATCGAATGACCACTCTGTATATTTTTTTGACAAAAAGCATCAGGTTATCTTTGTAATAACACCTTCCGATTGTTATTCTCATAATATGTGGTTTCGTAATAATTCTTTAGGTCGCCCGATGCGTTAGGTCGTAAGGTGTTAGGTAGCGAAATTTCGTTGGGTAAGGTCGCGAGAATCGCGAAATTACGTGAGGTTAGGTCGCAAACTCGCGAAATTTCGTTGGGTTAGATCGCAAAATTGGCGAAATTTCGTTGTGTAAGGTCGCGAAATTACATGAGGTTAGATCGCAAAACCGCGAAATTTCCTTGGGTTAGATCGCAAAATTGCGAAATTTCCACCAAGCTAACCTAACGAAAGAAAATCAAAAATATCTCGAAAACAGTTCATTTCATAAAAAAATGACAAATAGAAAAAAGTTTCCATATTAAATTTCCTACACAATCCCTACGTTTTCGAGATATGATGTCTGAAGTTTGACGGACAGATTTTTCGTTCAACTTTACAATCTCGACTTTTCATGACATTCTATTTCTAGAAAAAAAAAATAAAATTTTTTATGATTACTATACTTCCAATCCGCTACGTGGATATGGAAGTGATATTATAATTCAGCCATATTGGAAATTTGTAAAGGTATTTACCCAGCCTTCCATATTTGGCACCTATTATTTAATACTGAATTTTTGTTATCGAATGACCACTCTGTATATTTTTTTGACAAAAGGCAACAGGTTATCTTTGTAATAACACCTTCCGATTGTTATTCTCATAATATGTGGTTTCGTAATAAGTCTTTAGGGCGCCCGATGCGTTAGGTCGCAAGGTGACAGGTAGCAAAATTTCGTTGGGTTAGGTCGCGAAAATCGCGAAATTACGTGAGGTTAGGTCTCAAACTCGCGAAATTTCGTTGGGTTAGATCGCTAAATTGGCGAAATTTCGTTGTGTTAGGTCGCGAAATTACATGAGGTTAGATCGCAAAACCGCGAAATTTCAACCAAGCTAACCCAACGAAAGAAGATCGAAAATATCTCGAAAACGGTTCATTTCATAAAAAAATGACAAATAGAAAAAAGTTTCCATATTAAATTTCCTACACAATCCCTACGTTCTCGAGATATGATGTCTGAAGTTTGACGGAAGGTGATTTTTCAATTATTGCACCTGACGAAAATACTTTAAAAACAAAATTATGTTTAATACACAACAAGAAGTCGGTAACGGATCATCTAAAAGACGGGAAGAAAGTTCGTTCCATAGAGAAATGTACGGAAAATCGAATAGCATTGAGAGCAACTTCCTATATTTCACCGTTTCAGAGATAATTTGAGAAAAATAATTTAAAACTCAACCCACGATGAAACCTGTACCATAACTAAACTACGTAGAAATATAAAATGATAAAATAAATCAATGACAATTAAAAACCCGCCCGATGATGACCACTTTCACACCAAAACTGGAATCCCACGAAATACAACTACACAGGAGAATCGAGTATTTATTGCTCGCTATTTACCTCTAGTTACCCCCCCCCCCCACACACACACACACTCCACCAACGCAATCAACTCAAAATATAATATAGTTTCAGATGTCGGTATAATACATACGGGTACCAAGTTTCAAGTGAATATCTCAATTTTATTTTATCAGCCACTTTAATATTGAAAAATATAAAAACATTTGAGGCGTGGATTGTAGTACATACATCAAATTTCAAGTTTCTGCACTCTTACCAGCTTGCTATACATATTTCCTCCTATTTACCCCCAACCCTTCAACGGATATCTTCAAAAAAACATCCAGTTACAGATCTCGTTATAATATATACGTGTACAAAATTTCTAGTCAATATCTTAAACCGTTCCGGAGAAAGCGCGCGGACAAAAAATAAAGTTACAAACAGATTTTTCGTTCAAATTTAAAATCTCGACTTTTCAAGACATTCTATTTCAAGCAAAAAAAAAAAAATTAAAATTTTTTATGATTACTATACTTCCAATCCGCTACGTGGATATGGAAGTGATATTATAATTCACCCATGTTGGAAATTTGTAAAGGTATTTACCCAGCCTTCCATATTTGGCACCTATTATTTAATACTCAATTTTTGTTATCGAATGACCACTCTGTATATTTTTTTGACAAAAGGCATCAGGTTATCTTTGTAATAACACGTTCCGATTGTTATTCTCATAATATGTGGATTCGTAATAATTCTTTAGGTCGCCCGATGCGTTAGGTCGCAAGGTGTTAGGTAGCGAAATTTCGTTGGGTTAGGTCGCGAAAATCGCGAAATTACGTGAGGTTAGGTCGCAAACTCGCGAAATTTCGTTGGGTTAGATCGCAAAATTGGCGAAATTTCGTTGTGTTAGGTCGCGAAATTACATGAGGTTAGATCGCAAAACCGCGAAATTTCCACCAAGCTAACCTAACGAAAGAAAATCAAAAATATCTCGAAAACTGTTCATTTCATAAAAAAATGACATATAGAAAAAAGTTTCCATATTAAATTTCCTACACAATCCCTACGTTTTCGAGACATGTCTGAAGTTTGACGGAAGGTGATTTTTCAATTATTGCACCTGACGAAAATACTTTAAGAACAAATATAAAAACATTTGAGGCGTGGATTGTAGTACATACAACAAATTTCAAGTTTCTGCACTCTTACCAGCTTGCTATACATATTTCCTCCTATTTACCCCCAACCCTTCAACGGATATCTTCAAAAAAACATCCAGTTACAGATCTCGTTATAATATATACGTGTTCAAAATTTCTAGTCAATATCTTAAACCGTTCCGGAGAAAACGTGCGGACAAAAAATAAAGTTACAAACAGATTTTTCGTTCAAATTTAAAATCTCGACTTTTCATGACATTCTATTTCTAGAAAAAAAAAATAAAATTTTTTATGATTACTATACTTCCAATCCGCTACGTGGATATGGAAGTGATATTATAATTCACCCATATTGGAAATTTGTAAAGGTATTTACCCAGCCTTCCATATTTGGCACCTATTATTTAATACTGAATTTTTGTAATCGAATGACCACTCTGCATATTTTTTTGACAAAAGGCAACAGGTTATCGTTGTAATAACACCTTCCGATTGTTATTCTCATAATATGTGGTTTCGTAATAAGTCTTTAGGGCGCCCGATGCGTTAGGTCGCAAGGTGATAGGTAGCGAAATTTCGTTGGGTTAGGTCGCGAAAATCGCGAAATTACGTGAGGTTAGGTCGCAAACTCGCGAAATTTCGATGGGTTAGATCGCTAAATTGGCGAAATTTCGTTGTGTTAGGTCGCGAAATTACATGAGGTTAGATCGCAAAACCGCGAAATTTCAACCAAGCTAACCCAACGAAAGAAGATCGAAAATATCTCGAAAACGGTTCATTTCATAAAAAAATGACAAATAGAAAAAAGTTTCCATATTAAATTTCCTACACAATCTCTACGTTTTCGAGATATGATGTCTGATGTTTGACGGAAGGTGATTTTTCAATTATTGCACCTGACGAAAATACTTTAAGAACAAAATTATGTTTAATACACAACAAGAAGTCGGTAACGGATCATCTAAAAGACGGGAAGAAAGTTCGTTCCATAGAGAAATGTACGGAAAATCGAATAGCATTGAGAGCAACTTCCTATATTTCACCGTTTCAGAGATAATTTGAGAAAAATAATTTAAAACTCAACCCACGATGAAACCTGTACCATAACTAAACTACGTAGAAATATAAAATGATAAAATAAATCAATGACAATTAAAAACCCGCCCGATGATGACCACTTTCACACCAAAACTGGAATCCCACGAAATACAACTACACAGGAGAATCGAGTATTTATTGCTCGCTATTTACCTCTAGTTACCCCCCCCCCACACACACACACTCCACCAATGCAATCAACTCAAAATATAATATAGTTTCAGATGTCGGTATAATACATACGGGTACCAAGTTTCAAGTGAATATCTCAATTTTATTTTATCAGCCACTTTAATATTGAAAAATATAAAAACATTTGAGGCGTGGATTGTAGTACATACATCAAATTTCAAGTTTCTGCACTCTTACCAGCTTGCTATACATATTTCCCCCTATTTACCCCCAACCCTTCACCGGATATCTTCAAAAAACCATCCAGTTACAGATCTCGTTATAATATATACGTGATTTTTCGTTCAAATTTAAAATCTCGAATTTTGATGACATTCTATTTCAAGAAAAAAAAAATTAAAATTTTTTATGATTACTATACTTCCAATCCGCTACGTGGATATGGAAGTGATATTATAATTCACCCATGTTGGAAATTTGTAAAGGTATTTACCCAGCCTTCCATATTTGGCACCTATTATTTAATACTGAATTTTTGTTATCGAATGACCACTCTGTATATTTTTTTGACAAAAGGCATCAGGTTATCTTTGTAATAACACCTTCCGATTGTTATTCTCATAATATGTGGTTTCGTAATAATTCTATAGGTCGCCCGATGCGTTAGGTCGCAAGGTGTTAGGTAGCGAAATTTCGTTGGGTTAGATCGCAAAATTGGCGAAATTTCGTTGTGTTAGGTCGCGAAATTACATGAGGTTAGATCGCAAAACCGCGAAATTTCCACCAAGCTAACCTAACGAAAGAAAATCAAAAATATCTCGAAAACGGTTCATTTCATAAAAAAATGACAATTAGGAAAAAGTTTCCATATTAAATTTCCTACACAATCCCTACGTTTTCGAGACATGATGTCTGAAGTTTGACGGAAGGTGATTTTTCAATTATTGCACCTGACGAAAATAATTTAAGAACATATATAATAACATTTGAGGCGTGGATTGTAGTACATACATCAAATTTCAAGTTTCTGCACTCTTACCAGCTTGCTATACATATTTCCCCCTATTTACCCCCAACTCTTCACCGGATATCTTCAAAAAACGTGCGGACAAAAAATAAACTTACAAACAGATTTTTCGTTCAAATTTAAAATCTCGAATTTTCATGACATTCTATTTCTAGAAAAAAAATAAATAAAAATTTGTATGATTACTATACTTCCAATCCGCTACGTGGATATGGAAGTGATATTATAATTCACCCATATTGGAAATTTGTAAAGGTATTTACCCAGCCTTCCATATTTGGCAACTATTATTTAAAACTGAATTTTTGTTATCGAATGACCACTCTGTATATTTTTTTGACAAAAGGCAACAGGTTATCTTTGTAATAACACCTTCCGATTGTTATTCTCATATGTGGTTTCGTAATAAGTCTTTAGGGCACCCGATGCGTTAGGTCGCAAGGTGATAGGTAGCGAAATTTCGTTGGGTTAGGTCGCGAAAATCGCGAAATTACGTGAGGTTAGGTCTCAAACTCGCGAAATTTCGTTGGGTTAGATCGCTAAATTGGCGAAATTTCGTTGTGTTAGGTCGCGAAATTACATGAGGTTAGATCGCAAAACCGCGAAATTTCAACCAAGCTAACCCAACGAAAGAAGATCGAAAATATCTCGAAAACGGTTCATTTCATAAAAAAATGACAAATAGAAAAAAGTTTCCATATTAAATTTCCTACACAATCCCTACGTTCTCGAGATATGATGTCTGAAGTTTGACGGAAGGTGATTTTTCAATTATTGCACCTGACGAAAATACTTTAAGAAGATAGATTTTTCGTTCAACTTTACAATCTCGACTTTTCATGACATTCTATTTCTAGAAAAAAAAAATAAAATTTTTTATGATTACTATACTTCCAATCCGCTACGTGGATATGGAAGTGATATTATAATTCACCCATATTGGAAATTTGTAAAGGTATTTACCCAGCCTTCCATATTTGGCACCTATTATTTAATACTGAATTTTTGTTATCGAATGACCACTCTGTATATTTTTTTGACAAAAGGCAACAGGTTATCTTTGTAATAACACCTTCCGATTGTTATTCTCATAATATGTGGTTTCGTAATAAGTCTTTAGGGCGCCCGATGCGTTAGGTCGCAAGGTGACAGGTAGCAAAATTTCGTTGGGTTAGGTCGCGAAAATCGCGAAATTACGTGAGGTTAGGTCTCAAACTCGCGAAATTTCGTTGGGTTAGATCGCTAAATTGGCGAAATTTCGTTGTGTTAGGTCGCGAAATTACATGAGGTTAGATCGCAAAACCGCGAAATTTCAACCAAGCTAACCCAACGAAAGAAGATCGAAAATATCTCGAAAACGGTTCATTTCATAAAAAAATGACAAATAGAAAAAAGTTTCCATATTAAATTTCCTACACAATCCCTACGTTTTCGAGATATGATGTCTGATGTTTGACGGAAGGTGATTTTTCAATTATTGCACCTGACGAAAATACTTTAAGAACAAAATTATGTTTAATACACAACAAGAAGTCGGTAACGGATCATCTAAAAGACGGGAAGAAAGTTAGTTCCATAGAGAAATGTACGGAAAATCGAATAGCATTGAGAGCAACTTCCTATATTTCACCGTTTCAGAGATAATTTGAGAAAAATAATTTAAAACTCAACCCACGATGAAACCTGTACCATAACTAAACTACGTAGAAATATAAAATGTTAAAATAAATCAATGACAATTAAAAACCCGCCCGATGATGACCACTTTCACACCAAAACTGGAATCCCACGAAATACAACTACACAGGAGAATCGAGTATTTATTGCTCGCTATTTACCTCTAGTTACCCCCCCCCCCCCTCCACACACACACACTCCACCAACGCAATCAACTCAAAATATAATATAGTTTCAGATGTCTGTATAATACATACGGGTACCAAGTTTCAAGTGAATATCTCAATTTTATTTTATCAGCCACTTTAATATTGAAAAATATAAAAACATTTGAGGCGTGGATTGTAGTACATACATCAAATTTCAAGTTTCTGCACTCTTACCAGCTTGCTATACATATTTCCTCCTATTTACCCCCAACCCTTCAACGGATATCTTCAAAAAAACATCCAGTTACAGATCTCGTTATAATATAAACGTGTACAAAATTTCTAGTCAATATCTTAAACCGTTCCGGAGAAAGCGCGCGGACAAAAAATAAAGTTACAAACAGATTTTTCGTTCAAATTTAAAATCTCGACTTTTCATGACATTCTATTTCAAGCAAAAAAAAAAAAAATTAAAATTTTTTATGATTACTATACTTCCAATCCGCTACGTGGATATGGAAGTGATATTATAATTCACCCATGTTGGAAATTTGTAAAGGTATTTACCCAGCCTTCCATATTTGGCACCTATTATTTAATACTCAATTTTTGTTATCGAATGACCACTCTGTATATTTTTTTGACAAAAGGCATCAGGTTATCTTTGTAATAACACCTTCCGATTGTTATTCTCATAATATGTGGTTTCGTAATAATTCTTTAGGTCGCCCGATGCGTTAGGTCGCAAGGTGTTAGGTAGCCAAATTTCGTTGGGTTAGGTCGCGAGAAAGGCGAAATTACGTGAGGTTAGGTCGCAAACTCGCGGAATTTCGTTGGGTTAGATCGCAAAATTGGCGAAATTTCGTTGTTAGGTCGCGAAATTACATTTGGTTAGATCGCAAAACCGCGAAATTTCCACCAAGCTAACCTAACGAAAGAAAATCGAAAATATCTCGAAAACGGTTCATTTCATAAAAAAATGACAAATAGAAAAAAGTTTCCAAAATTTCCTACACAATCCCTACGTTTTCGAGATATGATGTCTGAAGTTTGACGGAAGGTGATTTTTCAATTATTGCACCTGACGAAAATACTTTAAGAACAAATATAAAAACATTTGAGGCGTGGATTGTAGTACATACATCAAATTTCAAGTTTCTGCACTGTTACCAGCTTGCTATACATATTTCCCCCTATTAACCCCCAACCCTTCACCGGATATCTTCAAAAAACCATCCAGTTACAGATCTCGTTATAATATATACGTGTACAAAATTTCTAGTCCATATCTTAAACCGTTTCGGAGAAAACGTGCGGACAAAAAATAAAGTTACAAACAGATTTTTCGTTCAAATTTAAAATCTCGACTTTTCATGACATTCTATTTCTAGAAAAAAAAAATAAAATTTTTTATGATTACTATACTTCCAATCCGCTACGTGGATATGGAAGTGATATTATAATTCACCCATATTGGAAATTTGTAAAGGTATTTACCCAGCCTTCCATATTTGGCACCTATTATTTAATACTGAATTTTTGTAATCGAATGACCACTCTGCATATTTTTTTGACAAAAGGCAACAGGTTATCGTTGTAATAACACCTTCCGATTGTTATTCTCATAATATGTGGTTTCGTAATAAGTCTTTAGGGCGCCCGATGCGTTAGGTCGCAAGGTGATAGGTAGCGAAATTTCGTTGGGTTAGGTCGCGAAAATCGCGAAATTACGTGAGGTTAGGTCGCAAACTCGCGAAATTTCGATGGGTTAGATCGCTAAATTGGCGAAATTTCGTTGTGTTAGGTCGCGAAATTACATGAGGTTAGATCGCAAAACCGCGAAATTTCAACCAAGCTAACCCAACGAAAGAAGATCGAAAATATCTCGAAAACGGTTCATTTCATAAAAAAATGACAAATAGAAAAAAGTTTCCATATTAAATTTCCTACACAATCTCTACGTTTTCGAGATATGATGTCTGATGTTTGACGGAAGGTGATTTTTCAATTATTGCACCTGACGAAAATACTTTAAGAACAAAATTATGTTTAATACACAACAAGAAGTCGGTAACGGATCATCTAAAAGACGGGAAGAAAGTTCGTTCCATAGAGAAATGTACGGAAAATCGAATAGCATTGAGAGCAACTTCCTATATTTCACCGTTTCAGAGATAATTTGAGAAAAATAATTTAAAACTCAACCCACGATGAAACCTGTACCATAACTAAACTACGTAGAAATATAAAATGATAAAATAAATCAATGACAATTAAAAACCCGCCCGATGATGACCACTTTCACACCAAAACTGGAATCCCACGAAATACAACTACACAGGAGAATCGAGTATTTATTGCTCGCTATTTACCTCTAGTTACCCCCCCCCCCCCCTCCACACACACACACTCCACCAACGCAATCAACTCAAAATATAATATAGTTTCAGATGTCGGTATAATACATACGGGTACCAAGTTTCAAGTGAATATCTCAATTTTATTTTATCAGCCACTTTAATATTGAAAAATATAAAAACATTTGAGGCGTGGATTGTAGTACATACATCAAATTTCAAGTTTCTGCACTCTTACCAGCTTGCTATACATATTTCCTCCTATTTACCCCCAACCCTTCAACGGATATCTTCAAAAAACCATCCAGTTACAGATCTCGTTATAATATATACGTGTACAAAATTTCTAGTCAATATCTTAAACCGTTCCGGAGAAAGCGCGCGGACAAAAAATAAAGTTACAAACAGATTTTTCGTTCAAATTTAAAATCTCGACTTTTCATGACATTCTATTTAAAGCAAAAAAAAAAAATTAAAATTTTTTATGATTACTATACTTCCAATCCGCTACGTGGATATGGAAGTGATATTATAATTCACCCATGTTGGAAATTTGTAAAGGTATTTACCCAGCCTTCCATATTTGGCACCTATTATTTAATACTCAATTTTTGTTATCGAATGACCACTCTGTATATTTTTTTGACAAAAGGCATCAGGTTATCTTTGTAATAACACCTTCCGATTGTTATTCTCATAATATGTGGTTTCGTAATAATTCTTTAGGTCGCCCGATGCGTTAGGTCGCAAGGTGTTAGGTAGCGAAATTTCGTTGGGTTAGGTCGCGAGAAAGGCGAAATTACGTGAGGTTAGGTCGCAAACTCGCGGAATTTCGTTGGGTTAGATCGCAAAATTGGCGAAATTTCGTTGTTAGGTCGCGAAATTACATTTGGTTAGATCGCAAAACCGCGAAATTTCCACCAAGCTAACCTAACGAAAGAAAATCGAAAATATCTCGAAAACGGTTCATTTCATAAAAAAATGACTAATAGAAAAAAGTTTCCATATTAAATTTCCTACACAATCCCTACGTTTTCGAGATATGATGTCTGAAGTTTGACGGAAGGTGATTTTTCAATTATTGCACCTGACGAAAATACTTTAAGAACAAATATAAAAACATTTGAGGCGTGGATTGTAGTACATACATCAAATTTCAAGTTTCTGCACTGTTACCAGCTTGCTATATATATTTCCCCCTATTAACCCCCAACCCTTCACCGGATATCTTCAAAAAACCATCCAGTTACAGATCTCGTTATAATATATACGTGTACAAAATTTCTAGTCCATATCTTAAACCGTTCCGGAGAAAACGTGCGGACAAAAAATAAAGTTACAAACAGATTTTTCGTTCAAATTTAAAATCTCGACTTTTCATGACATTCTATTTCAAGAAAAAAAAAAAAAATTATGATTACTATACTTCCAATCCGCTACGTGGATATGGAAGTGATATTATAATTCACCCATGTTGGAAATTTGTAAAGGTATTTACCCAGCCTTCCATATTTGGCACCTATTATTTAATACTCAATTTTTGTTATCGAATGACCACTCTGTATATTTTTTTGACAAAAGGCATCAGGTTATCTTTGTAATAACACCTTCCGATTGTTATTCTCATATGTGGTTTCGTAATAATTCTTTAGGTCGCCCGATGCGTTAGGTCGCCCGATGCGTTAGGTCGCAAGGTGTTAGGTAGCGAAATTTCGTTGGGTTAGGTCGCGAGAATCGCGAAATTACGTGAGGTTAGGTCGCAAACTCGCGAAATTTCGTTGGGTTAGATCGCAAAATTGGCGAAATTTCGTTGTGTTAGGTCGCGAAATTACATGAGGTTAGATCGCAAAACCGCGAAATTTCCTTGGGTTAGATCGCAAAATTGCGAAATTTCCACCAAGCTAACCTAACGAAAGAAAATCAAAAATATCTCGAAAACAGTTCATTTCATAAAAAAATGACAAATAGAAAAAAGTTTCCATATTAAATTTCCTACACAATCCCTACGTTTTCGAGATATGATGTCTGAAGTTTGACGGAAGGTGATTTTTCAATTATTGCACCTGACGAAAATACTTTAAGAACAAAATTATGTTTAATACACATCAAGAAGTCGGTAACGGATTATCTAAAAGACGCGAAGAAAGTTCGTTCCATACAGAAATGTACGGAAAATCGAATAGCATTGAGAGCAACTTCCTATATCGCACCGTTTCAGAGATAATTTGAGAAAAAAAATTTGAAACTCAACCCACGATGAAACCTGTACCATAACTAAACTACATAGAAATGTAAAATGATAAAATGAATCAATGACAATTAAAAACCCACCCGATGATGACCACTTTCACACCAAAATTGAAATCCCACGAAACACACCTACACAGGAGAATCGAGTATTTATTTTTCGCTATTTACCTCACACACACACACTCCACCAACGCAATCAACTCAAAATATAATATAGTTCCAGATGTCGGTATAATACATACGGGTACCAAATTTCAAGTGAATATCTCAATTTTATTTTATCAACCACTTTAATATTGAAAAATATAAAAACATTTGAGGCGTGGATTGTAGTACATACATCAAATTTCAAGTTTCTGCACTCTTACCAGCTTGCTATACATATTTCCTCCTATTTACCCCCAACCCTTCACCGGATATCTTCAAAAAACCATCCAGTTACAGATCTCGTTATAATATATACGTGTACAAAATTTCTAGTCAATATCTTAAACCGTTCCGGAGAAAACGAGCGGACAACAAATAAAGTTACAGATTTTTCGTTCAAATTTAAAATCTCGACTTTTCATGACATTCTATTTCTAGAAAAAAAAAAAATTAAAATTTTTATGATTACTATACTTCCAATCCGCTACGTGGATATGGAAGTGATATTATAATTCACCCATATTGGAAATTTGTAAAGGTATTTACCCAGCCTTCCATATTTGGCACCTATTATTTAATACTGAATTTTTGTTATCGAATGACCACTCTGTATATTTTTTTGACAAAAGGCAACAGGTTATCTTTGTAATAACACCTTCCGATTGTTATTCTCATAATATGTGGTTTCGTAATAAGTCTTTAGGGCGCCCGATGCGTTAGGTCGCAAGGTGACAGGTAGCAAAATTTCGTTGGGTTAGGTCGCGAAAATCGCGAAATTACGTGAGGTTAGGTCTCAAACTCGCGAAATTTCGTTGGGTTAGATCGCTAAATTGGCGAAATTTCGTTGTGTTAGGTCGCGAAATTACATGAGGTTAGATCGCAAAACCGCGAAATTTCAACCAAGCTAACCCAACGAAAGAAGATCGAAAATATCTCGAAAACGGTTCATTTCATAAAAAAATGACAAATAGAAAAAAGTTTCCATATTAAATTTCCTACACAATCCCTACGTTTTCGAGATATGATGTCTGATGTTTGACGGAAGGTGATTTTTCAATTATTGCACCTGACGAAAATACTTTAAGAACAAAATTATGTTTAATACACAACAAGAAGTCGGTAACGGATCATCTAAAAGACGGGAAGAAAGTTAGTTCCATAGAGAAATGTACGGAAAATCGAATAGCATTGAGAGCAACTTCCTATATTTCACCGTTTCAGAGATAATTTGAGAAAAATAATTTAAAACTCAACCCACGATGAAACCTGTACCATAACTAAACTACGTAGAAATATAAAATGATAAAATAAATCAATGACAATTAAAAACCCGCCCGATGATGACCACTTTCACACCAAAACTGGAATCCCACGAAATACAACTACACAGGAGAATCGAGTATTTATTGCTCGCTATTTACCTCTAGTTACCCCCCCCCTCCACACACACACACTCCACCAACGCAATCAACTCAAAATATAATATAGTTTCAGATGTCTGTATAATACATACGGGTACCAAGTTTCAAGTGAATATCTCAATTTTATTTTATCAGCCACTTTAATATTGAAAAATATAAAAACATTTGAGGCGTGGATTGTAGTACATACATCAAATTTCAAGTTTCTGCACTCTTACCAGCTTGCTATACATATTTCCTCCTATTTACCCCCAACCCTTCAACGGATATCTTCAAAAAAACATCCAGTTACAGATCTCGTTATAATATAAACGTGTACAAAATTTCTAGTCAATATCTTAAACCGTTCCGGAGAAAGCGCGCGGACAAAAAATAAAGTTACAAACAGATTTTTCGTTCAAATTTAAAATCTCGACTTTTCATGACATTCTATTTCAAGCAAAAAAAAAAAAAATTAAAATTTTTTATGATTACTATACTTCCAATCCGCTACGTGGATATGGAAGTGATATTATAATTCACCCATGTTGGAAATTTGTAAAGGTATTTACCCAGCCTTCCATATTTGGCACCTATTATTTAATACTCAATTTTTGTTATCGAATGACCACTCTGTATATTTTTTTGACAAAAGGCATCAGGTTATCTTTGTAATAACACCTTCCGATTGTTATTCTCATAATATGTGGTTTCGTAATAATTCTTTAGGTCGCCCGATGCGTTAGGTCGCAAGGTGTTAGGTAGCCAAATTTCGTTGGGTTAGGTCGCGAGAAAGGCGAAATTACGTGAGGTTAGGTCGCAAACTCGCGGAATTTCGTTGGGTTAGATCGCAAAATTGGCGAAATTTCGTTGTTAGGTCGCGAAATTACATTTGGTTAGATCGCAAAACCGCGAAATTTCCACCAAGCTAACCTAACGAAAGAAAATCGAAAATATCTCGAAAACGGTTCATTTCATAAAAAAATGACAAATAGAAAAAAGTTTCCATATTAAATTTCCTACACAATCCCTACGTTTTCGAGATATGATGTCTGAAGTTTGACGGAAGGTGATTTTTCAATTATTGCACCTGACGAAAATACTTTAAGAACAAATATAAAAACATTTAAGGCGTGGATTGTAGTACATACATCAAATTTCAAGTTTCTGCACTGTTACCAGCTTGCTATACATATTTCAACCTATTAACCCCCAACCCTTCACCGGATATCTTCAAAAAACCATTCAGTTACAGATCTCGTTATAATATATACGTGTACAAAATTTCTAGTCCATATCTTAAACCGTTTCGGAGAAAACGTGCGGACAAAAAATAAAGTTACAAACAGATTTTTCGTTCAAATTTAAAATCTCGACTTTTCATGACATTATATTTCAAGAAAAAAAAAAAAAAAATTATGATTACTATACTTCCAATCCGCTACGTGGATATGGAAGTGATATTATAATTCACCCATATTGGAAATTTGTAAAGGTATTTACCCAGCCTTCCATATTTGGCACCTATTATTTAATACTGAATTTTTGTTATCGAATGACCACTCTGTATATTTTTTTGACAAAAAGCATCAGGTTATCTTTGTAATAACACCTTCCGATTGTTATTCTCATAATATGTGGTTTCGTAA
The DNA here is from genome assembly GCA_963583905.1 of Stenurella melanura. NCBI lineage: Eukaryota > Metazoa > Arthropoda > Insecta > Coleoptera > Cerambycidae > Stenurella > Stenurella melanura. Next base: position 101,640 of record OY757310.1, read on the forward strand.
TAATTCTTTAGGTCGCCCGATGCGTTAGGTCGTAAGGTGTTAGGTAGCGAAATTTCGTTGGGTAAGGTCGCGAGAATCGCGAAATTACGTGAGGTTAGGTCGCAAACTCGCGAAATTTCGTTGGGTTAGATCGCAAAATTGGCGAAATTTCGTTGTGTAAGGTCGCGAAATTACATGAGGTTAGATCGCAAAACCGCGAAATTTCCTTGGGTTAGATCGCAAAATTGCGAAATTTCCACCAAGCTAACCTAACGAAAGAAAATCAAAAATATCTCGAAAACAGTTCATTTCATAAAAAAATGACAAATAGAAAAAAGTTTCCATATTAAATTTCCTACACAATCCCTACGTTTTCGAGATATGATGTCTGAAGTTTGACGGACAGATTTTTCGTTCAACTTTACAATCTCGACTTTTCATGACATTCTATTTCTAGAAAAAAAAAATAAAATTTTTTATGATTACTATACTTCCAATCCGCTACGTGGATATGGAAGTGATATTATAATTCAGCCATATTGGAAATTTGTAAAGGTATTTACCCAGCCTTCCATATTTGGCACCTATTATTTAATACTGAATTTTTGTTATCGAATGACCACTCTGTATATTTTTTTGACAAAAGGCAACAGGTTATCTTTGTAATAACACCTTCCGATTGTTATTCTCATAATATGTGGTTTCGTAATAAGTCTTTAGGGCGCCCGATGCGTTAGGTCGCAAGGTGACAGGTAGCAAAATTTCGTTGGGTTAGGTCGCGAAAATCGCGAAATTACGTGAGGTTAGGTCTCAAACTCGCGAAATTTCGTTGGGTTAGATCGCTAAATTGGCGAAATTTCGTTGTGTTAGGTCGCGAAATTACATGAGGTTAGATCGCAAAACCGCGAAATTTCAACCAAGCTAACCCAACGAAAGAAGATCGAAAATATCTCGAAAACGGTTCATTTCATAAAAAAATGACAAATAGAAAAAAGTTTCCATATTAAATTTCCTACACAATCCCTACGTTCTCGAGATATGATGTCTGAAGTTTGACGGAAGGTGATTTTTCAATTATTGCACCTGACGAAAATACTTTAAAAACAAAATTATGTTTAATACACAACAAGAAGTCGGTAACGGATCATCTAAAAGACGGGAAGAAAGTTCGTTCCATAGAGAAATGTACGGAAAATCGAATAGCATTGAGAGCAACTTCCTATATTTCACCGTTTCAGAGATAATTTGAGAAAAATAATTTAAAACTCAACCCACGATGAAACCTGTACCATAACTAAACTACGTAGAAATATAAAATGATAAAATAAATCAATGACAATTAAAAACCCGCCCGATGATGACCACTTTCACACCAAAACTGGAATCCCACGAAATACAACTACACAGGAGAATCGAGTATTTATTGCTCGCTATTTACCTCTAGTTACCCCCCCCCCCCCCCACACACACACACTCCACCAACGCAATCAACTCAAAATATAATATAGTTTCAGATGTCGGTATAATACATACGGGTACCAAGTTTCAAGTGAATATCTCAATTTTATTTTATCAGCCACTTTAATATTGAAAAATATAAAAACATTTGATGCGTGGATTGTAGTACATACATCAAATTTCAAGTTTCTGCACTCTTACCAGCTTGCTATACATATTTCCTCCTATTTACCCCCAACCCTTCAACGGATATCTTCAAAAAAACATCCAGTTACAGATCTCGTTATAATATATACGTGTACAAAATTTCTAGTCAATATCTTAAACCGTTCCGGAGAAAGCGCGCGGACAAAAAATAAAGTTACAAACAGATTTTTCGTTCAAATTTAAAATCTCGACTTTTCATGACATTCTATTTCAAGCAAAAAAAAAAAAATTAAAATTTTTTATGATTACTATACTTCCAATCCGCTACGTGGATATGGAAGTGATATTATAATTCACCCATGTTGGAAATTTGTAAAGGTATTTACCCAGCCTTCCATATTTGGCACCTATTATTTAATACTCAATTTTTGTTATCGAATGACCACTCTGTATATTTTTTTGACAAAAGGCATCAGGTTATCTTTGTAATAACACGTTCCGATTGTTATTCTCATAATATGTGGATTCGTAATAATTCTTTAGGTCGCCCGATGCGTTAGGTCGCAAGGTGTTAGGTAGCGAAATTTCGTTGGGTTAGGTCGCGAAAATCGCGAAATTACGTGAGGTTAGGTCGCAAACTCGCGAAATTTCGTTGGGTTAGATCGCAAAATTGGCGAAATTTCGTTGTGTTAGGTCGCGAAATTACATGAGGTTAGATCGCAAAACCGCGAAATTTCCACCAAGCTAACCTAACGAAAGAAAATCAAAAATATCTCGAAAACTGTTCATTTCATAAAAAAATGACATATAGAAAAAAGTTTCCATATTAAATTTCCTACACAATCCCTACGTTTTCGAGACATGTCTGAAGTTTGACGGAAGGTGATTTTTCAATTATTGCACCTGACGAAAATACTTTAAGAACAAATATAAAAACATTTGAGGCGTGGATTGTAGTACATACAACAAATTTCAAGTTTCTGCACTCTTACCAGCTTGCTATACATATTTCCTCCTATTTACCCCCAACCCTTCAACGGATATCTTCAAAAAAACATCCAGTTACAGATCTCGTTATAATATATACGTGATTTTTCGTTCAAATTTAAAATCTCGAATTTTGATGACATTCTATTTCAAGAAAAAAAAAATTAAAATTTTTTATGATTACTATACTTCCAATCCGCTACGTGGATATGGAAGTGATATTATAATTCACCCATGTTGGAAATTTGTAAAGGTATTTACCCAGCCTTCCATATTTGGCACCTATTATTTAATACTGAATTTTTGTTATCGAATGACCACTCTGTATATTTTTTTGACAAAAGGCATCAGGTTATCTTTGTAATAACACCTTCCGATTGTTATTCTCATAATATGTGGTTTCGTAATAATTCTATAGGTCGCCCGATGCGTTAGGTCGCAAGGTGTTAGGTAGCGAAATTTCGTTGGGTTAGATCGCAAAATTGGCGAAATTTCGTTGTGTTAGGTCGCGAAATTACATGAGGTTAGATCGCAAAACCGCGAAATTTCCACCAAGCTAACCTAACGAAAGAAAATCAAAAATATCTCGAAAACGGTTCATTTCATAAAAAAATGACAATTAGGAAAAAGTTTCCATATTAAATTTCCTACACAATCCCTACGTTTTCGAGACATGATGTCTGAAGTTTGACGGAAGGTGATTTTTCAATTATTGCACCTGACGAAAATAATTTAAGAACATATATAATAACATTTGAGGCGTGGATTGTAGTACATACATCAAATTTCAAGTTTCTGCACTCTTACCAGCTTGCTATACATATTTCCCCCTATTTACCCCCAACCCTTCACCGGATATCTTCAAAAAACGTGCGGACAAAAAATAAACTTACAAACAGATTTTTCGTTCAAATTTAAAATCTCGAATTTTCATGACATTCTATTTCTAGAAAAAAAATAAATAAAAATTTGTATGATTACTATACTTCCAATCCGCTACGTGGATATGGAAGTGATATTATAATTCACCCATATTGGAAATTTGTAAAGGTATTTACCCAGCCTTCCATATTTGGCAACTATTATTTAAAACTGAATTTTTGTTATCGAATGACCACTCTGTATATTTTTTTGACAAAAGGCAACAGGTTATCTTTGTAATAACACCTTCCGATTGTTATTCTCATATGTGGTTTCGTAATAAGTCTTTAGGGCACCCGATGCGTTAGGTCGCAAGGTGATAGGTAGCGAAATTTCGTTGGGTTAGGTCGCGAAAATCGCGAAATTACGTGAGGTTAGGTCTCAAACTCGCGAAATTTCGTTGGGTTAGATCGCTAAATTGGCGAAATTTCGTTGTGTTAGGTCGCGAAATTACATGAGGTTAGATCGCAAAACCGCGAAATTTCAACCAAGCTAACCCAACGAAAGATGATCGAAAATATCTCGAAAACGGTTCATTTCATAAAAAAATGACAAATAGAAAAAAGTTTCCATATTAAATTTCCTACACAATCCCTACGTTCTCGAGATATGATGTCTGAAGTTTGACGGAAGGTGATTTTTCAATTATTGCACCTGACGAAAATACTTTAAGAAGATAGATTTTTCGTTCAACTTTACAATCTCGACTTTTCATGACATTCTATTTCTAGAAAAAAAAAATAAAATTTTTTATGATTACTATACTTCCAATCCGCTACGTGGATATGGAAGTGATATTATAATTCACCCATATTGGAAATTTGTAAAGGTATTTACCCAGCCTTCCATATTTGGCACCTATTATTTAATACTGAATTTTTGTTATCGAATGACCACTCTGTATATTTTTTTGACAAAAGGCAACAGGTTATCTTTGTAATAACACCTTCCGATTGTTATTCTCATAATATGTGGTTTCGTAATAAGTCTTTAGGGCGCCCGATGCGTTAGGTCGCAAGGTGACAGGTAGCAAAATTTCGTTGGGTTAGGTCGCGAAAATCGCGAAATTACGTGAGGTTAGGTCTCAAACTCGCGAAATTTCGTTGGGTTAGATCGCTAAATTGGCGAAATTTCGTTGTGTTAGGTCGCGAAATTACATGAGGTTAGATCGCAAAACCGCGAAATTTCAACCAAGCTAACCCAACGAAAGAAGATCGAAAATATCTCGAAAACGGTTCATTTCATAAAAAAATGACAAATAGAAAAAAGTTTCCATATTAAATTTCCTACACAATCCCTACGTTTTCGAGATATGATGTCTGATGTTTGACGGAAGGTGATTTTTCAATTATTGCACCTGACGAAAATACTTTAAGAACAAAATTATGTTTAATACACAACAAGAAGTCGGTAACGGATCATCTAAAAGACGGGAAGAAAGTTAGTTCCATAGAGAAATGTACGGAAAATCGAATAGCATTGAGAGCAACTTCCTATATTTCACCGTTTCAGAGATAATTTGAGAAAAATAATTTAAAACTCAACCCACGATGAAACCTGTACCATAACTAAACTACGTAGAAATATAAAATGATAAAATAAATCAATGACAATTAAAAACCCGCCCGATGATGACCACTTTCACACCAAAACTGGAATCCCACGAAATACAACTACACAGGAGAATCGAGTATTTATTGCTCGCTATTTACCTCTAGTTACCCCCCCCCCCTCCACACACACACACTCCACCAACGCAATCAACTCAAAATATAATATAGTTTCAGATGTCTGTATAATACATACGGGTACCAAGTTTCAAGTGAATATCTCAATTTTATTTTATCAGCCACTTTAATATTGAAAAATATAAAAACATTTGAGGCGTGGATTGTAGTACATACATCAAATTTCAAGTTTCTGCACTCTTACCAGCTTGCTATACATATTTCCTCCTATTTACCCCCAACCCTTCAACGGATATCTTCAAAAAAACATCCAGTTACAGATCTCGTTATAATATAAACGTGTACAAAATTTCTAGTCAATATCTTAAACCGTTCCGGAGAAAGCGCGCGGACAAAAAATAAAGTTACAAACAGATTTTTCGTTCAAATTTAAAATCTCGACTTTTCATGACATTCTATTTCAAGCAAAAAAAAAAAAAATTAAAATTTTTTATGATTACTATACTTCCAATCCGCTACGTGGATATGGAAGTGATATTATAATTCACCCATGTTGGAAATTTGTAAAGGTATTTACCCAGCCTTCCATATTTGGCACCTATTATTTAATACTCAATTTTTGTTATCGAATGACCACTCTGTATATTTTTTTGACAAAAGGCATCAGGTTATCTTTGTAATAACACCTTCCGATTGTTATTCTCATAATATGTGGTTTCGTAATAATTCTTTAGGTCGCCCGATGCGTTAGGTCGCAAGGTGTTAGGTAGCCAAATTTCGTTGGGTTAGGTCGCGAGAAAGGCGAAATTACGTGAGGTTAGGTCGCAAACTCGCGGAATTTCGTTGGGTTAGATCGCAAAATTGGCGAAATTTCGTTGTTAGGTCGCGAAATTACATTTGGTTAGATCGCAAAACCGCGAAATTTCCACCAAGCTAACCTAACGAAAGAAAATCGAAAATATCTCGAAAACGGTTCATTTCATAAAAAAATGACAAATAGAAAAAAGTTTCCATATTAAATTTCCTACACAATCCCTACGTTTTCGAGATATGATGTCTGAAGTTTGACGGAAGGTGATTTTTCAATTATTGCACCTGACGAAAATACTTTAAGAACAAATATAAAAACATTTGAGGCGTGGATTGTAGTACATACATCAAATTTCAAGTTTCTGCACTGTTACCAGCTTGCTATACATATTTCCCCCTATTAACCCCCAACCCTTCACCGGATATCTTCAAAAAACCATCCAGTTACAGATCTCGTTATAATATATACGTGTACAAAATTTCTAGTCCATATCTTAAACCGTTTCGGAGAAAACGTGCGGACAAAAAATAAAGTTACAAACAGATTTTTCGTTCAAATTTAAAATCTCGACTTTTCATGACATTATATTTCAAGAAAAAAAAAAAAAAAATTATGATTACTATACTTCCAATCCGCTACGTGGATATGGAAGTGATATTATAATTCACCCATATTGGAAATTTGTAAAGGTATTTACCCAGCCTTCCATATTTGGCACCTATTATACTGAAAATACTGAATTTTTGTTATCGAATGACCACTCTGTATATTTTTTTGACAAAAAGCATCAGGTTATCTTTGTAATAACACCTTCCGATTGTTATTCTCATAATATGTGGTTTCGTAATAATTCTTTAGGTCGCCCGATGCGTTAGGTCGTAAGGTGTTAGGTAGCGAAATTTCGTTGGGTAAGGTCGCGAGAATCGCGAAATTACGTGAGGTTAGGTCGCAAACTCGCGAAATTTCGTTGGGTTAGATCGCAAAATTGGCGAAATTTCGTTGTGTAAGGTCGCGAAATTACATGAGGTTAGATCGCAAAACCGCGAAATTTCCTTGGGTTAGATCGCAAAATTGCGAAATTTCCACCAAGCTAACCTAACGAAAGAAAATCAAAAATATCTCGAAAACAGTTCATTTCATAAAAAAATGACAAATAGAAAAAAGTTTCCATATTAAATTTCCTACACAATCCCTACGTTTTCGAGATATGATGTCTGAAGTTTGACGGACAGATTTTTCGTTCAACTTTACAATCTCGACTTTTCATGACATTCTATTTCTAGAAAAAAAAAATAAAATTTTTTATGATTACTATACTTCCAATCCGCTACGTGGATATGGAAGTGATATTATAATTCACCCATATTGGAAATTTGTAAAGGTATTTACCCAGCCTTCCATATTTGGCACCTATTATTTAATACTGAATTTTTGTAATCGAATGACCACTCTGCATATTTTTTTGACAAAAGGCAACAGGTTATCGTTGTAATAACACCTTCCGATTCTCATAATATGTGGTTTCGTAATAAGTCTTTAGGGCGCCCGATGCGTTAGGTCGCAAGGTGATAGGTAGCGAAATTTCGTTGGGTTAGGTCGCGAAAATCGCGAAATTACGTGAGGTTAGGTCGCAAACTCGCGAAATTTCGATGGGTTAGATCGCTAAATTGGCGAAATTTCGTTGTGTTAGGTCGCGAAATTACATGAGGTTAGATCGCAAAACCGCGAAATTTCAACCAAGCTAACCCAACGAAAGAAGATCGAAAATATCTCGAAAACGGTTCATTTCATAAAAAAATGACAAATAGAAAAAAGTTTCCATATTAAATTTCCTACACAATCTCTACGTTTTCGAGATATGATGTCTGATGTTTGACGGAAGGTGATTTTTCAATTATTGCACCTGACGAAAATACTTTAAGAACAAAATTATGTTTAATACACAACAAGAAGTCGGTAACGGATCATCTAAAAGACGGGAAGAAAGTTCGTTCCATAGAGAAATGTACGGAAAATCGAATAGCATTGAGAGCAACTTCCTATATTTCACCGTTTCAGAGATAATTTGAGAAAAATAATTTAAAACTCAACCCACGATGAAACCTGTACCATAACTAAACTACGTAGAAATATAAAATGATAAAATAAATCAATGACAATTAAAAACCCGCCCGATGATGACCACTTTCACACCAAAACTGGAATCCCACGAAATACAACTACACAGGAGAATCGAGTATTTATTGCTCGCTATTTACCTCTAGTTACCCCCCCCCCCCACACACACACACTCCACCAATGCAATCAACTCAAAATATAATATAGTTTCAGATGTCGGTATAATACATACGGGTACCAAGTTTCAAGTGAATATCTCAATTTTATTTTATCAGCCACTTTAATATTGAAAAATATAAAAACATTTGAGGCGTGGATTGTAGTACATACATCAAATTTCAAGTTTCTGCACTCTTACCAGCTTGCTATACATATTTCCCCCTATTTACCCCCAACCCTTCACCGGATATCTTCAAAAAACCATCCAGTTACAGATCTCGTTATAATATATACGTGATTTTTCGTTCAAATTTAAAATCTCGAATTTTGATGACATTCTATTTCAAGAAAAAAAAAATTAAATTTTTTTATGATTACTATACTTCCAATCCGCTACGTGGATATGGAAGTGATATTATAATTCACCCATGTTGGAAATTTGTAAAGGTATTTACCCAGCCTTCCATATTTGGCACCTATTATTTAATACTGAATTTTTGTTATCGAATGACCACTCTGTATATTTTTTTGACAAAAGGCATCAGGTTATCTTTGTAATAACACCTTCCGATTGTTATTCTCATAATATGTGGTTTCGTAATAATTCTATAGGTCGCCCGATGCGTTAGGTCGCAAGGTGTTAGGTAGCGAAATTTCGTTGGGTTAGATCGCAAAATTGGCGAAATTTCGTTGTGTTAGGTCGCGAAATTACATGAGGTTAGATCGCAAAACCGCGAAATTTCCACCAAGCTAACCTAACGAAAGAAAATCAAAAATATCTCGAAAACGGTTCATTTCATAAAAAAATGACAATTAGGAAAAAGTTTCCATATTAAATTTCCTACACAATCCCTACGTTTTCGAGACATGATGTCTGAAGTTTGACGGAAGGTGATTTTTCAATTATTGCACCTGACGAAAATAATTTAAGAACATATATAATAACATTTGAGGCGTGGATTGTAGTACATACATCAAATTTCAAGTTTCTGCACTCTTACCAGCTTGCTATACATATTTCCCCCTATTTACCCCCAACTCTTCACCGGATATCTTCAAAAAACGTGCGGACAAAAAATAAACTTACAAACAGATTTTTCGTTCAAATTTAAAATCTCGAATTTTCATGACATTCTATTTCTAGAAAAAAAATAAATAAAAATTTGTATGATTACTATACTTCCAATCCGCTACGTGGATATGGAAGTGATATTATAATTCACCCATATTGGAAATTTGTAAAGGTATTTACCCAGCCTTCCATATTTGGCAACTATTATTTAAAACTGAATTTTTGTTATCGAATGACCACTCTGTATATTTTTTTGACAAAAGGCAACAGGTTATCTTTGTAATAACACCTTCCGATTGTTATTCTCATATGTGGTTTCGTAATAAGTCTTTAGGGCACCCGATGCGTTAGGTCGCAAGGTGATAGGTAGCGAAATTTCGTTGGGTTAGGTCGCGAAAATCGCGAAATTACGTGAGGTTAGGTCTCAAACTCGCGAAATTTCGTTGGGTTAGATCGCTAAATTGGCGAAATTTCGTTGTGTTAGGTCGCGAAATTACATGAGGTTAGATCGCAAAACCGCGAAATTTCAACCAAGCTAACCCAACGAAAGAAGATCGAAAATATCTCGAAAACGGTTCATTTCATAAAAAAATGACAAATAGAAAAAAGTTTCCATATTAAATTTCCTACACAATCCCTACGTTCTCGAGATATGATGTCTGAAGTTTGACGGAAGGTGATTTTTCAATTATTGCACCTGACGAAAATACTTTAAGAAGATAGATTTTTCGTTCAACTTTACAATCTCGACTTTTCATGACATTCTATTTCTAGAAAAAAAAAATAAAATTTTTTATGATTACTATACTTCCAATCCGCTACGTGGATATGGAAGTGATATTATAATTCACCCATATTGGAAATTTGTAAAGGTATTTACCCAGCCTTCCATATTTGGCACCTATTATTTAATACTGAATTTTTGTTATCGAATGACCACTCTGTATATTTTTTTGACAAAAGGCAACAGGTTATCTTTGTAATAACACCTTCCGATTGTTATTCTCATAATATGTGGTTTCGTAATAAGTCTTTAGGGCGCCCGATGCGTTAGGTCGCAAGGTGACAGGTAGCAAAATTTCGTTGGGTTAGGTCGCGAAAATCGCGAAATTACGTGAGGTTAGGTCTCAAACTCGCGAAATTTCGTTGGGTTAGATCGCTAAATTGGCGAAATTTCGTTGTGTTAGGTCGCGAAATTACATGAGGTTAGATCGCAAAACCGCGAAATTTCAACCAAGCTAACCCAACGAAAGAAGATCGAAAATATCTCGAAAACGGTTCATTTCATAAAAAAATGACAAATAGAAAAAAGTTTCCATATTAAATTTCCTACACAATCCCTACGTTTTCGAGATATGATGTCTGATGTTTGACGGAAGGTGATTTTTCAATTATTGCACCTGACGAAAATACTTTAAGAACAAAATTATGTTTAATACACAACAAGAAGTCGGTAACGGATCATCTAAAAGACGGGAAGAGAGTTAGTTCCATAGAGAAATGTACGGAAAATCGAATAGCATTGAGAGCAACTTCCTATATTTCACCGTTTCAGAGATAATTTGAGAAAAATAATTTAAAACTCAACCCACGATGAAACCTGTACCATAACTAAACTACGTAGAAATATAAAATGATAAAATAAATCAATGACAATTAAAAACCCGCCCGATGATGACCACTTTCACACCAAAACTGGAATCCCACGAAATACAACTACACAGGAGAATCGAGTATTTATTGCTCGCTATTTACCTCTAGTTACCCCCCCCCCCTCCACACACACACACTCCACCAACGCAATCAACTCAAAATATAATATAGTTTCAGATGTCTGTATAATACATACGGGTACCAAGTTTCAAGTGAATATCTCAATTTTATTTTATCAGCCACTTTAATATTGAAAAATATAAAAACATTTGAGGCGTGGATTGTAGTACATACATCAAATTTCAAGTTTCTGCACTCTTACCAGCTTGCTATACATATTTCCTCCTATTTACCCCCAACCCTTCAACGGATATCTTCAAAAAAACATCCAGTTACAGATCTCGTTATAATATAAACGTGTACAAAATTTCTAGTCAATATCTTAAACCGTTCCGGAGAAACCGCGCGGACAAAAAATAAAGTTACAAACAGATTTTTCGTTCAAATTTAAAATCTCGACTTTTCATGACATTCTATTTCAAGCAAAAAAAAAAAAATTAAAATTTTTTATGATTACTATACTTCCAATCCGCTACGTGGATATGGAAGTGATATTATAATTCACCCATGTTGGAAATTTGTAAAGGTATTTACCCAGCCTTCCATATTTGGCACCTATTATTTAATACTCAATTTTTGTTATCGAATGACCACTCTGTATATTTTTTTGACAAAAGGCATCAGGTTATCTTTGTAATAACACCTTCCGATTGTTATTCTCATAATATGTGGTTTCGTAATAATTCTTTAGGTCGCCCGATGCGTTAGGTCGCAAGGTGTTAGGTAGCCAAATTTCGTTGGGTTAGGTCGCGAGAAAGGCGAAATTACGTGAGGTTAGGTCGCAAACTCGCGGAATTTCGTTGGGTTAGATCGCAAAATTGGCGAAATTTCGTTGTTAGGTCGCGAAATTACATTTGGTTAGATCGCAAAACCGCGAAATTTCCACCAAGCTAACCTAACGAAAGAAAATCGAAAATATCTCGAAAACGGTTCATTTCATAAAAAAATGACAAATAGAAAAAAGTTTCCATATTAAATTTCCTACACAATCCCTACGTTTTCGAGATATGATGTCTGAAGTTTGACGGAAGGTGATTTTTCAATTATTGCACCTGACGAAAATACTTTAAGAACAAATATAAAAACATTTGAGGCGTGGATTGTAGTACATACATCAAATTTCAAGTTTCTGCACTGTTACCAGCTTGCTATACATATTTCAACCTATTAACCGCCAACCCTTCACCGGATATCTTCAAAAAACCATTCAGTTACAGATCTCGTTATAATATATACGTGTACAAAATTTCTAGTCCATATCTTAAACCGTTTCGGAGAAAACGTGCGGACAAAAAATAAAGTTACAAACAGATTTTTCGTTCAAATTTAAAATCTCGACTTTTCATGACATTATATTTCAAGAAAAAAAAAAAAAAAATTATGATTACTATACTTCCAATCCGCTACGTGGATATGGAAGTGATATTATAATTCACCCATATTGGAAATTTGTAAAGGTATTTACCCAGCCTTCCATATTTGGCACCTATTATTTAATACTGAATTTTTGTTATCGAATGACCACTCTGTATATTTTTTTGACAAAAAGCATCAGGTTATCTTTGTAATAACACCTTCCGATTGTTATTCTCATAATATGTGGTTTCGTAATAATTCTTTAGGTCGCCCGATGCGTTAGGTCGTAAGGTGTTAGGTAGCGAAATTTCGTTGGGTAAGGTCGCGAGAATCGCGAAATTACGTGAGGTTAGGTCGCAAACTCGCGAAATTTCGTTGGGTTAGATCGCAAAATTGGCGAAATTTCGTTGTGTAAGGTCGCGAAATTACATGAGGTTAGATCGCAAAACCGCGAAATTTCCTTGGGTTAGATCGCAAAATTGCGAAATTTCCACCAAGCTAACCTAACGAAAGAAAATCAAAAATATCTCGAAAACAGTTCATTTCATAAAAAAATGACAAATAGAAAAAAGTTTCCATATTAAATTTCCTACACAATCCCTACGTTTTCGAGATATGATGTCTGAAGTTTGACGGACAGATTTTTCGTTCAACTTTACAATCTCGACTTTTCATGACATTCTATTTCTAGAAAAAAAAAATAAAATTTTTTATGATTACTATACTTCCAATCCGCTACGTGGATATGGAAGTGATATTATAATTCAGCCATATTGGAAATTTGTAAAGGTATTTACCCAGCCTTCCATATTTGGCACCTATTATTTAATACTGAATTTTTGTTATCGAATGACCACTCTGTATATTTTTTTGACAAAAGGCAACAGGTTATCTTTGTAATAACACCTTCCGATTGTTATTCTCATAATATGTGGTTTCGTAATAAGTCTTTAGGGCGCCCGATGCGTTAGGTCGCAAGGTGACAGGTAGCAAAATTTCGTTGGGTTAGGTCGCGAAAATCGCGAAATTACGTGAGGTTAGGTCTCAAACTCGCGAAATTTCGTTGGGTTAGATCGCAAAATTGGCGAAATTTCGTTGTGTTAGGTCGCGAAATTACATGAGGTTAGATCGCAAAACCGCGAAATTTCAACCAAGCTAACCCAACGAAAGAAGATCGAAAATATCTCGAAAACGGTTCATTTCATAAAAAAATGACAAATAGAAAAAAGTTTCCATATTAAATTTCCTACACAATCCCTACGTTCTCGAGATATGATGTCTGAAGTTTGACGGAAGGTGATTTTTCAATTATTGCACCTGACGAAAATACTTTAAAAACAAAATTATGTTTAATACACAACAAGAAGTCGGTAACGGATCATCTAAAAGACGGGAAGAAAGTTCGTTCCATAGAGAAATGTACGGAAAATCGAATAGCATTGAGAGCAACTTCCTATATTTCACCGTTTCAGAGATAATTTGAGAAAAATAATTTAAAACTCAACCCACGATGAAACCTGTACCATAACTAAACTACGTAGAAATATAAAATGATAAAATAAATCAATGACAATTAAAAACCCGCCCGATGATGACCACTTTCACACCAAAACTGGAATCCCACGAAATACAACTACACAGGAGAATCGAGTATTTATTGCTCGCTATTTACCTCTAGTTACCCCCCCCCCCCCCCACACACACACACACTCCACCAACGCAATCAACTCAAAATATAATATAGTTTCAGATGTCGGTATAATACATACGGGTACCAAGTTTCAAGTGAATATCTCAATTTTATTTTATCAGCCACTTTAATATTGAAAAATATAAAAACATTTGAGGCGTGGATTGTAGTACATACATCAAATTTCAAGTTTCTGCACTCTTACCAGCTTGCTATACATATTTCCTCCTATTTACCCCCAACCCTTCAACGGATATCTTCAAAAAAACATCCAGTTACAGATCTCGTTATAATATATACGTGTACAAAATTTCTAGTCAATATCTTAAACCGTTCCGGAGAAAGCGCGCGGACAAAAAATAAAGTTACAAACAGATTTTTCGTTCAAATTTAAAATCTCGACTTTTCATGACATTCTATTTCAAGCAAAAAAAAAAAAATTAAAATTTTTTATGATTACTATACTTCCAATCCGCTACGTGGATATGGAAGTGATATTATAATTCACCCATGTTGGAAATTTGTAAAGGTATTTACCCAGCCTTCCATATTTGGCACCTATTATTTAATACTCAATTTTTGTTATCGAATGACCACTCTGTATATCTTTTTGACAAAAGGCATCAGGTTATCTTTGTAATAACACGTTCCGATTGTTATTCTCATAATATGTGGATTCGTAATAATTCTTTAGGTCGCCCGATGCGTTAGGTCGCAAGGTGTTAGGTAGCGAAATTTCGTTGGGTTAGGTCGCGAAAATCGCGAAATTACGTGAGGTTAGGTCGCAAACTCGCGAAATTTCGTTGGGTTAGATCGCAAAATTGGCGAAATTTCGTTGTGTTAGGTCGCGAAATTACATGAGGTTAGATCGCAAAACCGCGAAATTTCCACCAAGCTAACCTAACGAAAGAAAATCAAAAATATCTCGAAAACTGTTCATTTCATAAAAAAATGACATATAGAAAAAAGTTTCCATATTAAATTTCCTACACAATCCCTACGTTTTCGAGACATGTCTGAAGTTTGACGGAAGGTGATTTTTCAATTATTGCACCTGACGAAAATACTTTAAGAACAAATATAAAAACATTTGAGGCGTGGATTGTAGTACATACAACAAATTTCAAGTTTCTGCACTCTTACCAGCTTGCTATACATATTTCCTCCTATTTACCCCCAACCCTTCAACGGATATCTTCAAAAAAACATCCAGTTACAGATCTCGTTATAATATATACGTGATTTTTCGTTCAAATTTAAAATCTCGAATTTTGATGACATTCTATTTCAAGAAAAAAAAAATTAAAATTTTTTATGATTACTATACTTCCAATCCGCTACGTGGATATGGAAGTGATATTATAATTCACCCATGTTGGAAATTTGTAAAGGTATTTACCCAGCCTTCCATATTTGGCACCTATTATTTAATACTGAATTTTTGTTATCGAATGACCACTCTGTATATTTTTTTGACAAAAGGCATCAGGTTATCTTTGTAATAACACCTTCCGATTGTTATTCTCATAATATGTGGTTTCGTAATAATTCTATAGGTCGCCCGATGCGTTAGGTCGCAAGGTGTTAGGTAGCGAAATTTCGTTGGGTTAGATCGCAAAATTGGCGAAATTTCGTTGTGTTAGGTCGCGAAATTACATGAGGTTAGATCGCAAAACCGCGAAATTTCCACCAAGCTAACCTAACGAAAGAAAATCAAAAATATCTCGAAAACGGTTCATTTCATAAAAAAATGACAATTAGGAAAAAGTTTCCATATTAAATTTCCTACACAATCCCTACGTTTTCGAGACATGATGTCTGAAGTTTGACGGAAGGTGATTTTTCAATTATTGCACCTGACGAAAATAATTTAAGAACATATATAATAACATTTGAGGCGTGGATTGTAGTACATACATCAAATTTCAAGTTTCTGCACTCTTACCAGCTTGCTATACATATTTCCCCCTATTTACCCCCAACCCTTCACCGGATATCTTCAAAAAACGTGCGGACAAAAAATAAACTTACAAACAGATTTTTCGTTCAAATTTAAAATCTCGAATTTTCATGACATTCTATTTCTAGAAAAAAAATAAATAAAAATTTGTATGATTACTATACTTCCAATCCGCTACGTGGATATGGAAGTGATATTATAATTCACCCATATTGGAAATTTGTAAAGGTATTTACCCAGCCTTCCATATTTGGCAACTATTATTTAAAACTGAATTTTTGTTATCGAATGACCACTCTGTATATTTTTTTGACAAAAGGCAACAGGTTATCTTTGTAATAACACCTTCCGATTGTTATTCTCATATGTGGTTTCGTAATAAGTCTTTAGGGCACCCGATGCGTTAGGTCGCAAGGTGATAGGTAGCGAAATTTCGTTGGGTTAGGTCGCGAAAATCGCGAAATTACGTGAGGTTAGGTCTCAAACTCGCGAAATTTCGTTGGGTTAGATCGCTAAATTGGCGAAATTTCGTTGTGTTAGGTCGCGAAATTACATGAGGTTAGATCGCAAAACCGCGAAATTTCAACCAAGCTAACCCAACGAAAGATGATCGAAAATATCTCGAAAACGGTTCATTTCATAAAAAAATGACAAATAGAAAAAAGTTTCCATATTAAATTTCCTACACAATCCCTACGTTCTCGAGATATGATGTCTGAAGTTTGACGGAAGGTGATTTTTCAATTATTGCACCTGACGAAAATACTTTAAGAAGATAGATTTTTCGTTCAACTTTACAATCTCGACTTTTCATGACATTCTATTTCTAGAAAAAAAAAATAAAATTTTTTATGATTACTATACTTCCAATCCGCTACGTGGATATGGAAGTGATATTATAATTCACCCATATTGGAAATTTGTAAAGGTATTTACCCAGCCTTCCATATTTGGCACCTATTATTTAATACTGAATTTTTGTTATCGAATGACCACTCTGTATATTTTTTTGACAAAAGGCAACAGGTTATCTTTGTAATAACACCTTCCGATTGTTATTCTCATAATATGTGGTTTCGTAATAAGTCTTTAGGGCGCCCGATGCGTTAGGTCGCAAGGTGACAGGTAGCAAAATTTCGTTGGGTTAGGTCGCGAAAATCGCGAAATTACGTGAGGTTAGGTCTCAAACTCGCGAAATTTCGTTGGGTTAGATCGCTAAATTGGCGAAATTTCGTTGTGTTAGGTCGCGAAATTACATGAGGTTAGATCGCAAAACCGCGAAATTTCAACCAAGCTAACCCAACGAAAGAAGATCGAAAATATCTCGAAAACGGTTCATTTCATAAAAAAATGACAAATAGAAAAAAGTTTCCATATTAAATTTCCTACACAATCCCTACGTTTTCGAGATATGATGTCTGATGTTTGACGGAAGGTGATTTTTCAATTATTGCACCTGACGAAAATACTTTAAGAACAAAATTATGTTTAATACACAACAAGAAGTCGGTAACGGATCATCTAAAAGACGGGAAGAAAGTTAGTTCCATAGAGAAATGTACGGAAAATCGAATAGCATTGAGAGCAACTTCCTATATTTCACCGTTTCAGAGATAATTTGAGAAAAATAATTTAAAACTCAACCCACGATGAAACCTGTACCATAACTAAACTACGTAGAAATATAAAATGATAAAATAAATCAATGACAATTAAAAACCCGCCCGATGATGACCACTTTCACACCAAAACTGGAATCCCACGAAATACAACTACACAGGAGAATCGAGTATTTATTGCTCGCTATTTACCTCTAGTTACCCCCCCCCTCCACACACACACACTCCACCAACGCAATCAACTCAAAATATAATATAGTTTCAGATGTCTGTATAATACATACGGGTACCAAGTTTCAAGTGAATATCTCAATTTTATTTTATCAGCCACTTTAATATTGAAAAATATAAAAACATTTGAGGCGTGGATTGTAGTACATACATCAAATTTCAAGTTTCTGCACTCTTACCAGCTTGCTATACATATTTCCTCCTATTTACCCCCAACCCTTCAACGGATATCTTCAAAAAAACATCCAGTTACAGATCTCGTTATAATATAAACGTGTACAAAATTTCTAGTCAATATCTTAAACCGTTCCGGAGAAAGCGCGCGGACAAAAAATAAAGTTACAAACAGATTTTTCGTTCAAATTTAAAATCTCGACTTTTCATGACATTATATTTCAAGAAAAAAAAAAAAAAATTATGATTACTATACTTCCAATCCGCTACGTGGATATGGAAGTGATATTATAATTCACCCATATTGGAAATTTGTAAAGGTATTTACCCAGCCTTCCATATTTGGCACCTATTATTTAATACTGAATTTTTGTTATCGAATGACCACTCTGTATATTTTTTTGACAAAAAGCATCAGGTTATCTTTGTAATAACACCTTCCGATTGTTATTCTCATAATATGTGGTTTCGTAATAATTCTTTAGGTCGCCCGATGCGTTAGGTCGTAAGGTGTTAGGTAGCGAAATTTCGTTGGGTAAGGTCGCGAGAATCGCGAAATTACGTGAGGTTAGGTCGCAAACTCGCGAAATTTCGTTGGGTTAGATCGCAAAATTGGCGAAATTTCGTTGTGTAAGGTCGCGAAATTACATGAGGTTAGATCGCAAAACCGCGAAATTTCCTTGGGTTAGATCGCAAAATTGCGAAATTTCCACCAAGCTAACCTAACGAAAGAAAATCAAAAATATCTCGAAAACAGTTCATTTCATAAAAAAATGACAAATAGAAAAAAGTTTCCATATTAAATTTCCTACACAATCCCTACGTTTTCGAGATATGATGTCTGAAGTTTGACGGACAGATTTTTCGTTCAACTTTACAATCTCGACTTTTCATGACATTCTATTTATAGAAAAAAAAAATAAAATTTTTTATGATTACAATACTTCCAATCCGCTACGTGGATATGGAAGTGATATTATAATTCAGCCATATTGGAAATTTGTAAAGGTATTTACCCAGCCTTCCATATTTGGCACCTATTATTTAATACTGAATTTTTGTTATCGAATGACCACTCTGTATATTTTTTTGACAAAAGGCAACAGGTTATCTTTGTAATAACACCTTCCGATTGTTATTCTCATAATATGTGGTTTCGTAATAAGTCTTTAGGGCGCCCGATGCGTTAGGTCGCAAGGTGACAGGTAGCAAAATTTCGTTGGGTTAGGTCGCGAAAATCGCGAAATTACGTGAGGTTAGGTCTCAAACTCGCGAAATTTCGTTGGGTTAGATCGCTAAATTGGCGAAATTTCGTTGTGTTAGGTCGCGAAATTACATGAGGTTAGATCGCAAAACCGCGAAATTTCAACCAAGCTAACCCAACGAAAGAAGATCGAAAATATCTCGAAAACGGTTCATTTCATAAAAAAATGACAAATAGAAAAAAGTTTCCATATTAAATTTCCTACACAATCCCTACGTTCTCGAGATATGATGTCTGAAGTTTGACGGAAGGTGATTTTTCAATTATTGCACCTGACGAAAATACTTTAAAAACAAAATTATGTTTAATACACAACAAGAAGTCGGTAACGGATCATCTAAAAGACGGGAAGAAAGTTCGTTCCATAGAGAAATGTACGGAAAATCGAATAGCATTGAGAGCAACTTCCTATATTTCACCGTTTCAGAGATAATTTGAGAAAAATAATTTAAAACTCAACCCACGATGAAACCTGTACCATAACTAAACTACGTAGAAATATAAAATGATAAAATAAATCAATGACAATTAAAAACCCGCCCGATGATGACCACTTTCACACCAAAACTGGAATCCCACGAAATACAACTACACAGGAGAATCGAGTATTTATTGCTCGCTATTTACCTCTAGTTACCCCCCCCGCCCACACACACACACACACTCCACCAACGCAATCAACTCAAAATATAATATAGTTTCAGATGTCGGTATAATACATACGGGTACCAAGTTTCAAGTGAATATCTCAATTTTATTTTATCAGCCACTTTAATATTGAAAAATATAAAAACATTTGAGGCGTGGATTGTAGTACATACATCAAATTTCAAGTTTCTGCACTCTTACCAGCTTGCTATACATATTTCCTCCTATTTACCCCCAACCCTTCAACGGATATCTTCAAAAAAACATCCAGTTACAGATCTCGTTATAATATATACGTGTACAAAATTTCTAGTCAATATCTTAAACCGTTCCGGAGAAAGCGCGCGGACAAAAAATAAAGTTACAAACAGATTTTTCGTTCAAATTTAAAATCTCGACTTTTCATGACATTCTATTTCAAGCAAAAAAAAAAAAAATTAAAATTTTTTATGATTACTATACTTCCAATCCGCTACGTGGATATGGAAGTGATATTATAATTCACCCATGTTGGAAATTTGTAAAGGTATTTACCCAGCCTTCCATATTTGGCACCTATTATTTAATACTCAATTTTTGTTATCGAATGACCACTCTGTATATTTTTTTGACAAAAGGCATCAGGTTATCTTTGTAATAACACGTTCCGATTGTTATTCTCATAATATGTGGATTCGTAATAATTCTTTAGGTCGCCCGATGCGTTAGGTCGCAAGGTGTTAGGTAGCGAAATTTCGTTGGGTTAGGTCGCGAAAATCGCGAAATTACGTGAGGTTAGGTCGCAAACTCGCGAAATTTCGTTGGGTTAGATCGCAAAATTGGCGAAATTTCGTTGTGTTAGGTCGCGAAATTACATGAGGTTAGATCGCAAAACCGCGAAATTTTCACCAAGCTAACCTAACGAAAGAAAATCAAAAATATCTCGAAAACTGTTCATTTCATAAAAAAATGACATATAGAAAAAAGTTTCCATATTAAATTTCCTACACAATCCCTACGTTTTCGAGACATGTCTGAAGTTTGACGGAAGGTGATTTTTCAATTATTGCACCTGACGAAAATACTTTAAGAACAAATATAAAAACATTTGAGGCGTGGATTGTAGTACATACAACAAATTTCAAGTTTCTGCACTCTTACTAGCTTGCTATACATATTTCCTCCTATTTACCCCCAACCCTTCAACGGATATCTTCAAAAAAACATCCAGTTACAGATCTCGTTATAATATATACGTGATTTTTCGTTCAAATTTAAAATCTCGAATTTTGATGACATTCTATTTCAAGAAAAAAAAATTAAAATTTTTTATGATTACTATACTTCCAATCCGCTACGTGGATATGGAAGTGATATTATAATTCACCCATGTTGGAAATTTGTAAAGGTATTTACCCAGCCTTCCATATTTGGCACCTATTATTTAATACTGAATTTTTGTTATCGAATGACCACTCTGTATATTTTTTTGACAAAAGGCATCAGGTTATCTTTGTAATAACACCTTCCGATTGTTATTCTCATAATATGTGGTTTCGTAATAATTCTATAGGTCGCCCGATGCGTTAGGTCGCAAGGTGTTAGGTAGCGAAATTTCGTTGGGTTAGATCGCAAAATTGGCGAAATTTCGTTGTGTTAGGTCGCGAAATTACATGAGGTTAGATCGCAAAACCGCGAAATTTCCACCAAGCTAACCTAACGAAAGAAAATCAAAAATATCTCGAAAACGGTTCATTTCATAAAAAAATGACAATTAGGAAAAAGTTTCCATATTAAATTTCCTACACAATCCCTACGTTTTCGAGACATGATGTCTGAAGTTTGACGGAAGGTGATTTTTCAATTATTGCACCTGACGAAAATAATTTAAGAACATATATAATAACATTTGAGGCGTGGATTGTAGTACATACATCAAATTTCAAGTTTCTGCACTCTTACCAGCTTGCTATACATATTTCCCCCTATTTACCCCCAACCCTTCACCGGATATCTTCAAAAAACGTGCGGACAAAAAATAAACTTACAAACAGATTTTTCGTTCAAATTTAAAATCTCGAATTTTCATGACATTCTATTTCTAGAAAAAAAATAAATAAAAATTTGTATGATTACTATACTTCCAATCCGCTACGTGGATATGGAAGTGATATTATAATTCACCCATATTGGAAATTTGTAAAGGTATTTACCCAGCCTTCCATATTTGGCAACTATTATTTAAAACTGAATTTTTGTTATCGAATGACCACTCTGTATATTTTTTTGACAAAAGGCAACAGGTTATCTTTGTAATAACACCTTCCGATTGTTATTCTCATATGTGGTTTCGTAATAAGTCTTTAGGGCACCCGATGCGTTAGGTCGCAAGGTGATAGGTAGCGAAATTTCGTTGGGTTAGGTCGCGAAAATCGCGAAATTACGTGAGGTTAGGTCTCAAACTCGCGAAATTTCGTTGGGTTAGATCGCTAAATTGGCGAAATTTCGTTGTGTTAGGTCGCGAAATTACATGAGGTTAGATCGCAAAACCGCGAAATTTCAACCAAGCTAACCCAACGAAAGAAGATCGAAAATATCTCGAAAACGGTTCATTTCATAAAAAAATGACAAATAGAAAAAAGTTTCCATATTAAATTTCCTACACAATCCCTACGTTCTCGAGATATGATGTCTGAAGTTTGACGGAAGGTGATTTTTCAATTATTGCACCTGACGAAAATACTTTAAGAAGATAGATTTTTCGTTCAACTTTACAATCTCGACTTTTCATGACATTCTATTTCTAGAAAAAAAAAATAAAATTTTTTATGATTACTATACTTCCAATCCGCTACGTGGATATGGAAGTGATATTATAATTCACCCATATTGGAAATTTGTAAAGGTATTTACCCAGCCTTCCATATTTGGCACCTATTATTTAATACTGAATTTTTGTTATCGAATGACCACTCTGTATATTTTTTTGACAAAAGGCAACAGGTTATCTTTGTAATAACACCTTCCGATTGTTATTCTCATAATATGTGGTTTCGTAATAAGTCTTTAGGGCGCCCGATGCGTTAGGTCGCAAGGTGACAGGTAGCAAAATTTCGTTGGGTTAGGTCGCGAAAATCGCGAAATTACGTGAGGTTAGGTCTCAAACTCGCGAAATTTCGTTGGGTTAGATCGCTAAATTGGCGAAATTTCGTTGTGTTAGGTCGCGAAATTACATGAGGTTAGATCGCAAAACCGCGAAATTTCAACCAAGCTAACCCAACGAAAGAAGATCGAAAATATCTCGAAAACGGTTCATTTCATAAAAAAATGACAAATAGAAAAAAGTTTCCATATTAAATTTCCTACACAATCCCTACGTTTTCGAGATATGATGTCTGATGTTTGACGGAAGGTGATTTTTCAATTATTGCACCTGACGAAAATACTTTAAGAACAAAATTATGTTTAATACACAACAAGAAGTCGGTAACGGATCATCTAAAAGACGGGAAGAAAGTTAGTTCCATAGAGAAATGTACGGAAAATCGAATAGCATTGAGAGCAACTTCCTATATTTCACCGTTTCAGAGATAATTTGAGAAAAATAATTTAAAACTCAACCCACGATGAAACCTGTACCATAACTAAACTACGTAGAAATATAAAATGATAAAATAAATCAATGACAATTAAAAACCCGCCCGATGATGACCACTTTCACACCAAAACTGGAATCCCACGAAATACAACTACACAGGAGAATCGAGTATTTATTGCTCGCTATTTACCTCTAGTTACCCCCCCCCCCTCCACACACACACACTCCACCAACGCAATCAACTCAAAATATAATATAGTTTCAGATGTCTGTATAATACATACGGGTACCAAGTTTCAAGTGAATATCTCAATTTTATTTTATCAGCCACTTTAATATTGAAAAATATAAAAACATTTGAGGCGTGGATTGTAGTACATACATCAAATTTCAAGTTTCTGCACTCTTACCAGCTTGCTATACATATTTCCTCCTATTTACCCCCAACCCTTCAACGGATATCTTCAAAAAAACATCCAGTTACAGATCTCGTTATAATATAAACGTGTACAAAATTTCTAGTCAATATCTTAAACCGTTCCGGAGAAAGCGCGCGGACAAAAAATAAAGTTACAAACAGATTTTTCGTTCAAATTTAAAATCTCGACTTTTCATGACATTCTATTTCAAGCAAAAAAAAAAAAATTAAAATTTTTTATGATTACTATACTTCCAATCCGCTACGTGGATATGGAAGTGATATTATAATTCACCCATGTTGGAAATTTGTAAAGGTATTTACCCAGCCTTCCATATTTGGCACCTATTATTTAATACTCAATTTTTGTTATCGAATGACCACTCTGTATATTTTTTTGACAAAAGGCATCAGGTTATCTTTGTAATAACACCTTCCGATTGTTATTCTCATAATATGTGGTTTCGTAATAATTCTTTAGGTCGCCCGATGCGTTAGGTCGCAAGGTGTTAGGTAGCCAAATTTCGTTGGGTTAGGTCGCGAGAAAGGCGAAATTACGTGAGGTTAGGTCGCAAACTCGCGGAATTTCGTTGGGTTAGATCGCAAAATTGGCGAAATTTCGTTGTTAGGTCGCGAAATTACATTTGGTTAGATCGCAAAACCGCGAAATTTCCACCAAGCTAACCTAACGAAAGAAAATCGAAAATATCTCGAAAACGGTTCATTTCATAAAAAAATGACAAATAGAAAAAAGTTTCCAAAATTTCCTACACAATCCCTACGTTTTCGAGATATGATGTCTGAAGTTTGACGGAAGGTGATTTTTCAATTATTGCACCTGACGAAAATACTTTAAGAACAAATATAAAAACATTTGAGGCGTGGATTGTAGTACATACATCAAATTTCAAGTTTCTGCACTGTTACCAGCTTGCTATACATATTTCCCCCTATTAACCCCCAACCCTTCACCGGATATCTTCAAAAAACCATCCAGTTACAGATCTCGTTATAATATATACGTGTACAAAATTTCTAGTCCATATCTTAAACCGTTTCGGAGAAAACGTGCGGACAAAAAATAAAGTTACAAACAGATTTTTCGTTCAAATTTAAAATCTCGACTTTTCATGACATTATATTTCAAGAAAAAAAAAAAAAAAATTATGATTACTATACTTCCAATCCGCTACGTGGATATGGAAGTGATATTATAATTCACCCATATTGGAAATTTGTAAAGGTATTTACCCAGCCTTCCATATTTGGCACCTATTATTTAATACTGAATTTTTGTTATCGAATGACCACTCTGTATATTTTTTTGACAAAAAGCATCAGGTTATCTTTGTAATAACACCTTCCGATTGTTATTCTCATAATATGTGGTTTCGTAATAATTCTTTAGGTCGCCCGATGCGTTAGGTCGTAAGGTGTTAGGTAGCGAAATTTCGTTGGGTAAGGTCGCGAGAATCGCGAAATTACGTGAGGTTAGGTCGCAAACTCGCGAAATTTCGTTGGGTTAGATCGCAAAATTGGCGAAATTTCGTTGTGTAAGGTCGCGAAATTACATGAGGTTAGATCGCAAAACCGCGAAATTTCCTTGGGTTAGATCGCAAAATTGCGAAATTTCCACCAAGCTAACCTAACGAAAGAAAATCAAAAATATCTCGAAAACAGTTCATTTCATAAAAAAATGACAAATAGAAAAAAGTTTCCATATTAAATTTCCTACACAATCCCTACGTTTTCGAGATATGATGTCTGAAGTTTGACGGACAGATTTTTCGTTCAACTTTACAATCTCGACTTTTCATGACATTCTATTTCTAGAAAAAAAAAATAAAATTTTTTATGATTACTATACTTCCAATCCGCTACGTGGATATGGAAGTGATATTATAATTCAGCCATATTGGAAATTTGTAAAGGTATTTACCCAGCCTTCCATATTTGGCACCTATTATTTAATACTGAATTTTTGTTATCGAATGACCACTCTGTATATTTTTTTGACAAAAGGCAACAGGTTATCTTTGTAATAACACCTTCCGATTGTTATTCTCATAATATGTGGTTTCGTAATAAGTCTTTAGGGCGCCCGATGCGTTAGGTCGCAAGGTGACAGGTAGCAAAATTTCGTTGGGTTAGGTCGCGAAAATCGCGAAATTACGTGAGGTTAGGTCTCAAACTCGCGAAATTTCGTTGGGTTAGATCGCTAAATTGGCGAAATTTCGTTGTGTTAGGTCGCGAAATTACATGAGGTTAGATCGCAAAACCGCGAAATTTCAACCAAGCTAACCCAACGAAAGAAGATCGAAAATATCTCGAAAACGGTTCATTTCATAAAAAAATGACAAATAGAAAAAAGTTTCCATATTAAATTTCCTACACAATCCCTACGTTCTCGAGATATGATGTCTGAAGTTTGACGGAAGGTGATTTTTCAATTATTGCACCTGACGAAAATACTTTAAGAAGATAGATTTTTCGTTCAACTTTACAATCTCGACTTTTCATGACATTCTATTTCTAGAAAAAAAAAATAAAATTTTTTATGATTACTATACTTCCAATCCGCTACGTGGATATGGAAGTGATATTATAATTCACCCATATTGGAAATTTGTAAAGGTATTTACCCAGCCTTCCATATTTGGCACCTATTATTTAATACTGAATTTTTGTTATCGAATGACCACTCTGTATATTTTTTTGACAAAAGGCAACAGGTTATCTTTGTAATAACACCTTCCGATTGTTATTCTCATAATATGTGGTTTCGTAATAAGTCTTTAGGGCGCCCGATGCGTTAGGTCGCAAGGTGACAGGTAGCAAAATTTCGTTGGGTTAGGTCGCGAAAATCGCGAAATTACGTGAGGTTAGGTCTCAAACTCGCGAAATTTCGTTGGGTTAGATCGCTAAATTGGCGAAATTTCGTTGTGTTAGGTCGCGAAATTACATGAGGTTAGATCGCAAAACCGCGAAATTTCAACCAAGCTAACCCAACGAAAGAAGATCGAAAATATCTCGAAAACGGTTCATTTCATAAAAAAATGACAAATAGAAAAAAGTTTCCATATTAAATTTCCTACACAATCCCTACGTTTTCGAGATATGATGTCTGATGTTTGACGGAAGGTGATTTTTCAATTATTGCACCTGACGAAAATACTTTAAGAACAAAATTATGTTTAATACACAACAAGAAGTCGGTAACGGATCATCTAAAAGACGGGAAGAAAGTTAGTTCCATAGAGAAATGTACGGAAAATCGAATAGCATTGAGAGCAACTTCCTATATTTCACCGTTTCAGAGATAATTTGAGAAAAATAATTTAAAACTCAACCCACGATGAAACCTGTACCATAACTAAACTACGTAGAAATATAAAATGATAAAATAAATCAATGACAATTAAAAACCCGCCCGATGATGACCACTTTCACACCAAAACTGGAATCCCACGAAATACAACTACACAGGAGAATCGAGTATTTATTGCTCGCTATTTACCTCTAGTTACCCCCCCCCCTCCACACACACACACTCCACCAACGCAATCAACTCAAAATATAATATAGTTTCAGATGTCTGTATAATACATACGGGTACCAAGTTTCAAGTGAATATCTCAATTTTATTTTATCAGCCACTTTAATATTGAAAAATATAAAAACATTTGAGGCGTGGATTGTAGTACATACATCAAATTTCAAGTTTCTGCACTCTTACCAGCTTGCTATACATATTTCCTCCTATTTACCCCCAACCCTTCAACGGATATCTTCAAAAAAACATCCAGTTACAGATCTCGTTATAATATAAACGTGTACAAAATTTCTAGTCAATATCTTAAACCGTTCCGGAGAAAGCGCGCGGACAAAAAATAAAGTTACAAACAGATTTTTCGTTCAAATTTAAAATCTCGACTTTTCATGACATTCTATTTCAAGCAAAAAAAAAAAAATTAAAATTTTTTATGATTACTATACTTCCAATCCGCTACGTGGATATGGAAGTGATATTATAATTCACCCATGTTGGAAATTTGTAAAGGTATTTACCCAGCCTTCCATATTTGGCACCTATTATTTAATACTCAATTTTTGTTATCGAATGACCACTCTGTATATTTTTTTGACAAAAGGCATCAGGTTATCTTTGTAATAACACCTTCCGATTGTTATTCTCATAATATGTGGTTTCGTAATAATTCTTTAGGTCGCCCGATGCGTTAGGTCGCAAGGTGTTAGGTAGCCAAATTTCGTTGGGTTAGGTCGCGAGAAAGGCGAAATTACGTGAGGTTAGGTCGCAAACTCGCGGAATTTCGTTGGGTTAGATCGCAAAATTGGCGAAATTTCGTTGTGAGGTCGCGAAATTACATTTGGTTAGATCGCAAAACCGCGAAATTTCCACCAAGCTAACCTAACGAAAGAAAATCGAAAATATCTCGAAAACGGTTCATTTCATAAAAAAATGACAAATAGAAAAAAGTTTCCAAAATTTCCTACACAATCCCTACGTTTTCGAGATATGATGTCTGAAGTTTGACGGAAGGTGATTTTTCAATTATTGCACCTGACGAAAATACTTTAAGAACAAATATAAAAACATTTGAGGCGTGGATTGTAGTACATACATCAAATTTCAAGTTTCTGCACTGTTACCAGCTTGCTATACATATTTCCCCCTATTAACCCCCAACCCTTCACCGGATATCTTCAAAAAACCATCCAGTTACAGATCTCGTTATAATATATACGTGTACAAAATTTCTAGTCCATATCTTAAACCGTTTCGGAGAAAACGTGCGGACAAAAAATAAAGTTACAAACAGATTTTTCGTTCAAATTTAAAATCTCGACTTTTCATGACATTATATTTCAAGAAAAAAAAAAAAAAAATTATGATTACTATACTTCCAATCCGCTACGTGGATATGGAAGTGATATTATAATTCACCCATATTGGAAATTTGTAAAGGTATTTACCCAGCCTTCCATATTTGGCACCTATTATTTAATACTGAATTTTTGTTATCGAATGACCACTCTGTATATTTTTTTGACAAAAAGCATCAGGTTATCTTTGTAATAACACCTTCCGATTGTTATTCTCATAATATGTGGTTTCGTAATAATTCTTTAGGTCGCCCGATGCGTTAGGTCGTAAGGTGTTAGGTAGCGAAATTTCGTTGGGTAAGGTCGCGAGAATCGCGAAATTACGTGAGGTTAGGTCGCAAACTCGCGAAATTTCGTTGGGTTAGATCGCAAAATTGGCGAAATTTCGTTGTGTAAGGTCGCGAAATTACATGAGGTTAGATCGCAAAACCGCGAAATTTCCTTGGGTTAGATCGCAAAATTGCGAAATTTCCACCAAGCTAACCTAACGAAAGAAAATCAAAAATATCTCGAAAACAGTTCATTTCATAAAAAAATGACAAATAGAAAAAAGTTTCCATATTAAATTTCCTACACAATCCCTACGTTTTCGAGATATGATGTCTGAAGTTTGACGGACAGATTTTTCGTTCAACTTTACAATCTCGACTTTTCATGACATTCTATTTCTAGAAAAAAAAAATAAAATTTTTTATGATTACTATACTTCCAATCCGCTACGTGGATATGGAAGTGATATTATAATTCAGCCATATTGGAAATTTGTAAAGGTATTTACCCAGCCTTCCATATTTGGCACCTATTATTTAATACTGAATTTTTGTTATCGAATGACCACTCTGTATATTTTTTTGACAAAAGGCAACAGGTTATCTTTGTAATAACACCTTCCGATTGTTATTCTCATAATATGTGGTTTCGTAATAAGTCTTTAGGGCGCCCGATGCGTTAGGTCGCAAGGTGACAGGTAGCAAAATTTCGTTGGGTTAGGTCGCGAAAATCGCGAAATTACGTGAGGTTAGGTCTCAAACTCGCGAAATTTCGTTGGGTTAGATCGCTAAATTGGCGAAATTTCGTTGTGTTAGGTCGCGAAATTACATGAGGTTAGATCGCAAAACCGCGAAATTTCAACCAAGCTAACCCAACGAAAGAAGATCGAAAATATCTCGAAAACGGTTCATTTCATAAAAAAATGACAAATAGAAAAAAGTTTCCATATTAAATTTCCTACACAATCCCTACGTTCTCGAGATATGATGTCTGAAGTTTGACGGAAGGTGATTTTTCAATTATTGCACCTGACGAAAATAATTTAAGAACATATATAATAACATTTGAGGCGTGGATTGTAGTACATACATCAAATTTCAAGTTTCTGCACTCTTACCAGCTTGCTATACATATTTCCCCCTATTTACCCCCAACTCTTCACCGGATATCTTCAAAAAACGTGCGGACAAAAAATAAACTTACAAACAGATTTTTCGTTCAAATTTAAAATCTCGAATTTTCATGACATTCTATTTCTAGAAAAAAAATAAATAAAAATTTGTATGATTACTATACTTCCAATCCGCTACGTGGATATGGAAGTGATATTATAATTCACCCATATTGGAAATTTGTAAAGGTATTTACCCAGCCTTCCATATTTGGCAACTATTATTTAAAACTGAATTTTTGTTATCGAATGACCACTCTGTATATTTTTTTGACAAAAGGCAACAGGTTATCTTTGTAATAACACCTTCCGATTGTTATTCTCATATGTGGTTTCGTAATAAGTCTTTAGGGCACCCGATGCGTTAGGTCGCAAGGTGATAGGTAGCGAAATTTCGTTGGGTTAGGTCGCGAAAATCGCGAAATTACGTGAGGTTAGGTCTCAAACTCGCGAAATTTCGTTGGGTTAGATCGCTAAATTGGCGAAATTTCGTTGTGTTAGGTCGCGAAATTACATGAGGTTAGATCGCAAAACCGCGAAATTTCAACCAAGCTAACCCAACGAAAGAAGATCGAAAATATCTCGAAAACGGTTCATTTCATAAAAAAATGACAAATAGAAAAAAGTTTCCATATTAAATTTCCTACACAATCCCTACGTTCTCGAGATATGATGTCTGAAGTTTGACGGAAGGTGATTTTTCAATTATTGCACCTGACGAAAATACTTTAAGAAGATAGATTTTTCGTTCAACTTTACAATCTCGACTTTTCATGACATTCTATTTCTAGAAAAAAAAAATAAAATTTTTTATGATTACTATACTTCCAATCCGCTACGTGGATATGGAAGTGATATTATAATTCACCCATATTGGAAATTTGTAAAGGTATTTACCCAGCCTTCCATATTTGGCACCTATTATTTAATACTGAATTTTTGTTATCGAATGACCACTCTGTATATTTTTTTGACAAAAGGCAACAGGTTATCTTTGTAATAACACCTTCCGATTGTTATTCTCATAATATGTGGTTTCGTAATAAGTCTTTAGGGCGCCCGATGCGTTAGGTCGCAAGGTGACAGGTAGCAAAATTTCGTTGGGTTAGGTCGCGAAAATCGCGAAATTACGTGAGGTTAGGTCTCAAACTCGCGAAATTTCGTTGGGTTAGATCGCTAAATTGGCGAAATTTCGTTGTGTTAGGTCGCGAAATTACATGAGGTTAGATCGCAAAACCGCGAAATTTCAACCAAGCTAACCCAACGAAAGAAGATCGAAAATACCTCGAAAACGGTTCATTTCATAAAAAAATGACAAATAGAAAAAAGTTTCCATATTAAATTTCCTACACAATCCCTACGTTTTCGAGATATGATGTCTGATGTTTGACGGAAGGTGATTTTTCAATTATTGCACCTGACGAAAATACTTTAAGAACAAAATTATGTTTAATACACAACAAGAAGTCGGTAACGGATCATCTAAAAGACGGGAAGAAAGTTAGTTCCATAGAGAAATGTACGGAAAATCGAATAGCATTGAGAGCAACTTCCTATATTTCACCGTTTCAGAGATAATTTGAGAAAAATAATTTAAAACTCAACCCACGATGAAACCTGTACCATAACTAAACTACGTAGAAATATAAAATGATAAAATAAATCAATGACAATTAAAAACCCGCCCGATGATGACCACTTTCACACCAAAACTGGAATCCCACGAAATACAACTACACAGGAGAATCGAGTATTTATTGCTCGCTATTTACCTCTAGTTACCCCCCCCCCTCCACACACACACACTCCACCAACGCAATCAACTCAAAATATAATATAGTTTCAGATGTCTGTATAATACATACGGGTACCAAGTTTCAAGTGAATATCTCAATTTTATTTTATCAGCCACTTTAATATTGAAAAATATAAAAACATTTGAGGCGTGGATTGTAGTACATACATCAAATTTCAAGTTTCTGCACTCTTACCAGCTTGCTATACATATTTCCTCCTATTTACCCCCAACCCTTCAACGGATATCTTCAAAAAAACATCCAGTTACAGATCTCGTTATAATATAAACGTGTACAAAATTTCTAGTCAATATCTTAAACCGTTCCGGAGAAAGCGCGCGGACAAAAAATAAAGTTACAAACAGATTTTTCGTTCAAATTTAAAATCTCGACTTTTCATGACATTCTATTTCAAGCAAAAAAAAAAAAAATTAAAATTTTTTATGATTACTATACTTCCAATCCGCTACGTGGATATGGAAGTGATATTATAATTCACCCATGTTGGAAATTTGTAAAGGTATTTACCCAGCCTTCCATATTTGGCACCTATTATTTAATACTCAATTTTTGTTATCGAATGACCACTCTGTATATTTTTTTGACAAAAGGCATCAGGTTATCTTTGTAATAACACCTTCCGATTGTTATTCTCATAATATGTGGTTTCGTAATAATTCTTTAGGTCGCCCGATGCGTTAGGTCGCAAGGTGTTAGGTAGCCAAATTTCGTTGGGTTAGGTCGCGAGAAAGGCGAAATTACGTGAGGTTAGGTCGCAAACTCGCGGAATTTCGTTGGGTTAGATCGCAAAATTGGCGAAATTTCGTTGTTAGGTCGCGAAATTACATTTGGTTAGATCGCAAAACCGCGAAATTTCCACCAAGCTAACCTAACGAAAGAAAATCGAAAATATCTCGAAAACGGTTCATTTCATAAAAAAATGACAAATAGAAAAAAGTTTCCAAAATTTCCTACACAATCCCTACGTTTTCGAGATATGATGTCTGAAGTTTGACGGAAGATGATTTTTCAATTATTGCACCTGACGAAAATACTTTAAGAACAAATATAAAAACATTTGAGGCGTGGATTGTAGTACATACATCAAATTTCAAGTTTCTGCACTGTTACCAGCTTGCTATACATATTTCCCCCTATTAACCCCCAACCCTTCACCGGATATCTTCAAAAAACCATCCAGTTACAGATCTCGTTATAATATATACGTGTACAAAATTTCTAGTCCATATCTTAAACCGTTTCGGAGAAAACGTGCGGACAAAAAATAAAGTTACAAACAGATTTTTCGTTCAAATTTAAAATCTCGACTTTTCATGACATTCTATTTCTAGAAAAAAAAAATAAAATTTTTTATGATTACTATACTTCCAATCCGCTACGTGGATATGGAAGTGATATTATAATTCACCCATATTGGAAATTTGTAAATGTATTTACCCAGCCTTCCATATTTGGCACCTATTATTTAATACTGAATTTTTGTAATCGAATGACCACTCTGCATATTTTTTTGACAAAAGGCAACAGGTTATCGTTGTAATAACACCTTCCGATTGTTATTCTCATAATATGTGGTTTCGTAATAAGTCTTTAGGGCGCCCGATGCGTTAGGTCGCAAGGTGATAGGTAGCGAAATTTCGTTGGGTTAGGTCGCGAAAATCGCGAAATTACGTGAGGTTAGGTCGCAAACTCGCGAAATTTCGATGGGTTAGATCGCTAAATTGGCGAAATTTCGTTGTGTTAGGTCGCGAAATTACATGAGGTTAGATCGCAAAACCGCGAAATTTCAACCAAGCTAACCCAACGAAAGAAGATCGAAAATATCTCGAAAACGGTTCATTTCATAAAAAAATGACAAATAGAAAAAAGTTTCCATATTAAATTTCCTACACAATCTCTACGTTTTCGAGATATGATGTCTGATGTTTGACGGAAGGTGATTTTTCAATTATTGCACCTGACGAAAATACTTTAAGAACAAAATTATGTTTAATACACAACAAGAAGTCGGTAACGGATCATCTAAAAGACGGGAAGAAAGTTCGTTCCATAGAGAAATGTACGGAAAATCGAATAGCATTGAGAGCAACTTCCTATATTTCACCGTTTCAGAGATAATTTGAGAAAAATAATTTAAAACTCAACCCACGATGAAACCTGTACCATAACTAAACTACGTAGAAATATAAAATGATAAAATAAATCAATGACAATTAAAAACCCGCCCGATGATGACCACTTTCACACCAAAACTGGAATCCCACGAAATACAACTACACAGGAGAATCGAGTATTTATTGCTCGCTATTTACCTCTAGTTACCCCCCCCCCCTCCACACACACACACTCCACCAACGCAATCAACTCAAAATATAATATAGTTTCAGATGTCGGTATAATACATACGGGTACCAAGTTTCAAGTGAATATCTCAATTTTATTTTATCAGCCACTTTAATATTGAAAAATATAAAAACATTTGAGGCGTGGATTGTAGTACATACATCAAATTTCAAGTTTCTGCACTCTTACCAGCTTGCTATACATATTTCCTCCTATTTACCCCCAACCCTTCAACGGATATCTTCAAAAAACCATCCAGTTACAGATCTCGTTATAATATATACGTGTACAAAATTTCTAGTCAATATCTTAAACCGTTCCGGAGAAAGCGCGCGGACAAAAAATAAAGTTACAAACAGATTTTTCGTTCAAATTTAAAATCTCGACTTTTCATGACATTCTATTTAAAGCAAAAAAAAAAAATTAAAATTTTTTATGATTACTATACTTCCAATCCGCTACGTGGATATGGAAGTGATATTATAATTCACCCATGTTGGAAATTTGTAAAGGTATTTACCCAGCCTTCCATATTTGGCACCTATTATTTAATACTCAATTTTTGTTATCGAATGACCACTCTGTATATTTTTTTGACAAAAGGCATCAGGTTATCTTTGTAATAACACCTTCCGATTGTTATTCTCATAATATGTGGTTTCGTAATAATTCTTTAGGTCGCCCGATGCGTTAGGTCGCAAGGTGTTAGGTAGCGAAATTTCGTTGGGTTAGGTCGCGAGAAAGGCGAAATTACGTGAGGTTAGGTCGCAAACTCGCGGAATTTCGTTGGGTTAGATCGCAAAATTGGCGAAATTTCGTTGTTAGGTCGCGAAATTACATTTGGTTAGATCGCAAAACCGCGAAATTTCCACCAAGCTAACCTAACGAAAGAAAATCGAAAATATCTCGAAAACGGTTCATTTCATAAAAAAATGACTAATAGAAAAAAGTTTCCATATTAAATTTCCTACACAATCCCTACGTTTTCGAGATATGATGTCTGAAGTTTGACGGAAGGTGATTTTTCAATTATTGCACCTGACGAAAATACTTTAAGAACAAATATAAAAACATTTGAGGCGTGGATTGTAGTACATACATCAAATTTCAAGTTTCTGCACTGTTACCAGCTTGCTATATATATTTCCCCCTATTAACCCCCAACCCTTCACCGGATATCTTCAAAAAACCATCCAGTTACAGATCTCGTTATAATATATACGTGTACAAAATTTCTAGTCCATATCTTAAACCGTTCCGGAGAAAACGTGCGGACAAAAAATAAAGTTACAAACAGATTTTTCGTTCAAATTTAAAATCTCGACTTTTCATGACATTCTATTTCAAGAAAAAAAAAAAAAATTATGATTACTATACTTCCAATCCGCTACGTGGATATGGAAGTGATATTATAATTCACCCATGTTGGAAATTTGTAAAGGTATTTACCCAGCCTTCCATATTTGGCACCTATTATTTAATACTCAATTTTTGTTATCGAATGACCACTCTGTATATTTTTTTGACAAAAGGCATCAGGTTATCTTTGTAATAACACCTTCCGATTGTTATTCTCATATGTGGTTTCGTAATAATTCTTTAGGTCGCCCGATGCGTTAGGTCGCCCGATGCGTTAGGTCGCAAGGTGTTAGGTAGCGAAATTTCGTTGGGTTAGGTCGCGAAAATCGCGAAATTACGTGAGGTTAGGTCGCAAACTCGCGAAATTTCGTTGGGTTAGATCGCAAAATTGGCGAAATTTCGTTGTGTTAGGTCGCGAAATTACATGAGGTTAGATCGCAAAACCGCGAAATTTCCACCAAGCTAACCTAACGAAAGAAAATCAAAAATATCTCGAAAACGGTTCATTTCATAAAAAAATGCCATATAGAAAAAAGTTTCCATATTAAATTTCCTACACAATCCCTACGTTTTCGAGACATGTCTGAAGTTTGACGGAAGGTGATTTTTCAATTATTGCACCTGACGAAAATACTTTAAGAACAAATATAAAAACATTTGAGGCGTGGATTGTAGTCCTTACATCAAATTTCAAGTTTCTGCACTCTTACCAGCTTGCTATACATATTTCCTCCTATTTACCCCCAACCCTTCACCGGATATCTTCAAAAAAACATCCAGTTACAGATCTCGTTATAATATATACGTGTTCAAAGTTTCTAGTCAATATCTTAAACCGTTCCGGAGAAAACGTGCGGACAAAAAATAAACTTACAAACAGATTTTTCGTTCAAATTTAAAATCTCGACTTTTCATGACATTCTATTTCTAGAAAAAAAATAAATAAAAATTTTTATGATTACTATACTTCCAATCCGCTGCGTGGATATGGAAGTGATATTATAATTCACCCATATTGGAAATTTGTAAAGGTATTTACCCAGCCTTCCATATTTGGCACCTATTATTTAAAACTGAATTTTTGTTATCGAATGACCACTCTGTATATTTTTTTGACAAAAGGCAACAGGTTATCTTTGTAATAACACCTTCCGATTGTTATTCTCATAATATGTGGTTTCGTAATAAGTCTTTAGGGCGCCCGATGCGTTAGGTCGCAAGGTGATAGGTAGCGAAATTTCGTTGGGTTAGGTCGCGAAAATCGCGAAATTACGTGAGGTTAGGTCGCAAACTCGCGAAATTTCGTTGGGTTAGATCGCTAAATTGGCGAAATTTCGTTGTGTTAGGTCGCGAAATTACATGAGGTTAGGTCGCAAAAACCGCGAAATTTCCTTGGGTTAGATCGCAAAATCGCGAAATTTCAACCAAGCTAACCCAACGAAAGAAGATCGAAAATATCTCGAAAACGGTTCATTTGATAAAAAAATGACAAATAGAAAAAAGTTTCCATATTAAATTTCCTACACAATCCCTACGTTCTCGAGATATGTCTGAAGTTTGACGGAAGGTGATTTTTCAATTATTGCACCTGACGAAAATACTTTAAGAAGACAGATTTTTCGTTCAACTTTACAATCTCGACTTTTCATGACATTCTATTTCTAGAAAAAAAAAATAAAATTTTTTATGATTACTATACTTCCAATCCGCTACGTGGATATGGAAGTGATATTATAATTCAGCCATAATGGAAATTTGTAAAGGTATTTACCCAGCCTTCCATATTTGGCACCTATTATTTAATACTGAATTTTTGTTATAGAATGACCACTCTGTATATTTTTTTGACAAAAGGCAACAGGTTATCTTTGTAATAACAGCTTCCGATTGTTATTCTCATAATATGTGGTTTCGTAATAAGTCTTTAGGGCGCCCGATGCGTTAGGTCGCAAGGTGATAGGTAGAGAAATTTCGTTGGGTTAGGTCGCGAAAATCGCGAAATTACGTGAGGTTAGGTCTCAAACTCGCGAAATTTCGTTGTGTTAGGTCGCGAAATTACATGAGGTTAGATCGCAAAACCGCGAAATTTCAACCAAGCTAACCCAACGAAAGAAGATCGAAAATATCTCGAAAACGGTTCATTTCATAAAAAAATGACAAATAGAAAAAAGTTTCCATATTAAATTTCCTACACAATCTCTACGTTTTCGAGATATGATGTCTGATGTTTGACGGAAGGTGATTTTTCAATTATTGCACCTGACGAAAATACTTTAAGAATAAAATTATGTTTAATACACAACAAGAAGTCGGTAACGGATCATCTAAAAGACGGGAAGAAAGTTCGTTCCATAGAGAAATGTACGGAAAATCGAATAGCATTGAGAGCAACTTCCTATATTTCACCGTTTCAGAGATAATTTGAGAAAAATAATTTAAAACTCAACCCACGATGAAACCTGTACCATAACTAAACTACGTAGAAATATTGTCACGCAGGAAACAGCCAAATCCGGGAAAGTAGCAAATGTTTGTATAAATTAAATATATTCGACCCTAGTCCATATTAAATAAAAAACAATTAAATAATTTCAATGCCAATTAGTAGAATTGTTTAATAATAAAACACAAATATATATAAACATAACATTGACCGGCATAAAGATTTGCTAAATAAACAAGTATATAACTCGAACAATCAAAACAAACGAGGCTCTTAGCTCTTGGTTCTTTTCAATTAATTGAGTTTCGACGTTAGTGTCGACAGTCAGTCTTAGTTTTGGGCCCTCATCTTAGGATGTGGGGCCCACGCCCTTCAGGCAGTTTTACGGATCTCCCCCCTGGAGATCACAAGTTAAGTGAAAGTGACACCTTTTCCTCCCCACTATGTATATTGGTAAGATCGTTTAAGTTTGTTATGTTATTTTTATTATGTGTATTTATTGTTGTTGATTAGTTGTACCTGCTGTTTGTTCGTTATCTCCCTTATAAGAGTATTTTAATAAAACCAACCAAACTCTTAAAGTAGCCCTTTTTCTCAGCGTGACACATGGTGGAGGTCGCCTAGCTTCATTCCCAGGGGTGATTCTTCATAATCACTCCTCCTCTTAAAGCCCACCATGTGCTATATGTATATGACATATGGTGGACAAGCCGAGTTTTCGTCTCAAGGGGTTGGTTCTTCGTAACCACTCCTATTTAGCTATCACAAGTTTTTTTGCTCTCATTATTTTTAATTTCGTATACGTCAACCCAAGTTTTTTTTCTTAGAAATGATTTTTTATAATCATCCCATTCTTTTAATTTTATATTGCCATCCTATTTTAACTTTGTGTACATGATTCGTGAATCAAAATCGAAGCCGTTCGATTATGGTAAGAATATGTAATATTTCTAAAAATTTAGAAAATGGCTATTTTAATTCGTCTCTAGCTGGAGAAAATTAATATTTTCCTCTCAGGCAGAGAAATGTTCTGAAAGAATTTCCTCACTACCCCTTTATTATCTTTTTTGTCTGAGTGCAAGCTATTCTTTTTTCTTTTTAACCCTGACATAAAATTTGTAAGTGTACTATTAAACATATGTTTCAAATTGTTTTCTCGTAATGCCAATGGTTAAGACAGAAACCCTTGTAATCTTGGTTTTTTCTTTTGGGAGAAAGTTAGTGTGTTACTTATTTTCATAATATCAGAATTCCTAGCAGAATATTTAAACATAATGTAGACAAAACTACACCTTATGTCTTCTGTAGTTGATTCTCTTTTTGAAAAATAAAAGTTAGCATCAATGAATCTATTTATGGTTTTTCTAGTAGAGTATTTAAGGGCAAAGTAATTTTTCATACATTTTTCGTATTAGGTTTCCTTTTCACAAAAGTTATCAGTAATACGGAAACAATTAGTTGTCTTATGTCAAAATACGATCTTATTAGTTGCAATATACATTAGTGTGGGATAGGGTGCTCTCTACCAGGTAGGTAAAGAGAGGTTTGTATTAGGCAAATGCAATTGTCTTAGTAAATTGCCAAGAAGACGATCTGCATTTGCTGTATTTTTTAAAGGGATGGAAAAGTCATGTGGTCATCGAGCTCATTTACATTGTGTACTTCGCGTCCTTTTGTTAAGTATAGAAATATAATAGAATAGTGCAGATACAAAATAAGATATATTTTTTTATCATCTAAATCCTGAAGAACTCGACGTGAAATTTAACTTTAATATTTGGTTGGCAATAACGTGTCGATGTAAATGAGGCCATAGATGCACATGACATTGAAAATCAGTCAAGTTAAGTTAGGAATAAAATGGGCAAATAGTATAGGGTTTAGTTGAATGGGTGTATTTATAGCTGTATACATTGAATATCATTTAAAAAGTAGAGTAAAGAATAACACGGATAAATAGAATGTCCCAATAGGTGTTTATGAAATAATACATATTAGTTAAAAGTTGAAATATTACATTAGTAGGTATTAATTAATTGATAAGAATTAGTCAAAAGTTTCACTTAGCTAAAGTTTGCAGTGTACGTACTTAGCGTTGGGTAGCTTTTTATAGTAAACAATTGCAAACAAAAGTAATTTAATTTTTGGATTATTATTTGAAATAAAAATTTCAGATTTTTTTGTCAGGAATCTATAGGGGGAAAAATAATTAGGTCATAAGCAAATAACTGCTTAGATTGTATTTTTTTGTTGTCTTCGTCTCTCTTTTTGTTAAAGTCACCAAGCTGACTGTCCTCGGAGTCTACTAGGTGATTTGGGCAAAAATTGCGATGGTGCGCAACATCGATTACCCAGCCCAAACTGCCTTGTGGACAACGATACAGCACAAATGACAGCTTAATTTTAAAACTTTTTAAAAAATAAATGAGACACAGCAATTTATTTATTCAAATAATTAATCTAGTCAAGAACTTAAAGTGTTAACTGTAGAATGACCAAGTTTTTTTTATGAATTAGTAAACAAGGGTACCAAGATATTTTTTTAATTTTTGAGCAGTGTGTATCACAAATTCTCACAGGAAGTTAGGAAGTCAATAAAAATAGTTAGGGACAATTTGATTTTTATGTAATAATGGTAGACTATGATGTTTTTGATTACGAAACTAGATGTTTCAAGTCGAAGACGACGTTGAAAATAGTTCAAAAAGAACTGAACGTCAGCCTTGTCAAATGAAATATATATGTTATGGTTTTCGCACACAGAGATGTGCAAGATGAATATAAAGAGATGATAATTATTTTATTGAGATGTATAAGGGATTATTTTGCCTATGATGTTACGGGCAAGAGGTTTTAAGATGAGGGTCACGTGGAAGAAGGTTCAAAGGGAACTGAACGTCGGCCTCGTCGAATAAGGTACATGCGGTACCAGTGTTGCAAATAAAGATGTATGACCCCAAGGGAGATTAATTATTATAACATAAAGAGTTGATAATTATTTTATTGAGATGTATAAGGGATTATTTTGCCTATGATGTTACGGGTAAAAGGTTTTAAGATGAGGGTCACGTGGAAGAAGGTTTAAAAGGAACTGAACGTCGGCCTCGTCAAATAGGGTACATGTAGTACCAGCGTTGCAAATAAAGATGTACAACCTCAAGGGAGATAATTGTGAATAATGACAATTGAGGTATATAAGGGGGTACACTGCTGATAGTTTGCGAGTAAAATATTTCATGACAAGGAAGGCGTGGAAGAAGGTTCATAAACGAGAACTCAACATCATCTTCGTACGATAAAGTTTCAAAAACAAATGTTTAAGAATGTCCCTGCTAAAGCTAAACAAGTAAACGTATAACTATTTTCTATCTAAAGTAGAAATAAATGAAAGTTTAATTAACTATGTCCTTCCTAAGGCAGAATACAGATTAATAGTGTGATGTTGAAAGTTAAAATTGTTAGGAAATGATACACACAAAAAAAAAAAAAAAAAAAACGGTACCCTACGTAGGTAAAAACTAAAGAAGTAAAACAATTCACTAATATTTTAAAATACTTTCCCTTACAAGCATAGAATTCACCAAGTAACATCACTTGTAAAAAATAACTTTTTTCTTTTGTCTCTCCAATAATTAAATATTTTCATTTAATAGTACATTAGTTACTGGAACTTGCAATAATAGGTGAATACACGTAAAGTTTGTTTGTGTCGTAGTTTACTGAGTGTCAAGTTCAACTTTGTTTTTAAATCAAACACCCACTAGCTTGTAATGGTACAATATAGAAATGTAATATTAGTAATACTCAGCAATTATGTCCAGGCCAAGTTCAATTAAAGGAACAGAAGTGTAGAATCAGCGAATTCTTTAGGTTATATGTAAACAATGTCAATAGACTCGGGATATAATTTTTAATTACAAGTTTAGACAACAATTATTTAATTTCTTTTCTTTCTCGAATATAAGCGTTTAAATCGTATGCCTATAATAATTAGAATAATGATAATAAAAATAATAATAGATCATAAGGCCAAAATGTTTATTTGTTTATAAATTGTTTTTTTACATGTTTCACGGGATCTCTTGGCACACTCCCATGGACACTCGCCGGCACTACCAGACGTCTCCCAGCAGTTGGCAGGGGCGCACCATTCCAGAGGGATGGTACCCGAAATGGAAATTCAGTCAACCAATCGGGGAGTTACATTCATACGTATAATCCAAACATCATATACAGCATCCTCCAAGTTGTACAAGGGCAGGACTTTCAACTAATCCCGAACTATCTGCAAATTCAGGGGCAGGTAAATACTACAGAAGCCTCCCACGCCAACGTCCGCCGCACCCAGGCCGAGCGATGCCTCCAAGCATTTTGGTCATACAAATGCCATCAACACAGGCATTTCGGAGGGAACAAAAACATTGGCTGCTCGAATGGCAAAAACAAAAGGCTGGC
Organism: Stenurella melanura; assembly: GCA_963583905.1. Classification (NCBI taxonomy): domain Eukaryota; kingdom Metazoa; phylum Arthropoda; class Insecta; order Coleoptera; family Cerambycidae; genus Stenurella; species Stenurella melanura. The sequence continues at coordinate 144,453 of OY757310.1, forward strand.
CGACAGTCCCAAGGCGGCCGGTATCGTCAACGCCCGACCCTTGGCACACAGGAGATGCTGTATAACCATCCAGGGACCAACAAAAATTACCATGATGTAACTCGACCACACCTCCGGGCACTTGGAACCGTCATCTCACAAAACGAGACAAACGAACAATAGGTGACAAGTACAATGCCCCCACAGTCCTGGAAGAACTGCGTGAACGAACTGTAGTGATAGTGCCGAACTATGAATTTGAACCGGGTGTGCCAAAAAACTTGATCAAAGACCGAGTGGTGAACATGCCAAACATTTTTTAAAATTGATGTAAATTTTTTTTAATATTTCGGCAGGGTAGGCATCGGCAAAGTTCTCATTATTCCTCTTCTTGTTTGGTGTTGCATTAGTAAAGTACCTACAACGAGACTTTGTTGATGCTACCCCTGCTGAACTGTGATACTAGAATAAATAAAAACCTCTCTGTTGTTTTCTCCCTATTTAGGGCTAATCTAAGCTGGAGGCCAGCTTTTGGACGGGAGGGAAATATGTCACGCAGGAAACAGCCAAATCCGGGAAAGTAGCAAATGTTTGTATAAATTAAATATATTCGACCCTAGTCCATATTAAATAAAAAACAATTAAATAATTTCAATGCCAATTAGTAGAATTGTTTAATAATAAAACACAAATATATATAAACATAACATTGACCGGCATAAAGATTTGCTAAATAAACAAGTATATAACTCGAACAATCAAAACAAACGAGGCTCTTAGCTCTTGGTTCTTTTCAATTAATTGAGTTTCGACGTTAGTGTCGACAGTCAGTCTTAGTTTTGGGCCCTCATCTTAGGATGTGGGGCCCACGCCCTTCAGGCAGTTTTACGGATCTCCCCCCTGGAGATCACAAGTTAAGTGAAAGTGACACCTTTTCCTCCCCACTATGTATATTGGTAAGATCGTTTAAGTTTGTTATGTTATTTTTATTATGTGTATTTATTGTTGTTGATTAGTTGTACCTGCTGTTTGTTCGTTATCTCCCTTATAAGAGTATTTTAATAAAACCAACCAAACTCTTAAAGTAGCCCTTTTTCTAGCGTGACAATATAAAATGATAAAATAATTCAATGACAATTAAAAACCCGCCCGATGATGACCACTTTCACACCAAAACTGGAATCCCACGAAATACAACTACACAGGAGAATCGAGTATTTATTGCTCGCTATTTACCTCTAGTTACCCCCCCCCCTCCACACACACACACTCCACCAACGCAATCAACTCAAAATATAATATAGTTTCAGATGTCGGTATAATACATACGGGTACCAAGTTTCAAGTGAATATCTCAATTTTATTTTATCAGCCACTTTAATATTGAAAAATATAAAAACATTTGAGGCGTGGATTGTAGTACATACATCAAATTTCAAGTTTCTGCACTCTTACCAGCTTGCTATACATATTTCCTCCTATTTACCCCCAACCCTTCAACGGATATCTTCAAAAAAACATCCAGTTACAGATCTCGTTATAATATATACATGTACAAAATTTCTAGTCAATATCTTAAACCGTTCCGGAGAAAGCGCGCGGACAAAAAATAAAGTTACAAACAGATTTTTCGTTCAAATTTAAAATCTCGACTTTTCATGACATTCTATTTCAAGCAAAAAAAAAAAAATTAAATTTTTTTATGATTACCATACTTCCAATCCGCTACGTGGATATGGAAGTGATATTATAATTCACCCATGTTGGAAATTTGTAAAAGTATTTACCCAGCCACTCTGTATATTTTTTTGACAAAAGGCAACAGGTTATCTTTGTAATAACACCTTCCGATTGTTATTCTCATAATATGTGGTTTCGTAATAAGTCTTTAGGGCGCCCGATGCGTTAGGTCGCAAGGTGATAGGTAGCGAAATTTCGTTGGGTTAGGTCGCGAAAATCGCGAAATTACGTGACGTTAGGTCGCAAACTCGCGAAATTTCGTTGGGTTAGATCGCACAATTGGCGAAATTTCGTTGTGTAGGTCGCGAAATTACATGAGGTTAGATCGCAAAACCGCGAAATTTCAACCAAGCTAACCCAACGAAAGAAGATCGAAAATATCTCGAAAACGGTTCATTTCATAAAAAAATGACAAATAGAAAAAAGTTTCCATATTAAATTTCCTACACAATCTCTACGTTTTCGAGATATGATGTCTGATGTTTGACGGAAGGTGATTTTTCAATTATTGCACCTGACGAAAATACTTTAAGAACAAAATTATGTTTAATACACAACAAGAAGTCGGTAACGGATCATCTAAAAGACGGGAAGAAAGTTCGTTCCATAGAGAAATGTACGGAAAATCGAATAGCATTGAGAGCAACTTCCTATATTTCACCGTTTCAGAGATAATTTGAGAAAAATAATTTAAAACTCAACCCACGATGAAACCTGTACCATAACTAAACTACGTAGAAATATAAAATGATAAAATAAATCAATGACAATTAAAAACCCGCCCGATGATGACCACTTTCACACCAAAACTGGAATCCCACGAAATACAACTACACAGGAGAATCGAGTATTTATTGCTCGCTATTTACCTCTAGTTACCCCCCCCCCCCCTCCACACACACACACACTCCACCAACGCAATCAACTCAAAATATAATATAGTTTCAGATGTCGGTATAATACATACGGGTACCAAGTTTCAAGTGAATATCTCAATTTTATTTTATCAGCCACTTTAATATTGAAAAATATAAAAACATTTGAGGCGTGGATTGTAGTACATACATCAAATTTCAAGTTTCTGCACTCTTACCAGCTTGCTATACATATTTCCTCCTATTTACCCCCAACCCTTCAACGGATATCTTCAAAAAAACATCCAGTTACAGATCTCGTTATAATATATACGTGTACAAAATTTCTAGTCAATATCTTAAACCGTTCCGGAGAAAGCGCGCGGACAAAAAATAAAGTTACAAATAGATTTTTCGTTCAAATTTAAAATCTCGACTTTTCATGACATTCTATTTCAAGCAAAAAAAAAAAAATTAAAATTTTTTATGATTACTATACTTCCAATCCGCTACGTGGATATGGAAGTGATATTATAATTCACCCATGTTGGAAATTTGTAAAGGTATTTAGAGGTGTTTTAAAACCTCATGAGCTGTGACCTTGATATGCGCAGAGACATAATCCGTCCTGTTGACTCAGTTACACTTCTTAAAAATATTATATTTATTGTTTACAATTTATTCCGACCTCTTGTTTATGTATACAGCAAGGCAGCCTCCAGTGTCTTCAAAAACATACTTATAATTCAGATTAAACTTTGCCTTTTGCGCATTTCGCGGCTCATGAGATTCTGAAACACCTCTACCCAGCCTTCCATATTTGGCACCTATTATTTAATACTCAATTTTTGTTATCGAATGACCACTCTGTATATTTTTTTGACAAAAGGCATCAGGTTATCTTTGTAATAACACCTTCCGATTGTTATTCTCATAATATGTGGTTTCGTAATAATTCTTTAGGTCGCGCGATGCGTTAGGTCGCAAGGTGTTAGGTAGCGAAATTTCGTTGGGTTAGGTCGCGAAAATCGCGAAATTACGTGAGGTTAGGTCGCAAACTCGCGAAATTTCGTTGGGTTAGATCGCAAAATTGGCGAAATTTCGTTGTGTTAGGTCGCGAAATTACATGAGGTTAGATCGCAAAACCGCGAAATTTCCACCAAGCTAACCTAACGAAAGAAAATCAAAAATATCTCGAAAACGGTTCATTTCATAAAAAAATGACATATAGAAAAAAGTTTCCATATTAAATTTCCTACACAATCCCTACGTTTTCGAGACATGTCTGAAGTTTGACGGAAGGTGATTTTTCAATTATTGCACCTGACGAAAATACTTTAAGAACAAATATAAAAACATTTGAGGCGTGGATTGTAGTACTTACATCAAATTTCAAGTTTCTGCACTCTTACCAGCTTGCTATACATATTTCCTCCTATTTACCCCCAACCCTTCACCGGATATCTTCAAAAAAACATCCAGTTACAGATCTCGTTATAATATATACGTGTTCAAAATTTCTAGTCAATATCTTAAACCGTTCCGGAGAAAACGTGCGGACAAAAAATAAACTTACAAACAGATTTTTCGTTCAAATTTAAAATCTCGACTTTTCATGACATTCTATTTCTAGAAAAAAAATAAATAAAAATTTTTATGATTACTATACTTCCAATCCGCTACGTGGATATGGAAGTGATATTATAATTCACCCATATTGGAAATTTGTAAAGGTATTTACCCAGCCTTCCATATTTGGCACCTATTATTTAAAACTGAATTTTTGTTATGGAATGACCACTCTGTATATTTTTTTGACAAAAGGCAACAGGTTATCTTTGTAATAACACCTTCCGATTGTTATTCTCATAATATGTGGTTTCGTAATAAGTCTTTAGGGCGCCCGATGCGTTAGGTCGCAAGGTGATAGGTAGCGAAATTTCGTTGGGTTAGGTCGCGAAAATCGCGAAATTACGTGAGGTTAGGTCTCAAACTCGCGAAATTTCGTTGTGTTAGGTCGCGAAATTACATGAGGTTAGATCGCAAAACCGCGAAATTTCAACCAAGCTAACCCAACGAAAGAAGATCGAAAATATCTCGAAAACGGTTCATTTCATAAAAAAATGACAAATAGAAAAAAGTTTCCATATTAAATTTCCTACACAATCCCTACGTTTTCGAGACATGATGTCAGAAGTAGGACGGAAGGTGATTTTTCAATTATTGCACCTGACGAAAATACTTTAAGAACAAAATTATGTTTAATACACAACAAGAAGTCGGTAACGGATCATCTAAAAGACGGGAAGAAAGTTCGTTCCATAGAGAAATGTACGGAAAATCGAATAGCATTGAGAGCAACTTCCTATATTTCACCGTTTCAGAGATAATTTGAGAAAAATAATTTAAAACTCAACCCACGGTGAAACCTGTACCATAACTAAACTACGTAGAAATATAAAATGATAAAATAATTCAATGACAATTAAAAACCCGCCCGATGATGACCACTTTCACACCAAAACGGGAATCCCACGAAATACAACTACACAGGAGAATCGAGTATTTATTGCTCGCTATTTACCTCTAGTTACCCCCCCCTCCACACACACACACACTCCACCAACGCAATCAACTCAAAATATAATATAGTTTCAGATGTCGGTATAATACATACGGGTACCAAGTTTCAAGTGAATATCTCAATTTTATTTTATCAGCCACTTTAATATTGAAAAATATAAAAACATTTGAGGCGTGGATTGTAGTACATACATCAAATTTCAAGTTTCTGCACTCTTACCAGCTTGCTATACATATTTCCTCCTATTTACCCCCAACCCTTCAACGGATATCTTCAAAAAAACATCCAGTTACAGATCTCGTTATAATATATACGTGTACAAAATTTCTAGTCAATATCTTAAACCGTTCCGGAGAAAGCGCGCGGACAAAAAATAAAGTTACAAACAGATTTTTCGTTCAAATTTAAAATCTCGACTTTTCATGACATTCTATTTAAAGCAAAAAAAAAAAATTAAAATTTTTTATGATTACTATACTTCCAATCCGCTACGTGGATATGGAAGTGATATTATAATTCACCCATGTTGGAAATTTGTAAAGGTATTTACCCAGCCTTCCATATTTGGCACCTATTATTTAATACTCAATTTTTGTTATCGAATGACCACTCTGTATATTTTTTTGACAAAAGGCATCAGGTTATCTTTGTAATAACACCTTCCGATTGTTATTCTCATAATATGTGGTTTCGTAATAATTCTTTAGGTCGCCCGATGCGTTAGGTCGCAAGGTGTTAGGTAGCGAAATTTCGTTGGGTTAGGTCGCGAGAAAGGCGAAATTACGTGAGGTTAGGTCGCAAACTCGCGGAATTTCGTTGGGTTAGATCGCAAAATTGGCGAAATTTCGTTGTTAGGTCGCGAAATTACATTTGGTTAGATCGCAAAACCGCGAAATTTCCACCAAGCTAACCTAACGAAAGAAAATCGAAAATATCTCGAAAACGGTTCATTTCATAAAAAAATGACTAATAGAAAAAAGTTTCCATATTAAATTTCCTACACAATCCCTACGTTTTCGAGATATGATGTCTGAAGTTTGACGGAAGGTGATTTTTCAATTATTGCACCTGACGAAAATACTTTAAGAACAAATATAAAAACATTTGAGGCGTGGATTGTAGTACATACATCAAATTTCAAGTTTCTGCACTGTTACCAGCTTGCTATATATATTTCCCCCTATTAACCCCCAACCCTTCACCGGATATCTTCAAAAAACCATCCAGTTACAGATCTCGTTATAATATATACGTGTACAAAATTTCTAGTCCATATCTTAAACCGTTCCGGAGAAAACGTGCGGACAAAAAATAAAGTTACAAACAGATTTTTCGTTCAAATTTAAAATCTCGACTTTTCATGACATTCTATTTCAAGAAAAAAAAAAAAAATTATGATTACTATACTTCCAATCCGCTACGTGGATATGGAAGTGATATTATAATTCACCCATGTTGGAAATTTGTAAAGGTATTTACCCAGCCTTCCATATTTGGCACCTATTATTTAATACTCAATTTTTGTTATCGAATGACCACTCTGTATATTTTTTTGACAAAAGGCATCAGGTTATCTTTGTAATAACACCTTCCGATTGTTATTCTCATATGTGGTTTCGTAATAATTCTTTAGGTCGCCCGATGCGTTAGGTCGCAAGGTGTTAGGTAGCGAAATTTCGTTGGGTTAGGTCGCGAAAATCGCGAAATTACGTGAGGTTAGGTCGCAAACTCGCGAAATTTCGTTGGGTTAGATCGCAAAATTGGCGAAATTTCGTTGTGTTAGGTCGCGAAATTACATGAGGTTAGATCGCAAAACCGCGAAATTTCCACCAAGCTAACCTAACGAAAGAAAATCAAAAATATCTCGAAAACGGTTCATTTCATAAAAAAATGCCATATAGAAAAAAGTTTCCATATTAAATTTCCTACACAATCCCTACGTTTTCGAGACATGCCTGAAGTTTGACGGAAGGTGATTTTTCAATTATTGCACCTGACGAAAATACTTTAAGAACAAATATAAAAACATTTGAGGCGTGGATTGTAGTCCTTACATCAAATTTCAAGTTTCTGCACTCTTACCAGCTTGCTATACATATTTCCTCCTATTTACCCCCAACCCTTCACCGGATATCTTCAAAAAAACATCCAGTTACAGATCTCGTTATAATATATACGTGTTCAAAGTTTCTAGTCAATATCTTAAACCGTTCCGGAGAAAACGTGCGGACAAAAAATAAACTTACAAACAGATTTTTCGTTCAAATTTAAAATCTCGACTTTTCATGACATTCTATTTCTAGAAAAAAAATAAATAAAAATTTTTATGATTACTATACTTCCAATCCGCTGCGTGGATATGGAAGTGATATTATAATTCACCCATATTGGAAATTTGTAAAGGTATTTACCCAGCCTTCCATATTTGGCACCTATTATTTAAAACTGAATTTTTGTTATCGAATGACCACTCTGTATATTTTTTTGACAAAAGGCAACAGGTTATCTTTGTAATAACACCTTCCGATTGTTATTCTCATAATATGTGGTTTCGTAATAAGTCTTTAGGGCGCCCGATGCGTTAGGTCGCAAGGTGATAGGTAGCGAAATTTCGTTGGGTTAGGTCGCGAAAATCGCGAAATTACGTGAGGTTAGGTCGCAAACTCGCGAAATTTCGTTGGGTTAGATCGCTAAATTGGCGAAATTTCGTTGTGTTAGGTCGCGAAATTACATGAGGTTAGGTCGCAAAAACCGCGAAATTTCCTTGGGTTAGATCGCAAAATCGCGAAATTTCAACCAAGCTAACCCAACGAAAGAAGATCGAAAATATCTCGAAAACGGTTCATTTGATAAAAAAATGACAAATAGAAAAAAGTTTCCATATTAAATTTCCTACACAATCCCTACGTTCTCGAGATATGATGTCTGAAGTTTGACGGAAGGTGATTTTTCAATTATTGCACCTGACGAAAATACTTTAAGAAGACAGATTTTTCGTTCAACTTTACAATCTCGACTTTTCATGACATTCTATTTCTAGAAAAAAAAAATAAAATTTTTTATGATTACTATACTTCCAATCCGCTACGTGGATATGGAAGTGATATTATAATTCAGCCATAATGGAAATTTGTAAAGGTATTTACCCAGCCTTCCATATTTGGCACCTATTATTTAATACTGAATTTTTGTTATAGAATGACCACTCTGTATATTTTTTTGACAAAAGGCAACAGGTTATCTTTGTAATAACAGCTTCCGATTGTTATTCTCATAATATGTGGTTTCGTAATAAGTCTTTAGGGCGCCCGATGCGTTAGGTCGCAAGGTGATAGGTAGAGAAATTTCGTTGGGTTAGGTCGCGAAAATCGCGAAATTACGTGAGGTTAGGTCTCAAACTCGCGAAATTTCGTTGTGTTAGGTCGCGAAATTACATGAGGTTAGATCGCAAAACCGCGAAATTTCAACCAAGCTAACCCAACGAAAGAAGATCGAAAATATCTCGAAAACGGTTCATTTCATAAAAAAATGACAAATAGAAAAAAGTTTCCATATTAAATTTCCTACACAATCTCTACGTTTTCGAGATATGATGTCTGATGTTTGACGGAAGGTGATTTTTCAATTATTGCACCTGACGAAAATACTTTAAGAATAAAATTATGTTTAATACACAACAAGAAGTCGGTAACGGATCATCTAAAAGACGGGAAGAAAGTTCGTTCCATAGAGAAATGTACGGAAAATCGAATAGCATTGAGAGCAACTTCCTATATTTCACCGTTTCAGAGATAATTTGAGAAAAATAATTTAAAACTCAACCCACGATGAAACCTGTACCATAACTAAACTACGTAGAAATATAAAATGATAAAATAATTCAATGACAATTAAAAACCCGCCCGATGATGACCACTTTCACACCAAAACTGGAATCCCACGAAATACAACTACACAGGAGAATCGAGTATTTATTGCTCGCTATTTACCTCTAGTTACCCCCCCCCCTCCACACACACACACTCCACCAACGCAATCAACTCAAAATATAATATAGTTTCAGATGTCGGTATAATACATACGGGTACCAAGTTTCAAGTGAATATCTCAATTTTATTTTATCAGCCACTTTAATATTGAAAAATATAAAAACATTTGAGGCGTGGATTGTAGTACATACATCAAATTTCAAGTTTCTGCACTCTTACCAGCTTGCTATACATATTTCCTCCTATTTACCCCCAACCCTTCAACGGATATCTTCAAAAAAACATCCAGTTACAGATCTCGTTATAATATATACATGTACAAAATTTCTAGTCAATATCTTAAACCGTTCCGGAGAAAGCGCGCGGACAAAAAATAAAGTTACAAACAGATTTTTCGTTCAAATTTAAAATCTCGACTTTTCATGACATTCTATTTCAAGCAAAAAAAAAAAAATTAAATTTTTTTATGATTACCATACTTCCAATCCGCTACGTGGATATGGAAGTGATATTATAATTCACCCATGTTGGAAATTTGTAAAAGTATTTACCCAGCCACTCTGTATATTTTTTTGACAAAAGGCAACAGGTTATCTTTGTAATAACACCTTCCGATTGTTATTCTCATAATATGTGGTTTCGTAATAAGTCTTTAGGGCGCCCGATGCGTTAGGTCGCAAGGTGATAGGTAGCGAAATTTCGTTGGGTTAGGTCGCGAAAATCGCGAAATTACGTGACGTTAGGTCGCAAACTCGCGAAATTTCGTTGGGTTAGATCGCTAAATTGGCGAAATTTCGTTGTGTAGGTCGCGAAATTACATGAGGTTAGATCGCAAAACCGCGAAATTTCAACCAAGCTAACCCAACGAAAGAAGATCGAAAATATCTCGAAAACGGTTCATTTCATAAAAAAATGACAAATAGAAAAAAGTTTCCATATTAAATTTCCTACACAATCTCTACGTTTTCGAGATATGATGTCTGATGTTTGACGGAAGGTGATTTTTCAATTATTGCACCTGACGAAAATACTTTAAGAACAAAATTATGTTTAATACACAACAAGAAGTCGGTAACGGATCATCTAAAAGACGGGAAGAAAGTTCGTTCCATAGAGAAATGTACGGAAAATCGAATAGCATTGAGAGCAACTTCCTATATTTCACCGTTTCAGAGATAATTTGAGAAAAATAATTTAAAACTCAACCCACGATGAAACCTGTACCATAACTAAACTACGTAGAAATATAAAATGATAAAATAAATCAATGACAATTAAAAACCCGCCCGATGATGACCACTTTCACACCAAAACTGGAATCCCACGAAATACAACTACACAGGAGAATCGAGTATTTATTGCTCGCTATTTACCTCTAGTTACCCCCCCCCCCCCCCCTCCACACACACACACACTCCACCAACGCAATCAACTCAAAATATAATATAGTTTCAGATGTCGGTATAATACATACGGGTACCAAGTTTCAAGTGAATATCTCAATTTTATTTTATCAGCCACTTTAATATTGAAAAATATAAAAACATTTGAGGCGTGGATTGTAGTACATACATCAAATTTCAAGTTTCTGCACTCTTACCAGCTTGCTATACATATTTCCTCCTATTTACCCCCAACCCTTCAACGGATATCTTCAAAAAAACATCCAGTTACAGATCTCGTTATAATATATACGTGTACAAAATTTCTAGTCAATATCTTAAACCGTTCCGGAGAAAGCGCGCGGACAAAAAATAAAGTTACAAATAGATTTTTCGTTCAAATTTAAAATCTCGACTTTTCATGACATTCTATTTCAAGCAAAAAAAAAAAAATTAAAATTTTTTATGATTACTATACTTCCAATCCGCTACGTGGATATGGAAGTGATATTATAATTCACCCATGTTGGAAATTTGTAAAGGTATTTAGAGGTGTTTTAAAACCTCATGAGCTGTGACCTTGATATGCGCAGAGACATAATCCGTCCTGTTGACTCAGTTACACTTCTTAAAAATATTATATTTATTGTTTACAATTTATTCCGACCTCTTGTTTATGTATACAGCAAGGCAGCCTCCAGTGTCTTCAAAAACATACTTATAATTCAGATTAAACTTTGCCTTTTGCGCATTTCGCGGCTCATGAGATTCTGAAACACCTCTACCCAGCCTTCCATATTTGGCACCTATTATTTAATACTCAATTTTTGTTATCGAATGACCACTCTGTATATTTTTTTGACAAAAGGCATCAGGTTATCTTTGTAATAACACCTTCCGATTGTTATTCTCATAATATGTGGTTTCGTAATAATTCTTTAGGTCGCGCGATGCGTTAGGTCGCAAGGTGTTAGGTAGCGAAATTTCGTTGGGTTAGGTCGCGAAAATCGCGAAATTACGTGAGGTTAGGTCGCAAACTCGCGAAATTTCGTTGGGTTAGATCGCAAAATTGGCGAAATTTCGTTGTGTTAGGTCGCGAAATTACATGAGGTTAGATCGCAAAACCGCGAAATTTCCACCAAGCTAACCTAACGAAAGAAAATCAAAAATATCTCGAAAACGGTTCATTTCATAAAAAAATGACATATAGAAAAAAGTTTCCATATTAAATTTCCTACACAATCCCTACGTTTTCGAGACATGTCTGAAGTTTGACGGAAGGTGATTTTTCAATTATTGCACCTGACGAAAATACTTTAAGAACAAATATAAAAACATTTGAGGCGTGGATTGTAGTACTTACATCAAATTTCAAGTTTCTGCACTCTTACCAGCTTGCTATACATATTTCCTCCTATTTACCCCCAACCCTTCACCGGATATCTTCAAAAAAACATCCAGTTACAGATCTCGTTATAATATATACGTGTTCAAAATTTCTAGTCAATATCTTAAACCGTTCCGGAGAAAACGTGCGGACAAAAAATAAACTTACAAACAGATTTTTCGTTCAAATTTAAAATCTCGACTTTTCATGACATTCTATTTCTAGAAAAAAAATAAATAAAAATTTTTATGATTACTATACTTCCAATCCGCTACGTGGATATGGAAGTGATATTATAATTCACCCATATTGGAAATTTGTAAAGGTATTTACCCAGCCTTCCATATTTGGCACCTATTATTTAAAACTGAATTTTTGTTATGGAATGACCACTCTGTATATTTTTTTGACAAAAGGCAACAGGTTATCTTTGTAATAACACCTTCCGATTGTTATTCTCATAATATGTGGTTTCGTAATAAGTCTTTAGGGCGCCCGATGCGTTAGGTCGCAAGGTGATAGGTAGCGAAATTTCGTTGGGTTAGGTCGCGAAAATCGCGAAATTACGTGAAGTTAGGTCTCAAACTCGCGAAATTTCGTTGTGTTAGGTCGCGAAATTACATGAGGTTAGATCGCAAAACCGCGAAATTTCAACCAAGCTAACCCAACGAAAGAAGATCGAAAATATCTCGAAAACGGTTCATTTCATAAAAAAATGACAAATAGAAAAAAGTTTCCATATTAAATTTCCTACACAATCCCTACGTTTTCGAGACATGATGTCAGAAGTAGGACGGAAGGTGATTTTTCAATTATTGCACCTGACGAAAATACTTTAAGAACAAAATTATGTTTAATACACAACAAGAAGTCGGTAACGGATCATCTAAAAGACGGGAAGAAAGTTCGTTCCATAGAGAAATGTACGGAAAATCGAATAGCATTGAGAGCAACTTCCTATATTTCACCGTTTCAGAGATAATTTGAGAAAAATAATTTAAAACTCAACCCACGGTGAAACCTGTACCATAACTAAACTACGTAGAAATATAAAATGATAAAATAATTCAATGACAATTAAAAACCCGCCCGATGATGACCACTTTCACACCAAAACGGGAATCCCACGAAATACAACTACACAGGAGAATCGAGTATTTATTGCTCGCTATTTACCTCTAGTTACCCCCCCCTCCACACACACACACTCCACCAACGCAATCAACTCAAAATATAATATAGTTTCAGATGTCGGTATAATACATACGGGTACCAAGTTTCAAGTGAATATCTCAATTTTATTTTATCAGCCACTTTAATATTGAAAAATATAAAAACATTTGAGGCGTGGATTGTAGTACATACATCAAATTTCAAGTTTCTGCACTCTTACCAGCTTGCTATACATATTTCCTCCTATTTACCCCCAACCCTTCAACGGATATCTTCAAAAAAACATCCAGTTACAGATCTCGTTATAATATATACGTGTACAAAATTTCTAGTCAATATCTTAAACCGTTCCGGAGAAAGCGCGCGGACAAAAAATAAAGTTACAAATAGATTTTTCGTTCAAATTTAAAATCTCGACTTTTCATGACATTCTATTTCAAGCAAAAAAAAAAAAATTAAAATTTTTTATGATTACTATACTTCCAATCCGCTACGTGGATATGGAAGTGATATTATAATTCACCCATGTTGGAAATTTGTAAAGGTATTTACCCAGCCTTCCATATTTGGCACCTATTATTTAATACTCAATTTTTGTTATCGAATGACCACTCTGTATATTTTTTTGACAAAAGGCATCAGGTTATCTTTGTAATAACACCTTCCGATTGTTATTCTCATAATATGTGGTTTCGTAATAATTCTTTAGGTCGCGCGATGCGTTAGGTCGCAAGGTGTTAGGTAGCGAAATTTCGTTGGGTTAGGTCGCGAAAATCGCGAAATTACGTGAGGTTAGGTCGCAAACTCGCGAAATTTCGTTGGGTTAGATCGCAAAATTGGCGAAATTTCGTTGTGTTAGGTCGCGAAATTACATGAGGTTAGATCGCAAAACCGCGAAATTTCCACCAAGCTAACCTAACGAAAGAAAATCAAAAATATCTCGAAAACGGTTCATTTCATAAAAAAATGACATATAGAAAAAAGTTTCCATATTAAATTTCCTACACAATCCCTACGTTTTCGAGACATGTCTGAAGTTTGACGGAAGGTGATTTTTCAATTATTGCACCTGACGAAAATACTTTAAGAACAAATATAAAAACATTTGAGGCGTGGATTGTAGTACTTACATCAAATTTCAAGTTTCTGCACTCTTACCAGCTTGCTATACATATTTCCTCCTATTTACCCCCAACCCTTCACCGGATATCTTCAAAAAAACATCCAGTTACAGATCTCGTTATAATATATACGTGTTCAAAATTTCTAGTCAATATCTTAAACCGTTCCGGAGAAAACGTGCGGACAAAAAATAAACTTACAAACAGATTTTTCGTTCAAATTTAAAATCTCGACTTTTCATGACATTCTATTTCTAGAAAAAAAATAAATAAAAATTTTTATGATTACTATACTTCCAATCCGCTACGTGGATATGGAAGTGATATTATAATTCACCCATATTGGAAATTTGTAAAGGTATTTACCCAGCCTTCCATATTTGGCACCTATTATTTAAAACTGAATTTTTGTTATCGAATGACCACTCTGTATATTTTTTTGACAAAAGGCAACAGGTTATCTTTGTAATAACACCTTCCGATTGTTATTCTCATAATATGTGGTTTCGTAATAAGTCTTTAGGGCGCCCGATGCGTTAGGTCGCAAGGTGATAGGTAGCGAAATTTCGTTGGGTTAGGTCGCGAAAATCGCGAAATTACGTGAGGTTAGGTCTCAAACTCGCGAAATTTCGTTGTGTTAGGTCGCGAAATTACATGAGGTTAGATCGCAAAACCGCGAAATTTCAACCAAGCTAACCCAACGAAAGAAGATCGAAAATATCTCGAAAACGGTTCATTTCATAAAAAAATGACAAATAGAAAAAAGTTTCCATATTAAATTTCCTACACAATCCCTACGTTTTCGAGACATGATGTCAGAAGTAGGACGGAAGGTGATTTTTCAATTATTGCACCTGACGAAAATACTTTAAGAACAAAATTATGTTTAATACACAACAAGAAGTCGGTAACGGATCATCTAAAAGACGGGAAGAAAGTTCGTTCCATAGAGAAATGTACGGAAAATCGAATAGCATTGAGAGCAACTTCCTATATTTCACCGTTTCAGAGATAATTTGAGAAAAATAATTTAAAACTCAACCCACGATGAAACCTGTACCATAACTAAACTACGTAGAAATATAAAATGATAAAATAATTCAATGACAATTAAAAACCCGCCCGATGATGACCACTTTCACACCAAAACGGGAATCCCACGAAATACAACTACACAGGAGAATCGAGTATTTATTGCTCGCTATTTACCTCTAGTTACCCCCCCCCCCCCTCCACACACACACACTCCACCAACGCAATCAACTCAAAATATAATATAGTTTCAGATGTCGGTATAATACATACGGGTACCAAGTTTCAAGTGAATATCTCAATTTTATTTTATCAGCCACTTTAATATTGAAAAATATAAAAACATTTGAGGCGTGGATTGTAGTACATACATCAAATTTCAAGTTTCTGCACTCTTACCAGCTTGCTATACATATTTCCTCCTATTTACCCCCAACCCTTCAACGGATATCTTCAAAAAAACATCCAGTTACAGATCTCGTTATAATATATACGTGTACAAAATTTCTAGTCAATATCTTAAACCGTTCCGGAGAAAGCGCGCGGACAAAAAATAAAGTTACAAACAGATTTTTCGTTCAAATTTAAAATCTCGACTTTTCATTACATTCTATTTCAAGCAAAAAAAAAAAAATTAAATTTTTTTATGATTACTATACTTCCAATCCGCTACGTGGATATGGAAGTGATATTATAATTCACCCATGTTGGAAATTTGTAAAAGTATTTACCCAGCCACTCTGTATATTTTTTTGACAAAAGGCAACAGGTTATCTTTGTAATAACACCTTCCGATTGTTATTCTCATAATATGTGGTTTCGTAATAAGTCTTTAGGGCGCCCGATGCGTTAGGTCGCAAGGTGATAGGTAGCGAAATTTCGTTGGGTTAGGTCGCGAAAATCGCGAAATTACGTGACGTTAGGTCGCAAACTCGCGAAATTTCGTTGGGTTAGATCGCTAAATTGGCGAAATTTCGTTGTGTTAGGTCGCGAAATTACATGAGGTTAGGTCGCAAAAACCGCGAAATTTCCTTGGGTTAGATCGCAAAATCGCGAAATTTCAACCAAGCTAACCCAACGAAAGAAGATCGAAAATATCTCAAAAACGGTTCATTTCATAAAAAAATGACAAATAGAAAAAAGTTTCCATATTAAATTTCCTACACAATCCCTACGTTCTCGAGATATGATGTCTGAAGTTTGACGGAAGGTGATTTTTCAATTATTGCACCTGACGAAAATACTTTAAGAAGACAGATTTTTCGTTCAACTTTACAATCTCGACTTTTCATGACATTCTATTTCTAGAAAAAAAAAATAAAAATTTTTATGATTACTACACTTCCAATCCGCTACGTGGATATGGAAGTGATATTATAATTCAGCCATATTGGAAATTTGTAAAGGTATTTACCCAGCCTTCCATATTTGGCACCTATTATTTAATACTGAATTTTTGTTATCGAATGACCACTCTGTATATTTTTTTGACAAAAGGCAACAGGTTATCTTTGTAATAACACCTTCCGATTGTTATTCTCATAATATGTGGTTTCGTAATAAGTCTTTAGGGCGCCCGATGCGTTAGGTCGCAAGGTGATAGGAAGCAAAATTTCGTTGGGTTAGGTCGCGAAAATCGCGAAATTACGTGAGGTTAGGTCTCAAACTCGCGAAATTTCGTTGGGTTAGATCGCTAAATTGGCGAAATTTCGTTGTGTTAGGTCGCGAAATTACATGAGGTTAGATCGCAAAACCGCGAAATTTCAACCAAGCTAACCCAACGAAAGAAGATCGAAAATATCTCGAAAACGGTTCATTTCATAAAAAAATGACAAATAGAAAAAAGTTTCCATATTAAATTTCCTACACAATCCCTACGTTTTCGAGACATGATGTCAGAAGTAGGACGGAAGGTGATTTTTCAATTATTGCACCTGACGAAAATACTTTAAGAACAAAATTATGTTTAATAAACATCAAGAAGTCGGTAAGGGATCATCTAAAAGACGCGAAGAAAGTTCGTTCCATAGAGAAATGTACGGAAAATCGAATAGCATTGAGAGCAACTTCCTATATCGCACCGTTTCAGAGACAAATTGAGAAAAATAATTTAAAACTCAACCCACGATGAAACCTGTACCATAACTAAACTACGTAGAAATATAAAATGATAAAATAAATCAATGACAATTAAAAACCCGCCCGATGATGACCACTTTCACACCAAAACTGGAATCCAACGAAATACAACTACACAGGAGAATCGAGTGTTTATTGCTCGCTATTTACCTCTAGTTACCCCCCCCCCCCCTACACACACACTCCACCAACGCAATCAACTCAAAATATAATATAGTTTCAGATGTCGGTATAATACATACGGGTACCAAGTTTCAAGTGAATATCTCAATTTTATTTTATCAGCCACTTTAATATTGAAAAATATAAAAACATTTGAGGCGTGGATTGTAGTACATACATCAAATTTCAAGTTTCTGCACTCTTACCAGCTTGCTATACATATTTCCTCCTATTTACCCCCAACCCTTCAACGGATATCTTCAAAAAACCATCCAGTTATAGATCTCGTTATAATATATACGTGTTCAAAATTTCTAGTCAATATCTTAAACCGTTCCGTTGTGTTAGGTCGCGAAATTACATGAGGTTAGATCGCAAAACCGCGAAATTTCAACCAAGCTAACCCAACGAAAGAAGATCGAAAATATCTCGAAAACGGTTCATTTCATAAAAAAATGACAAATAGAAAAAAAGTTTCCATATTAAATTTCCTACACAATCCCTACGTTCTCGAGATATGATGTCTGAAGTTTGACGGAAGGTGATTTTTCAATTATTGCACCTGACGAAAATACTTTAAGAAGACAGATTTTTCGTTCAACTTTACAATCTCGACTTTTCATGACATTCTATTTCTAGAAAAAAAAAATAAAAATTTTTATGATTACTATACTTCGAATCCGCTACATGGATATGGAAGTGATATTATAATTCACCCATATTGGAAATTTGTAAAGGTATTTACCCAGCCTTCCATATTTGGCCCCTATTATTTAATACTGAATTTTTGTTATCGAATGACCACTCTGTATATTTTTTTGACAAAAGGCAACAGGTTATCTTTGTAATAACACCTTCCGATTGTTATTCTCATATGTGGTTTCGTAATAAGTCTTTAGGGCGCCCGATGCGTTAGGTCGCAAGGTGATAGGTAGCTAAATTTCTTTGGGTTAGGTCGCGAAAATCGCGAAATTACGTGAGGTTAGGTCTCGCGAAATTTCGTTGGGTTAGATCGCAAAATTGGCGAAATTTCGTTGTGTTAGGTCGCGAAATTACATGAGGTTAGATCGCAAAATCGCGAAATTTCAACCAAGCTAACCCAACGAAAGAAGATCGAAAATATCTCGAAAACGGTTCATTTCATAAAAAAATGACGGCACGTAATTTTTATCGAGAACTGAGTCGTCAGAGTCAAAGTCCACTTCAGAATCACTATTATTTTCTAATGTTTGCAATGGTGATTTATCATGTAAAATACTTCCTGACGGACCTGGAATCACAGACACTGAGGAATAATCGGCGCCTACATTATTTTCAGAAGTTTGTGAAGTTTCGCATTCGCGTACCGAAGCAGCATCCTTCTGCTGCTTACATTGAGCTAAATGCAATATTTTTATAGCACGCGACGACATTCTGATAACATAACAAAACAGAGACTAGTCTGGACTAGTCGGTAATAAAAATGTATTTCGCATATCCCTACTCCCCCACGCTTATCAAGGACCGGTCCCGCGGGCCCGGTACCGCACATTAGTATTTAACTGGTAATTCAGTGCGTTACCGGTCTAATGGGACCGGTAAGCTTATTTAGTACAGTTGAATTCCGGAGACGATAATAATTCTGAAGCTACCTGTAGAGTTATAATCAAGAGTATATTAAAGATATTACAGCTTTCGCAATATTTGTAGGTTCATGGATTTTCTACGACGCACCGCAACGAAAACACGCACCGGTCCCGGAGGACCGGTGTCGCAGTCAACCTGTTAATTTTATCTATTTTGTATTTTTTTATACTTTTGTATTATTGACCTGTCTTATCCACTGTTTCCAGTGGCCCAAAAGATTAATAAATTTTGTATTGTACTGTATTTGTATAAAAACTTTTACTTAACTTGCAAAATAGACATTAACACACTACTTTTGTTATGAAAAAACTAAATAGTACACACACCGAAGTGTGCAGAACTTAATTTATCTAGTAGCGGAAAGCCATCTCTCAGATATAAATTATGGAAAATATACAAAAATACATCGTAATAAATAAAAGTAGTATAAAAGTTGCAAATACTCACTTGAACAGTGACCACATCATGAAACCACCCAAATGAAATGAAATGAAAAAAAACATAACCTCACTTCTTTTGACTTTAACTTTTTATAAACTATTCCTTTCCATGGTGTTGGAAAACTATGCACACATTTGTTTTAAGATGTTCTATGCCATAAACAATTGAAATTAGGTATTACATCATGCCATTGAACAAGATTCAGTATACCTAAAAATTGCAAGAGACGTTATCGTATGACATAAATTGTTAAGATAAATGTATTACACATACAAATGTTCAGAATTTCTTAAATTTCAACATAGAATGTGTACTTATTTTATTTGTAAAATTTACTTTTAACTTGCAATTTACAATATTTTTAAAGTACATATCAGGCAATTTTTTTTAAATTTTCACAAAACCTTAAGTACGCTAGGTAATTTGTTAATAGAAGTTAACTAGCCAAGACAAAAGTTAGACAATATAAATTTGAAGCACAATATAAATGGCACAAGATTTGGTTTAGAGACACAAACGAGTGAAATAGTAATTAGTTATTCTTTCATACGCAAATAGATGGTTATCTAAATCTATAAATTGACACTCCATCAAGAAAAATAAAAACAAAAGTTTACTACTAATGGTAGAGAAATGAAAAGCAAAAGTATTGAAATTAAAAAAAAAATTGTCATAGATAGATAGATAGATAGATCATTTATTGGTCTTCTTACACCTTAGTGCTTAGACAGGTCAAAGATACATAGATATATAAAAAACGTATTAGGTAAACAATTTTTATAAAATAAAATAAATATATCACACAGTACAAAAAATATACTAAAGTCAAACAACAAATAATAAATTGTGTAAGTATATCACCATGCAACAAGAAGACATTTAATTTAAAATTTTACCTAAAACTAAAGTTACCTATATCATAGTAAATATTTTCAAATAAATGTTTCTTTATGATTAATTTATACCTAGTCAGTGGTGCCTCTCTCACAGTTATTGGTAGTTTATCGAAGAGTTTTATACCCATATATGTTTAATTTGTGTTTGTTAATCTGTGTGAAGGAATTACTAAATTTGTCTGTGACCGGGTCAGGTGATCATGAAATTCCATATTAGTAGCAAACTTGTTCAAATTTTCTTTTACATAAACTAAATTAAAGTAAATAATTGCAGAAGGCAGAGTTAATATGTTAAGCTTAGTGAACCACGGTTTACAACTTTCATAATTTGGAATACCAGCTAGTTCTAATAGCTCTTTTTTGGAGGATGAAAATTTTTTGTATATGGCAAGAAGTTCCCCAATTTAATAATCCGTACGTCATAGTACTGTGGAATAAAGCACGATATGTTATTAGAGCTGCATCTATATTTATTTTATATTTTATATTTTTTATAGCATATATGATGGATGACAATTTTTTTGAAAGATTATCAATATGACTTTGCCAATTTAAATTTTGATTGATGTTAAGTCCTAAGAATTTTACAGTGTTATTTGTTTTTGAATTTAGTGAGAACTCTAATGATTGAGTTTTATTTCTATTAAGACATAAATAATTTGCATTGAACCATTCAGAAGCAATCTCAATAATTTCCTCTCTAATACGGTCAGTATTCACGTTTTTATCAATATTTACAGCTAGGGTAGTCTCGTCAGCAAAAAGTACATTAAAAAAGACATTTGATGTGGAGAAGTCATTTACATAAATTAAGAAAAGTAGTGGCCCAAGGACACTTCCTTGCGGGACCCCATGTTTGATTTGCAAATTTGAGCTTAATTCATTATTAAAGAGTGTTCATTGGTATCTGTTCAAGAGATAGCTTATTAATTTTAGTGCAATTCCTCTAACCCCGTAAAACTGCAATTCGGATAGCAAGACTTCGTGTGATACACAATCAAATGCCTTACTTAAATCAACAAATATAGCTAGGCTTTGTTTTCCCTCTTCAAATCCCTCACATATAATTATAATAGACGGCAAGTTGTCGTGGGAACCACACATAATTTCCCTATAAAAAAAATTGTCCAGCAGCGTGTACCTTTTAAAAAACCTGACAGACTCGATAGATACAAATGTCATTCTGATGGCGTATCATGCTCTTTTTCACAGTGTTATGTGTTATGGTATCTTGCTCTGGGGTGGCTCAGTGCATGTAATAAGGATACTACGTCTACAAAAGCGGGCAATCAGACTGATTACTAATTCAAATAGCAGAGACTCGTGCAGACCTTTATTTAAAAGCTTAGGAGTTTTGACATGTACGAATCAGTATATTTACGAATGTGTGTGTTATGCTAAAAAAAATATTACTCACTACCAAATTGTAAATAAATATGACACGGGACACAAACCTTTAATTGCTCCATATTTTAGAGTATCAAAGAACATTTCTTCCTTTAGATATCTCTCTGTAAAATTTTACAACTCACTACCCCATGAATGGAAGGATCTAGCTGAATATCAATTTAAAAAACAAGTCAAATGTTTTCTGAGGGAGCATGTGTTCTATGAATTTCATGAATTTTATAATCATTTTAAATAAATAAAAAAAAAAGTTTTTAACTTAGGATGTAATAAGTGTGTATTGTAATGTTTCAGAGTTTTTTTTGTTTTTTAAGGTCTTAAATTTTAGCTTAAATTTTATTAATGAAATAACTTTGCCATTTGTTTTATCGTAGTTCTTCCTTAGTTATTTTTATATAAATCAGAGTAAATCTATGTACTATGTACTAAATATTGACCAGTGTACACAATTCTTTGTCTCACATGAATAAATATCTCTATCTCTATCTATCTCTAATGGGTAAACGACTTAATGATAAAGAACCCTTCCTTACATTGATGGCAGTATTCTACTGAGAGTAAGTTTAGGTGATTTTACTTTAACAAGAAATATGGATTTTTTTTTTCTTCTCCGAGAATTATAAAATAGTAGCTACAAAATCGACAAAAGTTTAACATTTTTTTCCTTGCTTATGAAAATTGATGTAGGTATTATAGTGTACCACCAACTTCTGCCCCCAGCAGGTTAGGAAGTTGAGGTTGCCCGGTTCTTGTTTTGTTTGTGGAGACTGGGTCGTGGTTCGGAAATTATTCTGAAAAATTTTTATTTTTTAGGTTAGGCGCCAGTAGTCATATAAAAAAGCATCTACAACGTACTTGTCTAACTGTACGACTGTGACTACTCAGAGATAATTAAAATGTCATAGATACTCATCAAATTCTCACAGATAAACACTACTTCGTTAAATATATCTGGTTTATTGACTCTATTATAATTGAAGTGATTTGAATTTAATTTATTTAAATGTTACACCTTATGGTTGGATGTAGCTACTTCCTTACAGAAAGTTTATATATATAATAAATAATGATGGTTAGGTTGAAGACCAAGAAAAATACAAAATATGACAATTTATCGTTAAGCTGTGATTAAATAATTAAATGTAAAAATTAATAATTAGCTGAAGGCAATATATAACATACAACAATGGTAAAAATTTAGAAATGTTTAAAAATGTATCGAAAGCTGAATGTTGAAAGTTGAACAATGAAGAGAAATTCAAGTGATACTCTTACCACCGGTTGCGTCCTGCAGAAACCAACCCTGGTCCTCGTCTCACCGAATCTTCGCTGTGTATCACCACCACTAGATTACTGACATCAGCAGAGATCCCTCGACTCTCAGAACTTAATCTTCTGTGAACGGTTACCAAAACTCTAACTTGGTGCTCTCACCCAGCGGGGACTCTACCAAGACGCTCCAACAATTTGGATTCAAAGACTCCTTCTTGGCAGATACCCCATGGATACTAGCAGCAGCCCAGTTCTTTGGCACAAGGTTAAGCCAATTCTTTTGGTAAAATCTCAAATTCAAGGGTTAACTTAACACCTCAATCCTACAAGAGTTATTATCTGTTACTTCACTTGAAATTACTTTACTTACTAGTTGGCACTCTTAGTGCGTTTGATAAAATCCCCACGTTAATGTATTACTGGTGTCTCTCTAAATAAATTACATTAACATGCCCTTCTCGCCCCTACTAATATCGAGTTAAATTCCTTTGAGTTTTAATTATTTGATAAGGTTACGAAAACGTAATTTACTAATTCGAACTGTCTTTAAACCCCTATTAAACCTCAATTATTCATTAATAAAATTTACTACTAAATATATATTAATACCGAGTTAAACACATGTCTCGAAATACCCCGTTCATACATTAACGTGACCACGCGGTCTCCCATCTTTACATTCCACGCGCTGCGAATCAGGTAAATTGTGATTAACAAACATCGCGTTTAATTATGATAAATTCAACAATTAAATTACAAATACATGTACAACAAATACTACAGAAGGTAATTATATTCATATTATCAAGTATCTTTTAACATACCACTCCAGATGAGGTGTTAATCCGTCAGCAATACGTCTGTATTGCTCGAAGTAGACAGGAAAATGGCCCTGACGACCTGTTCCGATCCCGTGTATGATCTAAAAATCTAGTTACCCTTCTATACGCGATATGTCGCTGGTAGTGGTAACATAAATCTTTCTTTAAATACAATACAAATCTACACAATTACTCTACTGTATCATTTCTATGCATTCATGAGTTCTAATTTAATCAGAATTATCGATTTATAATTTTGTTTATCGATTTTTAGGATTTTGTTCACTTATTACAGATTTCTTTTTTTTAAATATTTGTTGTACCAGATGACTTGTAGGTGTATATCAAGAGAAGTAACAGATGGCGCTTGTATGCTAATTTATAATTTAAAGTTGGAATGATGAACAAGTGAAGATCCAGTGAGACAGGGACGGCTTCAGGATTGAACTGAAAAATTAATCAATAAGTTTACTGAATTATAGTTTCAGACTACAAAAATTCATTGCTATTAAAATAAAATTTAACAAGTGGCATTCAGGAAATTTTGAATGTCACAATAGATAAATGAATGAATAACAAATCGCTATACGATATAACCACTGTTATTTTAGATGTGACTAGCTTATTTAGAAAGAATACTATAGGCGCGATAAGAATTCATTGTAATTGTTATTATTTATTAATGTCTATTCAAAAAATACTGAACTTAGAACTTACTTGTAATTACTTTAATTTTCTTGTTTCAAGTAAACCACACTCTGGAGCACACAAAATACCGAGCACACCATGGAGTAGGCACAGCGACCAACTGATAGAAACCCTACCAGGGAAGATTGAATAATGGCCACACCAATATTACTAATAAAAGTTCGCAGCATCTTACAGAGCTAAGCCCTTTTGGCATTAATTCCTCCTTCTGTCGGTATCTAATATAGTAAGACATCCTTCTTGGCAATATTCTCATTCCTATAAGCACTCTTAGGTTATTCTTGCCAAACTTCTCCAAATCCTAAGACTGCCATGAAGTATAATCAATTAAATAAGGATAAAAAGTACAGATAACTATCAATCGATGGAAAACATCCTACTTAGGTCACCATTAAAACGTCACCTAAAACAAAGAGAATAATACTCTCCATGTGCTCCAAGTGCTACGCTGCCTAACAAAAACCACAATGTGTAATAATGTAGTCAAAAACATGGCCTGGGTATATAACAAGATAGTGGCACAGCAGTAGACCCAAAACGGATATAAAAACATTTTTAATAAAATTATAAAAACTTTAATGTTACAAAATAATGTAATACCCTACTAGTTTATTAGTTATATCTGACCAGCTACCTGTTTGTAGTTCTTTTTTAAATCTGTTCTATGTACTGTCTTTTATTGTTTTCTTGTTTATGCATTATTTTATATTTATTATATATTGACTTATTTTATATTGTGTAGACACAATCGACTGAATTAATAAATTATTATTATTATTACTTTTGTTACGAGAAAATAGAGATGGGACAAGCCGTTCCACTTATGTAGCGTTACAAACGGGATCGCTACAGAAAAATACCACGACACAACAACGAGATTTTGGAACGACAGAAACGAAATTATTCGATTAGCTCCGTCAAATGCAACGCGATTTAAAGAGATCACGTCTGTCACGTAGCATTGTCCGAATTCAGTTATTTCAGAGGGTAAGGTAACCTATTTGGTCCTTCAGTCGCCTAGTCACGTTGGAAATGCAAAGAACGCTTGTTAGTTTCTATTTATATATGGGTTCTTACATTTTTTTACTAAATGATAGACACCAATAAGGATATATGTATATGTTATAATATGGCTAGTATTATGCTGTAAGGTATACATAATATATAAATATTTTGAACTTGGTTATATATTTATCAAACCACAACTTGGTTCTGGGTGTGGTATACTGAGTGGTTTAGCCAATAAAGGACACTCTTGTAACTTTTGATTTGGTCAATGGATTATTTTCAACTCTGGTATAGTAATATGAAACAGAATCCAATTATATGATGTAAAAAAACTATAATTGCCTTACATCAAAATCTGATTTTCAAGCGGGATAACCTGCATATCTTCGTATATTTCGATCCTGCTAGCCAAAATACACATAACCTAACCGTCAGATGTTAGAGTAACCGATTACTTTAGCCTGTTGCGGCGACAAGGCAGGTTAGTTGTACAACGTGCAGTCATTACTTGGTGAGAGTGCTGATGCTTCTTGCGAGTAACCGGTTATTTTGGCATTACGTAGCGTGTAGGTATGTTACCTAAAAATACTGCGACAAAACAACGTTACAGAAATAACGACCCATCTCTACGAGAAAACAAAATAGTACACAGAAGTGTACAGAGCTAAAATTATGTGAGTAGCAGAAAGCAGCAGATATGAATTATCAAAAATATAACACGAAACTGCATCGTAATAAACTAAAGTAGTATAAAAATTGTAAATACTCACTTGGACAGTAACCACATCGAAAAAGCACCCAAATACTTCAACTAGGAAGGCACAACCTCACTTGTTTTGACCGTAACTAACTTTTTAATGTATAACATTTTTTATGAGCCATTCTTTTTCCACAGTGTTAGAGGACTATCCACACAATAGTTTTAAGACATTTTAAGCCACGAATAATTGGAATTAGGTAGTGCATCATACCACTGAACAAGTTTCTCGGTATATCTAAAAATTGCAAGGGATGTAACTGAATGTTATAAATTGTTAGAATATAAGTATATTACACATAGAAATGTTGATTATTGTACTTGTTAGGCAGCGTAACACTGTAACAAGGCGTTCTTTTATAATTTTGATTATAACAATGTTCGTTTACACGAATTATGTTTCACAATTATTTTAATAACAATATTAAAAATCCTTTATAAATTTGTTACATTGTAGGTTTTCATTTAGAATCAAGCTTGCAACAAAGGGGATAATGCTTTCCATAACATGAGGTATAGTAAATCAGCATGGACATCAGTGGCGGCTCGTCAGGGGAGGCGGGGGAGGCTGAGCCTCCCCTTGGAAGAACCACCATATCTTCAAAAGTAATATTTTAAGAAATATCTACTTAGGTATATCTCAATTTTCAATATTTTTTATTGTTTATAATTCACTAATTAATTTTCAGTGTATATATAAAAATTTTGCATTTCCTTTCCACAAACATACCTATAACGTTACAGCCCGGATAGTCTTTGTATGCATATTTCCCTGTCGGCCGGTCTTTTACTGAATGAACACTGCGGTTCGCTGGAGGCTAATACGAAATAGCTTCCAACTTTAACGCATTTACTTATAACATGAATGACCTTGAATTACTTTTAAATAGAATTAATATGAAACATGGAATTCTGACAAACGCTCCCACTCGTTGGAATTTCTCATCTAGAGTTGTTTTCACCGTTGACAAATACAGGAAAGAACTTATTGACGTTTTTAATTTTATTTCGGAAAGTGAAGATTTTTTAAATGACGATCAGACTTTACGGCTTTTAAAATGATTTTTGAGCAAACTGATGTTGTTTTCCAAATTTTACAGAATAAACTAACAGATATAACATTCTAAAAATAGACTTAATTCACTTATATCTAAATTAAGAGAATTTCGCAATACCGAAATACATTTCAATACTGTATACAATATTTTTTTAGAAAATGTTGAAAAAGTAGACGATGACGATGAGCCAGAGCCACAGTGTAAAAAGAGAAAGACAACATATAACTTTGACAGGGCAGATATACATTACAAACAAATTTTTATAGAAATTTTGGACACCATTATAGTCCAAATTGAAATTAGATTTTCTGATTTAAATTCTTTGCAATGTGTCGATTTAGTAAATCCTAATAATTTTACGTTTTCTAAATCATTTCCTACTAGTCTAATGGAGAAATTAATGGACCATTATCCTTTTTTTGACAGTATTTCGTTAAGAAATGAACTAAGCGTGTTGTATTCTAACCAGCAACTTTTAGCAAATTCAAAATCATCTCAAGAAATGCTTACTTTTATATATATAATAACAATTTAAAAAAGTGTCTCCTCGAACTGTACAAACTTTTGTCATTAGTGTCAACAATGAGCAACATGCATGAATTTTAGAAATGCAATAATTTATTATTTTTTCGTTATATATGTTATATAAGTTGAGAAAGTAATGAAGAAAAGGTATAAAAAAAATGTGTAGCCTAAATAAACGACTTTGAAATTCAAAATTTTATGGGAACATATCCACGTGACTGAAAACACCACGCTATTGGTCTGACGTCATTCGGCATAATATCTAATGGTTGTCTATCTGCCAACGGGTTAAATCATAAATTGTTTTGTGTTTTGTAAATTTAGCATGTAAGCATTTAACCATGGTAATTTTAGACAACATCTTTACAAGATGCACCTTGCAGATTCCCCTCTATGCACATGTGACAACATATCGATATGTGATTTGAATCACATATTCTTTCGGTGTGGAAATCATACTATAGAAATTAATCGGTTTCTTACGAATTTTGCAGGCTTATCGTTAATGCTCCCAACGAATATATCAAACATGGTGGCTCTAATTAATGAAAACCCGTCACTAGGTAAAATGGTACTGGACTTCCTATATTTGATAAGAGTTAAACTATAGATTGGCGTAGGTTTAAAGTTGTATCCTATTGTTTAACCTTATGTTGTGAACACCTACCAACCGTGGTCTCCAATTTTGTGTGTTTATATAAAGTCGCCTTGAAAGACCCCTGGGCGTGAAGAGTGTGTCCTTGTTTATTCCTTGATTGTTTCTCTTCTTTTTCTTTTTCTCATTCTCGATTAGGTTAGAATAGACATAATGACTTTCGCAATACCCACAATTGTCGTGGCTATACGGGCTACGTTCCCAAAGCCATTTCCTTAGGAAAAAAAAAAATGTATGTACCTAACCTCAAAATAGGTAAACAAGGCAATGTTTTAAAGTTATATTAATTAATATTTTTCATCTTAGAATGCTTTACTTTTTTATATAATAAATACCTCCCGTCACTTACTAAGTACGTACTTTTAGGTAGGTAGGTACATTACTAGTAAAAATAACTGTTGACATACATAGGTACCTATATATAAATTGTTATAAAACACACATCGTAGTTTTAATTAAGACGGGAATCTTATCTCAGTATTAAGCAGCAACAAATGTTGAACAAATAGAATAAATATAATTGTGGTTTGTCACAGTAAATATGTGATCTAACATATACAAAGAGATAAAATTATGTTTAAGCAAGTCAAATATTAAATGTTAAACTGTAACTACGCTAGATGTTAGCACGAGTGCATAATAATATACGTGAATAATGAAACTTTAAACTAATCAAAGAAGCCTGATTCCATATAAAAGACACTTTTATTAACATTGGGAATGTAATTACAAATATTGTTGGTAAATTTAATTTTAATAAGAAACTTACCGTAAGCGAATAAATTTTTCTTACATGTAACCTATGATGAAAATCATCAATGTTAGTTTAAGTAGTGTATAAAGAACTTTTGTGTACATAGGGCAATCAAGGACATGAATTAAGCTCATGCCAGACAGATACGCTACTGTAAATCTGAAAATAAAAGGAAATCTATTATTAATTTTTAGAATTATAAATAAAAAAAATAGGAAAATATGAGAATAATAGACACTAAGAAGCTATCCTCATAATAAAAGGTGCGAACAGTGAGTGCAAAGTGGTACATGGAACTTAGAATTTTCAAGTAGCGTAAAGTACTTCCGGAAGAAGTGAACTTTATAAAATTTAACATGAAAGTGCTTTGTAATCAATAAGAACTACATAATTGTTAAAGGTACTCACCTTATGAGTGATTGCCACGTAAAAGCTCCCATGCACATGAACTTATAAAGGGGCCAAGTACCAAAATAATATGAGGTAGTACATGACCTAGCCTATAGTTGCTCATATTTAGTCAATTAAAATTGCTCTAGATAAGATTTTCTTCATATTGAAGGAGTACAATCCTTTTATTGTTTGTATAATGTTAGTTTTCATAAGCAAGTTGTATTCGTTAGGTTTACTTAAGGATCCATGCCGGTGAACCAACGGTGCGGGAGTAAAAGATGATTCAGCCACTAAAACACCATGGAAAATAGTCAGTTATATATTTTAGATATAGAAATGTTAGTTTAAGTATATAGTTTGACCTGGTATGCGATGTACGTGAATAAAATTAGGTTTAAGATTAAAAATTTGTAAGATTTCATGGTATATGGAAAAATTTTGAAATTCAGAGAAGCCCTATGTATGGCATATCAAATTGTTGGAAATTTAAATTAAAATGTCTTGGTATAAGCAATTTTTATCATTAAATAATAATAAAGCTTAAATTTTAAAATATAAAAAATCAATAATTAAAAAGTAAAAATCAAGTAGTCAGATATCCTGAGAAACTTCAAATTAGGCCAATAAAAAGCCAAAATTCATTAAGTAGTGTGTTATCAGAGCTCAAAGCGAAAGCATGATAAATTTTCAAAGAAAATATAACCTTAAAAAAAAAAAATATATTAATAATTCAAATATAAAGTTCCTATTTGTACGAGAAAGCTCAATGTTTGAGTCGTATTATAAGGGAAAGTAAACTCTAATAGTGAAATTCAGAATTTTGTTAGTAATAATAAATCATTCTAACCGAAATTAAGACTAAAATAGTCAAATTATAACAAAAGCAAGTCCTGAATTTAAATTTATACATTCACCATGAAAGTAAACAAAAATTGTCATCCAACCTATGAATAGAAATCAAGTTTGTGCATCGAAAAGTGATAATAAGGGAAAAGTACCTACCTTATTAATTAAATCCTATGTGCTACGTATTTTAAATAGTGTTTCGGCCGTTCAATGTCCAAAAACAAGTTGAAGAATTTGAATGTGAAATTGCAAGGAATGTCAGCTGATTCTGTCAAGTAGAAGGAAGAATCGCGCGCAAGTCTGAACATCGATCGATACGTCTACATCGAACAACGAAAAACCCGAAAGGTAAAAGTACGTACAATATAAATCCTAGGTAAACGAACTTCGATCTTTTGAAAACGGTTTAAATCATTCTAACCGAAATTAAGACTAAAATAGTCAAATTATAACAAAGGCAAGTCCTTAATTTAAATTTATACATTCACCATGAAAGTAAACAAAAATTGT
The DNA here is from genome assembly GCA_963583905.1 of Stenurella melanura. Classification (NCBI taxonomy): domain Eukaryota; kingdom Metazoa; phylum Arthropoda; class Insecta; order Coleoptera; family Cerambycidae; genus Stenurella; species Stenurella melanura. Next base: position 175,672 of record OY757310.1, read on the forward strand.
CATCTAACCTATGAATAGAAATCAAGTTTGTGCATCGAAAAGTGATAATAAGGGAAAAGTACCTACCTTATTAATTAAATCCTATGTGCTACGTATTTTAAATAAAGTGTTTCGGCCGTTCAATGTCCAAAAACAAGTTGAAGAATTTGAATGTGAAATTGCTGTAAGGAATGTCAGCTGATTCTGTCAAGTAGAAGGAAGAATCGCGCGCAAGTCTGAACATCGATCGATACGTCTACATCGAACAACGAAAAACCCGAAAGGTAAAAGTACGTACAATATAAATCCTAGGTAAACGAACTTCGATCTTTTGAAAACGGTTTAAATTTAAATTAAATGAAAGGCCATGCTTAGTCATTAATAAAACTTTATTTAATTTTAAGATATTTGTAATTTATAACATAATATTGCGAAAAGAATCCATACCAAACAAAATTTCGATAAATAAATGTAAGTATTCTGTTACAAAAGGTTTTTTTTTGGAATCAGTACAGATTTGAGAGGTAAAAGAAAGTTTTAAATAACAAAGCCCAAAATTGAACTCACCTTGACCCTGAAGAGTTCTCCTGCGATACAGACATTAATATCATTACAATTTGGCCCGCAATGAGGGGTAATAATATCATAACAAAATATATAACTGGATAATATGTAGAACGTCGAGAAGTTACATTATTCCCACCGTTCTTATACATTTATACATGTTAATTCAAGGTTCCTATTAACAGAAGTTAGTAAACTTTTGTATTCCTATAAATAGGAAAGTGACCAAATTCACCATGGTATGTAAACAAATTATCACAATAATATTAGGGTTAGGTACATATTTTCATAATATTATTATAAAATAATTAGTTTTAATGGGTAAATTTACATCAAAATGATCCTGGCAGCAATATAATCTTGAGGATGACGATAATTCTGCATTTCGGTCGTCGCGTCTCATAGCTCTGCGCACCATCTCTTCTTAACTTTATCGCGTCTAGGCACATTAAAAAATAACTTTTCTTTTTATTGTAGTATTTGCACATTTGGGCACAACACAATATTTATAGCTACTTTTCTTTGTATTTTCCATAACACAACATAAATAATGTGTACACATTCGCAATCACAATACGTTTTCCGTCGGTGCGATGTGCCCGATGACGTCACACAGAAGTAGCGCGGAAACTTCTCCATTTAAACGTAGTTCAATTGACAGCTGCAGTAAATAATTTTTTTAACCTTTAATTAGAACATAAAACAAAAATAAAATACTGGAAAAATAATGTTTTTTAATGATCTATTCATCTGTTATGTTTAAAAAATTATGCATTTTGCTCATTCCAGTAACCTCAGCTTCTGTAGAACGATCATTTTCAGCACTTAAACGCATAAAAACATTTACTAGAAACAAAATGAGTCAAGAGCGCCTCTCAAATGTATCGCTTATTTCAATAGAAAAACGTTTTTTGTCAGAACTGAAGAAACACGATTCATTTTATGATGAAGTAATCAACCATTTTGCTAGTTTCGAGAATCGCAGGTTACCACTCATTTATAAAAATATTTAGGCTTTAAAGCAGAGATTAATATAGGTAGTTGCTATTTTAGAAAAAATATTTATTTGGGTTATTTATTTTTTAGGAAATATTTTTTAATTCTCCATAATATAGAGTTCCGCGGTTATATTTTTTTATATAAGTAACTTCTTTCTCAAACTATTTTAATTTTTATTAAAAGTTATAATTTTACACTCCTGGCGGTGATAATGAATACAATTTTTTGTTTGTAGAAAAACACTTTAATTTTTTTTACCAAAACTATTTTTATTTTTATTAAAAGTTATATAATTTAATTACAAGTGGGATAGTAGGGCTCCATTGGATACCGATATACGAGTCGTAGAAACGAGAATTTCATGAGAATGATTTTTTCATCTCATCATATATTTTATTTCCTTTTCTTTCTATTCTTTTATCAGTTCTATTCTCTCAAGTCATGAATCGGTATCCTGGCGAACAACCCACGGCAAGAAAATGTAACGCGCCGTTGTACTACCTCAGGGGTGGTGGGGAAATGTACAAATTGTAGTCATATTGCACATGAGTTGTCTTTCAGAATATCAAGCCTCCTCTGCAGACAATATCACGAGCCGCCACTGCTTTAAGAACAAAATTATGTTTAATAAACATCAAGAAGTCGGTAACGGATCATCTAAAAGACGCGAAGAAAGTTCGTTCCATAGAGAAATGTACGGAAAATCGAATAGCATTGAGTGCAACTTCCTATATCGCACCGTTTCAGAGATAATTTGAGGAAAGTAATTTAAAACTCAACCCACGATGAAACCAGTACCATAACAAAAGTACGTAGAAATGTAAAATGATAAAATAAAACAACGACAATTAAAACCCCACCCTATGATGACCACTTTCACACCAAAACTGAAATCCTACGAAATACTAGGTGTATTTCGTGGGATTTCAGTTTTGGTGGAGAATCGAGTAATCCTCACTTAATCGTAAATGTTAAAATGTTTACATGTTTGATCGCCCACCCCCGCTTTAAACTACGAGATCGCGCTGGTAGACAGGACGGATTGGGCTCGGCTACATTAAAGGATCCTTTTCCGATAGGAATCAAATTGTATAGCTGATGCTACGCACGGTTTGCTGTTTTTATATAGCCACCTCTCCGTCTATAAATATAAATTCAAAAATATTCAAATATGTAGTGTCAGAGCATTCAAATACTCGAGTGAAGATTAGCACCATATAATCTAACAAATTCATCAATCTAGTAACAGCGCTTTACAAAAAGAATTTTTGTTATATTAAGTGCAGCATTTTAGATTTTAATTTGCTAGCATAACCAGAATTCAGGTTATCGAAAGAATGCAAAGCTTTCATTAATATTTTTACACAAAAATTTTTTTCTTTCAGTTATAGATAGAGTCGGGTCAAGTTTAAAAAGACCGTTGTATGAATTAATATGGCACATACGTTTTCACTATCTCTTGCACACAAACTTAAAGACATTGTCAATGTATGTCTACCAAGATTCTTTCCCACTTCTTTTGAGACGGAAATATGAAATGCACACTGAGGAGTGAGAAACATAGTCATAAGCTCAGCGATTCTCAAACTGTGTGATTTGACGACGAATTATTATTTATTTCCGTGAACTAACACCACTCTAAATATGAAATATTTAAGTTATTTTTAGTGGTAAATAGTGGATATTCATCCGTTAAACGAACAATATCAAATCACTAAGTCTTACAATTTTCTATTACGTACATATTACACGTCTTAGAGCAGAATAAAGTAGCTAGCTTAGCTCAATCGGTAAGATGCTCGATGCTTCAGGAAGGGCAGGGGCACTGTGCACCAGGTCGTCAGAATTGTTAACGATGTCAAGGTACAATGCAACCTCGGGAAGAGCACAGACATGGTGCTCCTCGACGTCGAGAAAGCTTTCGATACCGTCTGGATCCCTGGACTCATACACAAATTTAACACACTAGACTATCCATTACACTTAACCAAATTGATTCACTCTTTCCTGACGGGCAGGTCGCTGCAGGTCAGGGTGAACAATAAACTATCAACACGGCGGGACATTCGCGCGGGCGTCCCCCAGGGGTCGTGCCTGTCACCAAAGTTATACAACCTGTATGTATCCGACTTCCCGGAGTTTCCGAATACCAAGCTTGCCAAGTACGCCGACACGGCCATGTACGCGCATTCACATAACGCCCAAGCGACGAACATGCTACTTAAAGCGCACATGGCTCGTGCTACGGCGTATTATGACAGGTGGAAGATTCGGGTCAACGTCGCTAAGTCGGAGGTCATACTCTTCACGCGCCGGTTCACTGAGAACCGAATTTTAACACCAATTTCGATCAGGGGCCAACAAATTCCGATAAAAAGGTGCGTGAAGTATTTGGGGGTGAACCTAGACAAACGACTGACGTTTAACATACACATAAACGAGACGGTACGCAAAGTCTACTCCATGTCGAGGAGTCTATATCCGCTCCTGGCAAGGGGTAGCGGACTAAATAGACAATAAAAAACTATTGTACACGATGGTGATCAGGCCGGCCATCACATACGCGGCGCCGGTGTGGTGCAGCATTCCGGCCATGACAATGAAAAAACTCCAGGTTCTGGAACATAAATTTATGCGCCTCATCTCCAATTCAGACAGATACACCTCCCTCAGAAATTTGTACGACCGTTGCAATGACATTACGCCACTAGCGAACTTCGTCCGGGAAACATCCCAAAAATTCTATTTCTTTCAACTGGGCGCTAGTCTGCTTACACGCAACATAACCCAAATCAGAATGCATAATGCCCCATTTCAGATAAAACACCCCCTACCATACCAGGCGTTGCCTATTTTCCGGCAACATCTATAGCCATAATCTCCTTTACCACAACTTTCTTCAACTCTACACTACATCTTCTCAAAACCTCTATTCTATCCCGTCATTCCTTTTCTTCATTTTCTATTTTTGTCTTTTTTGTTCTTTTGTACTTTTTTGTTTAAAATTCCCTCTCGGCCAACAATTTCCATAAAATCTAAACTTTTAAAATCAAAATCTCCATCTTATCCTTATCTTCTCAACGGCATTGAGACTGTTGAGTCCCATTACCACGAGCGGGGTTTTTCGTCAAGTTTTCCCCGCATTATCAACCCAAATTCGCATCGATTAGTGCCATATTAGTTTTAAAGTGTAGTTCTTAAGTATTTTAAATTCCACATGTGTGGATCTGTTCTATCTTAGGCTAAGTTTTAAATCGCAAAAGTTGCGATAGCAGTATTTAGTTGTTAAGAATTTTATTGAGCGGAACCGGCCGCGACCCGACCAACCACACACCCACCGCGGCGCTTTGCACCATGGTCGTTGGGTTGGCTCCGGATCACGGTTCGGGGAAGCAATTAATGTACAAAAATGATGAAATAAAATGTTTTGCTTGCTTTGCTTGCTCGATGCAATAAATATAAATGGGGTTGGTGCGGGATCGATCCCCAGCACTTCCACTTTTTTTTTTTATTTCATTAAGCTCTATTAAAAGTTAATAATTTTCGTTCTATAATTTTTATTTTATTAAACTGCGCCCCGAGTTTTGTTAAAACTTTATTTTCCCCAAAAATGTGTCTTTTTTTCTTTTGTCAACTAGAATTTTTATTTATTACCCCTAAAAGAAAAATAATTTATTTTCGTTATTCTCATAGAGATTTCAGATTTTTTTTTTGTTATATGAAATATTTTATTTTTACTGACATCGTTTCCCCTACTAATACTACGATTCTATCCTTTCCTGCCAAGAAATACCCAAACCTTCCCGTGTCTCTTGCTGGACTGTAGCAATATTAGTCTTTGATTTCTTTTTCTGACCACTCATTGTTATTGATTGAATTGGGCAATTCATTTTTTGTTATCAGTTTCATTTGTGCCCGAACCTATATTCCTACAGTGTCCGTCGTAAAGTTGGCTACATATCGGAAAAATTTGTATTATTGAGATTTCTAAAAAATACTATATTGGGGGTTAGTTTCTTTTTTTACATGCAAATACCTTTATTCAACTAAAATACATACAGTTTTTGTCGAAACTAATCAAATATTTGTGAAGTAGACACAAGAATTTATAATTTTTCATATAGTAATTAATGATAGGGGTAAAATTTGCACTTTTTCCTCATATCTGCTTCAAAATCTATATATATATATATATATATATATACACGTTCAACCGACGTTACCAAGCCACCTATATCTTACAGGCCACCACAGACCATCGTGATATCTTTATTTTTCCAGTGTATATATAGCCATTTATTGTTTATATTAACAAAATAAACTGCAACAGTACTAGAGGGGTAGAAGAATATGAAAAATTATATTTTTATATATTTCACTGTTGTTATCGAGCCACTTATAAAAAACCGCCTATTTGTGCCAGGTGTATATATTTTTGTTATTTTACTAACGTACACATTCCTTACGATGTTGCCGAATTTATTAATTATGGAAAGTATTTTCGTACTGCTACAAGCAGACAGTACCCTCGTTCAGCCAATAAAGCAACAACGAATATTTACCATTTTTCAAAAGTAGTTCGTATGTGTAGCATTGAGAACATGTCAACTCGAGGTAAAAAAATATTGAATCTACTAGAAAAAACAAAGGAATGAATGCTAACTAGGAGTAAAAAAATAGTGTAGTTAGAGGAACGATCAAAAACACGTTTTTGAATGTGAAAAACTGTTGAAAACTCGGAAAATATGCACGTTACTAAAAAATTACAAGTAACACCCATTTTAAAGAATATATTAACCGATACGTCTGAATTTTTCCAAATTTTTAAATTTCATAGTTTACGAGATTTTCCATTTTCCGATGAGGGTCTTTTATGCGTGCTTTTCCGGAAAAACTTGGACAAAGTACACTTTTGGAAAAAGTCATAAAGGAAAAAAAAGTCTTCTATTTTAATTATACATTCACCATAATTTTTTTGGATTATTTATATTTACTTTTTGTTACCCCTCCACCCCTTTTTAGAAGAACTCGAACAGCTATATCTCGAATAATACTCGACAATTTTACAAGAGTGAAAAATTGTGAAGAATCTGTAGAGAAGTCAAAAACTCAACGACCAGACTGATTTTATAATTTATAATAGCTAGACCTGCGGATTCTTCTGCCAATACTGCAGAAGCTGGCTTTAGTAAAAAAAATAAAAAATGTATCTAATGGTTCATAGGACAAAGGGAACTCGGCTAAGAAGACAGGTCGTATGCAACTACATTTTTTTAAAATAATATTGAAAACAGCCTTGCATCAAAGAAAAATAAATGTTTAAACTTCATACAAAAATATTCGGATCTTTTTAAAGAAAGCGATTGGGATCGGATTGAAACTTTAGTGTTCAACAACTATCCCCACACCGCACATGACATCCCTAAGATATCCTCATTTGGTCCCGTATATCCCAATCGAGGACAACATTCCTCAGGATATCCTTAGGATATCCCAATAAAGTATATATAACCTGAGAATATCCCAAATGGGGATATCCTAGACAAATCCTGGCAGGATGTCCTAGTAATATCCTGCAGAGATATTAAAAGCCTAAGAAAATATCCACTGTGGAAATATCCTGAGCAAGCCCTAGAGTCGTATAGGTATTATTTATTAGGAGATTTTAACAACAAAAATAATGAAAAGTATATATATTATTTTGAGGCTATTTATTTACAGTGTCTCTTATTTGTTTGTAAAATTAGCTTCTAAAAACTTATTTGTTTGTTCTGGTTGATAGTCCCCTCCAGTGCAAATAATTCGTTAAAAATATATTAAAAATGTATATCTTATTTAAATAGCAGTTATTTATAATTTGGTTTTAATACATTTACTGTGTTTTGAATTAGCCGCCTTTTTGTGACAAGTCGAGAGTTCTAAGAAATCCGCCTGGCGTCGATGTCTTTTCCACGTTCATTTTAAAGTTCTTTCGACAAATAAGATTACGTTAATTTTTTCATAAATATAATGCTGCTATGTTATATCTTTGTATTTATTATAATATCTAAAATGGGAAAATGTGATTGGTTATTGTCCATAGATGTTATTGTCAAATACGTACCTTTATATTTTTCTGACTGAATAGATTTTTTTTATTCATTATAACTTTTCAGCACGGTATGATTTTTTAAAGTTGTACATATCATCCCTTATAACTTCTAACCACACTAAACTCAGTTGATTTTAATAATACCAAAAAAGGGCAAGAGATCATTTTTATGTAATTTTTCATGCTTTTACAATTTTTATTTGAAACTTTTTTACTATCTTTTACACGTTTTGAGTAATTTTGAAAAAACGCTTCGTTATATTTTTTTTCACCCCTTCTCAGAGTTTAAAAAAAATTCTTTCATTAATCGTGTTCAAATACTTCAAAGTAACATATCAAAAATTCAAGTATTTACTTTAAAATTTTAATTTGTCGGCCTATTTCATTGGACTATATAATCTAACCTCTATTAGTTTGGTAGATTTACTTTTAAAACGATATGAGCCAATTGATAGATACAAATACGTGTATGGAGTTGAACATATACCTATGTATCACATTTTTATTTAGTCATTTTACCTATGCCATTATATAAACTTGTATTCCTTTGTCTTAGCTTATTGGCTCAGTTTAAAAGTAATGATCTTATAAAATAAGTTATTTTTTGTTGTCTTTAGAAATATCCAATAAACCCTAAAGGAACTGGGCATGTCCTATATAAAGTGCAATCAATGTCCTCAGGTTGTTCATAGTAAAGCCCAGGCATAACCCATATAAGAGCTGATGATGTCCTGTACACACCCGTACTGATGTCCTGAGGACGTCATCAGCAAAGTCCGAACTGTCTCATTTGGATATCCTATGGACATCCTAAGGTGATAATGGGATCTTCCCAGGATATCCCATACGTCCTGAAAAGTTGTCCCCAGTATGTTCTGAGGATGTCCTTGTGCTGTATGGGTCGCAATAAGTGAAATATTGTTTGTTCTTTTACTTTTGTTTTAATAATGCAAATTTATTTTTAAACAGTCTTCACTAACTAAAATAAATAAGTTCCTACAAAAATTAAAAAAATAAAAGTTCTTTCTGTGCTATACAGTATATCTCACTATTCATGACTGCCATATCACAGCATTCTTATTAATAATGCGATTTTTTTAAAATTTGGGTGGAAGGTGCTTACCCATCAGGAGATTGTGTCACGGTAATATATTTAAAAATTCACCAGTGGCGTCCGTCCTTATGAAGAAAAATATAACTAATTTTCCAAAAAAAGATATTAGGCAAAATTTTATCTGTAAAGCAACCTCATAATTTTATTCATTGTTATCGAGAACTCACTATAACCGTATTTCAATAAGATAGTGTACTTGGTGATCACGTAATAGAAAAATAAAACTTCTGTTTTTAGGGTACCAACTATTACAGTCATGACTTTATTTTCGGACTTAGTTAGGAGTTAATTAAGCTGGAGGAAAACAGATTTTCCATTTAGAATTAATCACGTGACGTCAGTCAGTTTACTTAACAGTCAAAGTCAAAGAATCATTAACTTGGAAATTTAAAAAAATCAATTTTAGACAAATTTCATTCATGAACGATTTCAATATATAATAAAATTTACATAGATAATTAAATCACAGTGTGTTCAACATATGACATGATTAATTCTAAATGGAACGACTCTCTTCTGCTTAATTACGTCCGAAGATAAAGTTACGCCTAATAATTGATACTTTAAAGAAGAACATTTTATTTTTTTATTGAAATTCGTTAATGTTAATGATTTTTTAATAACAACGAATAAGGTTTTGAGATTGTTTTACAGTTAAAACATTGCCATCTTTCTTTGAAATATTAGGTACATTTTTCTTCATAACGACGGACGCCGCTGGTGATTTTTTAAATATTTTACCGTTACACAATCTCCTGATGGGTAAGTATCTTCCACCCAAATTTTAAAAAAATCACATTGCTAATACCCATACAGCACAAGGACATCCTCAGAACATACTGGGGACAACTTTTCAGGACATATGGGATATCCTGGGAAAAATCCCATTATCACCTTAGGATGTCCGTGTAGGATATCCAAATGGGACAGTTCGGGCTTTGCTGATGACGTCCTCAGGACATCAGTACCGGTGTGTACAGGACATCATCAGCTCTTATATGGGTTATGCCTGGGTTTTACTATGAACAACCTGAGGACATTGATAGGACTTTATATAGGACATCTATAGTTCTTTTAGGGTTTATTGAATGACAGCAAAAAATACATATTATTTTATAAGATCATTACTTTTAAACTGCGCCAATAAGCGAAGACAAAGGAATACAAGTTTATATAATGGCAAAGGTAAAATGACTAATAAAAATGTGATACATATATGTACAACTCCATATGCATATTTGTATCTATCAATTGGCTTATATCGCTTTAAAAGTAAATCTACCAAACTAGTAGAGGTTATATATAGTCTAATGAAATAGGTCGACATATCAAAATTTTGATATGTTACTTTGAAGTATTTGAACACGATTAATGAAAGAAATTTTTTTTTTCAACCCCGAGAAGGGGTGAAAAAGAATATAACAAAGTGTTTTTTCAAAATTACTCAAAATCTGTAAAAGATAGTAAAAAAGTTTCAAATAAAAATTGTAAAAGCATGAAATATTACACAAAAATGATCTCTTGCCGTTTTTTGGTATTATTAAAAATCAACAGAGTTTAGGGCGGTTAGAAGTTATAAGGGATGATATATACAACTTTAAAAAATCATAGCGTGCTGAAAAGTTTGTAATGAATTTAAAAAAAAAAATTATTCAGAAAAATATAAAGGATTGTCCGCAGATGTTATTGTTAGATACGTAATCTAACAATAACATCTGCGGACAATAACCAATCACATTTTCCCCTTTTAGATAATATAATAAATACAAAGATATAACATAGCAGCATTATATTTATGAAATATTTAACGTAATCTTATTTGTCGAAAGAACTTTAAAATGAACGAGGAAAAGACATCGACGCCATTCGACGCCCGGCGGATTTCTTAGAACTTTCGTCTTGCCAGAAAATCGTGGCCAATTCAAAACACAGTAAATGTATTAAAACCAAATTATAAATAACTACTATTTAAATAAGATATACATTTTTAATGAATTATTTGTACTGGAGGGGATTATCAAATAGAACAAACAAATAAGTTTTTGAAGCAAATTTTACAAACCAATAAAAGACAGTATAAACAAATAGCCTTAAAATAATATATATACTTTTCATTATTTTTGTTGTTGAAATCTCCTAAATAATAATACCTATAACAGGACGACTCCAGGACTTGCCCAGGATATTCCCACAAGGAATATTTTGTTAGGCTTTTAATATCTTTGCAGGATATTACTAGGACATCCTGCCAGGATTTGTCTAGGATATCCCCATCTGGGATATTCTCAGGTTGTATATATTTTATTGGGATATCCTAAGGATATCCAGAGGAATGTTGTCCTCGATTGGGATATACGGGACCAAATGAGGATATCCTAGGGATGTCGTGCTGTGTGGGTAAAGGAGCTGTGATATGGGGGGGTCACGAAAAATGAGACATACTGTATACTAAACTGATAATATTTCATTTGGCTATTTTAGGTAATATCTCATTTTCAAATTAAATCTCTCTAGACCCCTTAGAAATAATAATAAGAATAATACTAATAATAATAATAATAATAATAATAATAATATATGAAATATGCTCTCATAGAGGATAGAACTCCGTTCTATAAATATGAACCCCCTCCTGTCCTAGATAACGAGCAGGTTAAGCTGTATTGGAATAGGGAAATTAGTACTGACAGAACAATAACGCACAACAAACCAGACATAACACTGAGACTCAAACATATGAAAGCCACGTACCTTATTGAAATATCCATTCCTAATAGCAACAACTTGAAGAAAAAGCATCATGAAAAAATCGAAAAATATAAACCACTGGCAGAAGAAATCCGAAAACTGTGGAACCAGAGCTCCGTTCACATTGTACCTATTATAATATCAGCAACTGGCCTAATTCCTAAAACACTCCATGAGAGCTTAGCACGTCTCCAAATAGATCCACATGTATACATTGAAGCACAGAAGAACATCATAATAGATACAACAAGCATAGTTAGGAAGTTCATGCAAACCACATAAAGATAATAGTAGTTACTAACCAACATACAGATAAGATAATGGTTACTATGTTAGTGTTTGGCTAAAGGAAAGCCCGCATTAACATAACAGAAACCGACGGCAAAGTCGAGAGAATTAAAAAAAAAAAAATAATAATAATAATAATAATAAATTATTAGTGTTGATGTATAGGAGTACTTACGCAAGTCAACAGGTCAGGTAAACTTACATTGTACAAATTATAAAAAAATATGAACAAAAAATTAAACATATGTAAACGAACGTAAAAACACAGTATACCTACCTATAACAGATTTTTACAAACGAATACTGATACTAAGTACATTCAATATCTAAAAAATCGTAGTAAAAAAAACATGTAGTGATAGAATGCCTTGAGAAATTTTTAATTATCATTCGAATTTTTTTTAGGTTATCAATGTTTTTTATGTTGGATGGTAGTTTATTAAACATTTGAATTGCTAAATAATTTGGTCCATTCTGTGACTTCTTTAATCTATAATATGGAGTAATGGTATTATTTTTAGTTCTGGTATTATAACCGTATTGGTTCACATAGGTAGGGTAGCCATTTGAATTTGATTTAATATATGTTAAACATTCCAAACCATACAGAGAAGGTAATGTTACTATACCAAATTTAATAAAAGCATGTTTGCAATCTTCAGTATATCCTAAGCATGCTATAATTCTAATTAATTTTCTCTGTATAGCAAACACTTGATTAAAATCTGCAGCATCTCCCCACACTATTATAGCATAACACATTATTGAATGACGATGCAAAATAAGCTGATCTCAACGTATCTGTAGACACGGTACCCGAAAGGTTACGAATAACGAAAACTCTACTACTCAATTTTCGACAAATGTTGTCAATGTGTATATTCCACCTCAAATGTAGATCCAAATAAACACCTAAAATTTGTACAGTAGATATTACATCAGTAGAAATGTCGAAATTGCGTAACGTGAACATCATATCTTGTGATATTGTTTTATTACAAATTAGATTATTAGATGCAAACCATTGTTCAACTTTTGACTGAATTTCGCTTTATTCACTTCAACATTATTTAAATTATCTGATTAAATGGAGATTGTAGTGTCATCTGCGTACAGAATATACGTGAGACATTTTTTTGCCAAGGACATCATTAATGTAAATCAAAAACAGTAAGGGTCCTAATATGGAGTCCTGAGGTGCACCGGTCTTTAATATTTCTTTACTTGATGTTATGTTGTTAAATTTAACGCTCTGACTACTATAATATAAATAAGATTCCAATATTTTTATACTATTAACGTAAATTTTATATTTTTGTCATTTTTCAATTAAAATGTCATGTGAAACACAGTCAAAACCCTTACCAAGGTCTAAGAAAATTGCATCATTGAATTCATGATTTTCATATGCGTCGAGGACATTATTAAGGCCAATATTGCGCTAGTAGTGTTGCGGTTCTTTCGGTAGCCATGTGGACATTCAAGAAAGAGATTACTTGATTAAAAATATGTAATTAATCGAGTGTACAAGCATTTTTTCAATATTTTTGAGAATACCGGAAGAATTGATATTGGCCGATAGTTATTGGTAAGGCCATCCATATCGCCATTCTTAAAAATGGGTGTAACTATTGCCACTTTTAATATGTTTGGGAATGTGCCCTCCAAGAGACATTTATTTATCAATTTTGTAAGGGGATATATTATTAGATTTTTTATAGCTTTTATGGTTTTCACAGTCAAACGATATACATCTGTATTAGATTTACTTTTAAGATTCATAATAAATACAGGAACCTCTTTTTTATTTTAGTGAAAACTAGTGAGAAGCTTTACATGTATGCTATATATTATTTTTGTTAATACCTACTTTCAAAAAAATAAAAATTTATAAATAAACTCTAAGATTCTACACCGCATTTGATTTCACTTCTAAGTTTTAAATATCTATTTACAAACATAATATTTGGATGTTGCCACATCTATGGTCTGGGAAGATCAGTAAAACATAATGGTCATATGAACGATTATACAATATACAGAAATGAGACGCGAGCGCCAAAGCTTAGAAATCCTGAACTAAATTCATATATAATTATATATTTTACTGTCTAACCAGACCCACTTCAAATTTCGTCCTCTGCACCCTCCAGTCACCTATTTATGAAAAATATGGTCAAACGATTTCAAGCCAAGAAACTGGTCTGACTTCGTCACTTTTGGTCTGTGTACGTAAGTGAAATATCCAAAATTGGTCTGTATAAACGGTTAAACAAATGTATATATATATATATATATATATATTAGTCGCGTCATTTTGGCATTTTACCTCAAAAAAAGGTACAGGGTCAATTGACTTCATTTTTGTGGCAGAGTTCAGAAAGGCATTTAGAAAAAACAGTACCTTTTATTTTTTAGCGGAAATGTTTGGTTTAAATTTTGGACCAATAATTGGCCAATTTAATTTAATTAATTGAAAAATTTGTTATCATACACAATATGCCATAGAATTAGACGAAAATGGTTACTCTGGGGTTTTTGAAGTCGCTGATCACCAATCTGAAGTCCGATTTGGGGAATTCAAAATGGCGGATCGGAAATCGGGCCATTTTCCATAAGAAATGACAATGGATATCTTGGCCTTGAAAATCTGTACTAGGAGGTTTTTGAGGTTGCTGATTACGAATCTGAGGTCTGATTTGGTAAATTCAAAATGGCGGACCGGAAGTAGAGTTCATTTATCAAGCTTTTGGACTGAAAATGAGTACTCGGGGGTTTCTGAGGTCTCTAATTTACGAAATACAAAATGTCGGACCGGAATAACACTCTATTTCTCCTGAAAACTCGTATTATTTTCTTTTTTGGGCCGAACGTGGGGAGGGGACTCGGAGATTCTCGTTATCGCTGATAACGCATCTGATGTCCAGTTAGGGAGAATTCAAAATGGCGGACCGGAAGTAGTATATTTTTCAGGAAATACTTTTTTATTTTTCATACTTTCAGCCCGAAAAAGTAAAAAATACGAGGTTTTCCGAAGAGATTGACTGTTCCTCCGGTGTCCGCCATTTTGAATTTCGTAAATTGGACCTCTGATCCGTAATCAGCGACCTTAAAAACCCCTGAGTACTCATTTTCAGCCCAAGAACGAAAAAATATGAATTTTTCCTAATAAATTGACTCTACTTCCGGTCCGCCATTTTGAATTTTCCAAATCAGGCCTCGCATTCGTAATCAGGGACCCCGAAAACTCCCGAGTGCAGATTTTCAAGGCCAAGATATCCATTCTCATTCTTCTTATGGAAGATGGCCCGATTTCCGGTCCGCCATTTTGAATTTCCCAAATTGGACTTCAGATTGGTGATCAGCGACCCCAGAAACCCCCGAGTAACCATTTTCGTTTAATTATATGGCATATTGTGTATGATAACAAATTTTTCAATTAATTTAATTGAATTGGCCAATTATCGGAAAAGAAATGAAACCAAACATTTCCGCCAAAAAATAAAAGGTACTGTTTTACTTCCCTCGCATACCGAAGGGAAGTATTGTATTCGAGAAAAAATCACCCTCCGAGATTTTTTCGGATTCTGACGTTTCAGAACACGTAGATTCCGAAAATATAGGTTTTTCAATTCCGTCAGTCTGTCTGTCTGTCTGTTGGTGCATTAACTAAAAAACTACTTGACGGAGAGCAGTCAAATTTGGTAGGTAGTTAATCCTACTGTCAGCGAAGAACTGGTAGAAATTTCACTGGGAAATATACAGGGTGGACCGTCTAAACAGAATAAATAGTGAAAAAAATTTTTTTTTTGCTCAAATTTAAAATTTCCACGTTTCATGACGCGCTAAACCTATCTCAGAAGAAAAAAATTTGAAAACTTTTTTACCATTTTTGAAAAAATGTTTACCACTAAAAAAATTTTTTTTCTTTGTTCAAATTTAAAATTTCCACGTTTCATGGCATTCTAAACCTATTTAAAAGAAAAAAAATTTTGAAAATTTTTTACCATTTTTGAAAAAATTTTTACCACCAAAATAGATCAATTTTTTTTTCTCAAAATTTAAAATTTCCACATTTCATAGCGTTCTAAATTTATTTCAAGAAAAATAAAAAAAAAATTTAAAAATTTATGAAAAAATTTTACCACAAATAGATGGAATTTTTTTTTCAGATTTAAAATTTCCACGTTTCCATGCCATTCCATTTATTAAAACAAATTTAAAAATGTTTTAGAAAAATAAAAAAAAAATGAAAACATGTTTAGGTAATCTATTTATCACCATTATAGAATAGACGAAATATTTTTTTTTGCTCAAATTTAAAATTTCCACGTTTCATAACATTCCAAACCTATTTCGGAAAAAAAATTTGCAACATATTTTCACCAATTTGGAAAAAAATTTAACACTAGAATAGACAGGAAACATTTTTGAAAATTTGTTCTATATTTTAATCACCACTATACTTCCACTCCATTACGTGAATGTGGGATTGAAAATGTGAGAGATGGCAATAATATTTGGCATATCCTATTATATACTTTTATTGAATAATGGCATCCCAAGAAATAATTGAGTCATGGTGGACATTTATAAAGGTATTTGCGCAAGCCTTCCATATTTGGCACCTGTTATTTAGTATATTGAACTTTTGCTGTTGGATGAACACTCTGTATATTTTTTTGACCAAAAGTTATCAGGTTTTCTTTGTAATAATACATATAATTATATTCCGATTATTATTCCCAATGTCATTTCGTAATTAATAATTTTTTTGAGTGACTGTCATGCACAAATAACGAGGGAAGTTCTGTGTAAATAACTTTACCGATTTTTTTAAATGTCTTTCTGAACTCTTTGCAACAAGAATTAAGTCAATTGACCCTGTATTTTTTTTTGAGGTTTTCAGATTTTTCATGCTAAAATGACGCGACTATATGGAGTCCTTGTTGTATCTATATGCACTTTTTCTTCATAAAATTTTTCGATATCTTAACAATTTGACCCATTTTTCGGTACCACCGTCAACTATTTTTTACAGTCCTGCCAAACCGGTGATCACATGACATGTGTCAAAATGTAATTTTTTGTTGTTGGACATGCATAAACAAACCCCCAATAGAATTTTTTAGAAATGTAAAAAATACAATTTTTTCCCATATGTAGCCAACTTTATGGACGCTGTATAATCAGAATTCCACTAAAATTATGAAGTTACTAAATTAATATTCTTAACATTTTATGACAATATCTTTTATATTTTTTTAAAATTATTTAGCGATATCATTGCTGAGAACTGTTTGAGAACTACTGGTATTTCTTATGCTTTAAATAAAATCTTAGTTCAGACGTTTTAGCGGCCATGACACACGTCAGTTTAAATTGTACCCGACTCTAGTTATTTTTTCTGCTGTTTGCAAAATCCTATAAAGAATATGTTTCAATACAATTGTAAGCAAACAAATAATAATTCATTCTTAAATACGTGAGGTTAGGTCACAAAAAATTTCGAAATTTCGTTAGGTTAGGTCGCTAAAGATGGAGAAATTTCGGTGTTAGGTCGCAAAAACCGCGAAATCTCGTTGGGTTAGGTCGCGAAATTACATGAGGTTAGATCGCAAAACCGCGAAATTTCCTTGGGTTAGATCGCAAAAATCGCGAAATTTCAACCAAGCTAACCCAACGAAAGAAAATCGAAAATATCTCGAAAACGGTTCATTTCATAAAAAAATTACAAATAGAAAAAAGTTTCCATATTAAATATCCTACAAAATCCCTACGTTTTCTAGATATGATGTCTGAAGTTTGACGGAAGGTGATTTTTCAATTATTGCACCTAACGAAAATACTTTAAGAACAAAATTATGTTTAATAAACATCAAGAAGTCGGTAACGGATCATCTAAAAGACGCTAAGAAAGTTCGTTCCATAGAGAAATGTACGGAAAATCGAATAGCATTGAGCGCAACTTCCTATATCGCACCGTTTCAGAGATAATTTGAGAAAAATAATATAAAACTCAACCCACGATGAAACCTGTACCATAACTAAACTACGTAGAAATGTAAAATGATAAAATAAAACAATGACAATTAAAAACCCACCCGATGATGACCACTTTCACATCAAAACTGAAATCCCACGGAATACACCTACACAGGAGAATCGAGTAATCTTCGCTTAATCATAAATGTTAAAATGTTTACATGTTTGATCGCCCACCCCCGCTTTAAACTACGAGATCGCGCTGGTAGACAGGACGGATTGGACTCGGCTACATTAAAGAATCCTTTTCCGATAGGAATCAAATTGTATAGCCGATGCTACGCACGGTTTGCAGTTTTTATATAGCCACCTCTCCGTCTATAAATATAAATACAAAAATCTTCAAATATGTAGTGTCAGACAGAGCATTCAAATACTTGAGTGAAGATATATATAATATAATCCAACAAATTCATCAATCTAGCAACAGCGCTTTACAATAAAGAATTTTGTTATATTAAGTGCAGCCTTGTTTAGCCAGTATTTAGACAAACTGATAGTCATACGCATATTTGTCGAGATCAGGGATGCATTATCCACTGTGTTTGAGGGTCATTGAATACACAGGCACACAAAACAAAGATCTGTAAAGGTATTTACACAGAACGTGCCTCTTATCCTTACTTATACAGGGATCTCACTATAGAAAATAATGAATTACGAAACCACATATGAGAATAGTAGTCGGAATGTAGTCACACTATTATTACAAAGAAAACCTGATGACTTTTGCTACAAAAAATATACAGAGTGGTCATTCAACAACAAAAATTCAATATTAAATAAAAAAAACTCACCCTAAGAAGATCCCTTTCCCATCGAAACCAAAATTCCACGTAACGTGAGGTTAGGTCGCAAAAAATTGCGAAATTCCGTGACGTTAAGTCGCAAACATTGCGAAATTACGTGAAGTTAGATCCAAAATTGCGAAATTTCGTTGGGTTAGGTCGCAAAATCGCGAAATTTCAACCAAGCTAACTCAATGGAGTGAAATCGAAAATATCTCGAAAACGGTTCATTTCATCAAAAAATGACAAATAGAAAAAAAAATTCTTATTAAATTTCCTACAAAATCCCTACGATTTCGAAATATGATGTCTGAAGTTTGACGGAAGGCGATTTTTCAATGATTGCACCTTGATTTAGTTATTTTCCCCTATTTAACCCCCAACCCAGCAACAGAATCATCTCAAAATATAATCTAGTTCCAGATGTCGTTATAATAGAGTAGGGGTGGTGGGGGGTTTGAAAAATATTATTAAAAAAATCTGAGGCCTTGGCTTCTAGTACATACACCGAATTTCAAGCTTCTGTACCCTCACCAGCTTGCTTTACTTATTTTCCTCTATTTGCCCCTATTTAACCCCCAACCCTTCATCAGAATAATCCCAAAATATAATTTAGTTCCTGATGTCATTATATAATATACGTGTACCAAACTTCAAGTGAATGTCTCAATTTTAATTTATCAACCATTTTAATAATGAAGTGGGAGTGGCGGCTTCTAGTACATACACCGAATTTCAAGTTTCTGTACTCTTACCGGCTAGCTATACATATTTCCCCCTATTTACCCCCAACCCTTCACCGGATATCTTCAAAAAACAATCCAGCTCCAGATCTCGTTATAACATATACGTGTACAAAATTTCAAGTCAATATCTTAAACCGTTCCGGAGAAAATGTGCGGACAGAAAAAAAGTTACAGACAGACAGAATTTTTTTTCGCTCAAATTTAAAATCTCGACGTTTCATGACATTCTAAACCTATTTCAAGAAAAAAAAAATATTTTTTTTACGATTACTATACTTCCAGTCCGCTACGTATATATTAAATAAAAAAACTCACCCTAAGAAGATCCCTTTCCCATCGAAACCAAAGTTCCACGAAAAGTGAGGTTAGGTCGCAAAAAATTGCGAAATTTGGTGAGGTTAGGTCGCGAAATAGCGAAATTTCGTTGGGTTAGGTCGCGAAAATAGCGAAATTACGTGACGTTAGGGCGCAAACATTGCGAAATTACGTGAGGTTAGATCCAAAACGGCGAAATTTCGTTGGGTTAGGTCGCAAAATCGCGAAATTTCAACAAAGCTAACCAAACGAAATAAAATCGAAAATATCTCGAAAACGGTTCACTTCATCAAAAAATGACAAATAGAAAAAAGTTTCCATATTAAATTTCCTACAAAATCCCTACGTTTTCGAGATATGATGTCTGAAGTTTGACGGAAGGCGATTTTTCAATGATTGCACCTTGATTTACTTATTTTCCCCTATTTACCCCCATTTAACCCCCAACCCAGCAACAGAATCATCTCAAAATATAATCTAGTTCCAGATGTCGTTATAATGGAGTAGGGGTGGTGGGGGGTTTGAAAAATATAATTAAAAAATCTGAGGCCTTGGCTTCTAGTACATACACCGAATTTCAAGCTTCTGTACTCTCACCAGCTTGCTTTACTTATTTTCCTCTATTTGCCCCTATTTAACCCCCAACCCTTCATCAGAATAATCCCAAAATATAATTTAGTTCCTGATGTCATTATATAATATACGTGTACCAAATTTCAAGTGAATCTCTCAATTTTATTTTATCAACCACTTTAATAATGAAGTGGGGGGTGGCGCTGGGATGAAAGATATTATAAAAAAAGCTGAGGCTTTGGCTTCTAGTATATACACCGAATTTCAAGTGTCTGTACTATTACCAATTTGCTTTACTTATATTTCCCTATTAACCCCTAAATAACCCCCCAACCCTTCAACGGAATCATCAAAATATAATCTAGTTCCAGATGTCGTTATAATACATACGTGTACCAAATTTCAAGTGAACATCTTACTTTTATTTTATCGGCCCCTTCAATAATACAGTTGGGGCGGTGCGGTAAAAAAAAAAAAGTTACAGACGGACAGACAGACCGACAGAAAATTTTTTTCGCTCAAATTTAAAATCTCGACGTTTCATGACATTCTAAACCTATTTTAAGAAAAAATTTTTTTAATTTTTTTACGATTACTATGCTTCCAATCCTCTACGTGGATGTGGAAGTAATTACAAATAGAAGAAAGTTTTCTTATTAAATTTCCTACAAAATCCCTACATTTTCGAGATATGATGTCTGAAGTTTGACGGAAGGCGATTTTTCAATTATTGCACCTAACGAACACCTTAAGAACAAAATTATGTTTAATAAACATCAAGAAGTCGGTAACGGATCATCTAAAAGACGCGAAGAAAGTTCGTTCCATAGAGAAATGTACGGAAAATCGAATAGCATTGAGCGCAACTTCCTATATCGCACCGTTTCAGAGATAATTTGAGAAAAATAATTTAAAACTCAACCCACGATGAAACCTGTACCATAACTAAACTACGTAGAAATGTAAAATGATAAAATAAAACAATGACGATTAAAAACCCACCCGATGATGACCACTTTCACACCAAAATGTGAAATGTTAATCATAAATGTTAAAATGTTTACATGTTTGATCGCCCACCCACGCTTTAAACTACGAGATCGCGCTGGCAAACAGGACGGATTGGGCTCGGCTACATTAAAGGATCCTTTTCCGATAGGAGTCAAATTGTATAGCTGATGCTACGCACGGTTTGCTGTTTTTATGTAGCCACCTCTCCGTCTATAAATATAAATACAAAAATATTCAAATATGTATAGTGTCAGAGCATTCAAATACTCGAGTGAAGATTAGCACCATATAATCCAACAAATTCATCAATCTAGTAACAGCGCTTTACAATAAAAAATTTTGTTATATTAAGTGCAGTCTTGGTTAGCCAGTATTCAGCAAAACTGATAGTCATATGCATATTTGTCGATATCGGGGATGCATTATCCACTCTGTTTGAGGGGCATTGAATACACAGGCATACAAAACAAAGATCTGTTAAGGTATTTACACAGAACTTGTCTCCTATCCTTACTTATACAGGGATCTCCCTATAGAAAAATAATTAATTACGAAACGACATGAGAATAGTAGTCGGAATGTAGTTACCACTATTATTACAAAGAAAACATGATGACTTTTGCTACAAAAAATATACAGAGTGGTCATTCAATAACAAAAATTCGATATTAAATAAAAAAACTCACCGTAAAAAGATCCCTTTCCCATCAAAACCAAAATTCCACGTAACGTGAGGTTAGGTCGCAAAATAACGAAATTTCGTTGGGTTAGGTCGCGAAAGTCGCGAAATTTCGTTGGGTTATGTCGCAAAAATCACGAAATTTCAACCAAACTAACCCAACGAAAGAAAATCGAAAATATCTCGGAAACGGTACGTTTCCTCAAAAATTGACAAATAGAAAAAAGTTCTCTTATTTTTCCTACATAATCCCTGTCCGAAGGTTGACAGAAGATGAATTTGTGAGTTTTCCCGTTGTTCCGAAAGCCCCATCTGGAGAAAGGAACGAGATACGGACCTCCGGTTTGCACCATTCGATTTTTTTCAATATTCGTAATTTGTTAAAGGAGATAGCAGTTAGGACATGGGATTCGAGCCATCAAAGTTAGAAGTAGAAAGATTTCGCTCCTCGAACTACCTGACAGTAGTTCTCAGAACGGATAGTCGAAGAGGTTAGCAAATTCTTGTAATACCTAGTGAAAAATTGCTAGAGAAATCGAATGGCGTAAACCGCAACTTACTATTTGTGGCCGTTTCCAAGATCCGATTTTTCAATTATTACACCTAACGAAAATACTCTAAGAACGAAATTATGTTTAAACGTCAAGAAGTAACGGTAACGGGGAAGAAAGTTCGTTTCATACAGAAATGTACGGAAAATCGAATAGCATTGACCCCAACTTCCTATATCACACCGTTTCAGAGATAATTTGAGAAAAATAATTCAAAACTCAACCCACGATGAAATCTGTAACATAACTAAACTACGTAAAAATGTAAAATGATAAAATAAAGCAATGACAATTAAAACGCGATAATGACCACTTTCACACCAAAACTGAAATCCCACGAAATACACCTACACAGGAGAATCGAGTAATGCTCACTTAATCATAAATGTTGAAATGTAAAAATACATAAAATGTTTAATGACGAAATTTTACATGTTTGATCGAACACCCCCGCTTTAAACTACGAGATCGCGCTGGTAGACAGGACGGATTGGGCTTTGCTACACTAAAGGATCCTTTTCTGATAGGAATCAAATTGTATAGCTGATGCTACGCACAGTTTGCTGTTTTTATGTAGCCACCTCTCCGTCTATAAATATAAATACAAAAATATTCAAATATGTAGTGTCAGAGCATTCAAATACTTGAGTGAAGATTAGCAACACATAATGTTCTAAAAATTTCATAAGTCGTTTAACAGCGCTTTACAATAAAAAAATTTGTTATTTAATATAACAAATGTGGAGCCTTGTTTAGCCAGTATAATACCTCCCTTCGGTATGCGAGAAAAGTAAATAAAACACCCGGTATTATAAACATTATATTTATATAAAGTACTTTTTACGAATAATGGGTGTTCTCCGTAGAATTAATATGTTAAACTAGGGCATATAAAACGTGATGCTTACGGAAAGTTGTATTACTTGTTTTTGTGATGCGTTAGATGTTGTACTGGTTTACAATGTAAGTGAAATTTATTATTTCGTGACTATTTACTAAATTCTTTTAAGTTGTTATAATAGAGTAAATATAAAATTTCCAGGGAATAGTCTTATTCATATCAATTCTTTTCACATTTACAAAAAATGCAATAAAAATTGGTGAACGGGTTTTGTATAAGTCCGTCGGAATTATACAAAAAAGGGCAGTGCAGCAAAATGACCTATACCAAATTGAAGGTTCTTACATTAAAAAAAAACTATCACAACTTGCAGTCATAAAAAGGGGCTATTTCCGAGAAGTAGAAATAATATATATATAGCATACAGGGTGTCCCAGAATTGAGTTCCGGGGCGGGAACCGGTGATTCCTGAGTTCATATCGGGCCCGTATAGCTTAACTTACCTTAGTCCAAAAATGAATCGCTGAGGAGGTACAGCCTCTTAAAACGCACAAAAACAACATTTTTTTCAATAATTTTCGTTACATTAAAGATAACATTTTCAAATTTTGGTAGGAGCTATATCTCTATAAGTACTCTATATGAACTTGACAACAACCAAATAGCTTTTTTTTCTCAATTTTTTTTTCATAATAATTAATATTTGATTGGTTATATTTTTTTAATCGCCCTGTAAAATTACGAAATACTTCAATATTTTTGCAGGGCATTGAAAGGGCTGCAAAAAGGTACACTTAACATTTTTTGTATTATTAATCAAATTACCAAGAATTATCGTTTTTTCCTCCATTTGTATTTAACATTTATTTACAATTCTAGAATAAAATGTTGTAATAACAGAAAATTACAGTTTATTCTAAAAAATACTTTAATAACAAATGTTCCCCATGACATTCACCTTTTTCAGTACACAAATTAATACTTTTAAAATTTTGTGTAATATCAACGAAAAATCAAGAATTATCATTTTTTCTCTGTAGGTCATATGTGCTTGTGAAATAGAAAACCTGTCGCGTTTGAGAAACAAAAGATATTTAGTTGTTATCAAGCTTACACAGATTACTTATAGAGATACCATGAACACTTGAAAATTTTTTCTTCAATGTAACGGAAACTATTGTAAAAAAAAAAATTGTCTCACTTTAAGAGAATGTAGGGGAGACTGTTGTACCTTGAATATAGTGTACCTTGGAACATTACCTGTTTTGAACTGGTTTTACCATCTATCTAATTATTGCGAAAGTGTATTATGAGGAAGTGTAAAGAAACTTCATAAAACGTATTTTCACTAATTCACATTGTTTGGTGTGGTTTACAAACAATTTGGTTATTATTGCATGTTAAAACGGCCGGTTTTGTGTTTTGTTTCGTGATTTTTCATTCTTGATGTAATACAACTAGAAAATTTCAAATTGGTGTGTTCGATATACATATTTATGGTGAATAAATGTGTATATTATTTTTAAGTTTTGACAAGCTAGATGAGCTAGGCAGTTTAGTATCGTTGTGTGTACCCTCGTGTACCATGAAACAAAAGTACATCTTGTACTTTGGAACAATCTGTTGAGGTAAAGAATACTACAAACTTGCTGTTTTTTATGGGTTCGCGATGCCACGAAGTAACGTAGGCTTGAAAAGGGCTTCTGTGGATTCCGAAAGTTTATGCAAAGCTATAGCTGCTGTTTTGTGTGATAATGACAGGAAAATTTCTTTGCGAGAGGCTCGTAAGGTTTGTGATGTGAAACTCGTCACTATCTCGACATTTAAATCGCTTTAAGGAAAGTGGAGATAAGAATTTCACTTATAAACCGAAAATGGATCTTAATAAAGTTTTTAGTGAAGAAGAATAAGAATCAGATTTATCAAAATACATTATTCACATTGCATACGATATGGTCTAAGTAAAAAGGGAGTTCTAGAACTTGCATACAAATATGCCAAAGCAAACGGAAAATAAATCCAAAACATGGGAAGAAAACCGCATTGCTAGAGAAGAATGGATGCGTCTTTTCATGAAGAGGCGTTGAACGTTATCCATCACTTTTTTAAATTTCATATTCGAAGCTTTTAATAATTTTGATATATCACTAAAGTTATATTTTTAAAGTAATAGCATTTGCCTAATTTATCTTACCTTACCAATTGTGTGAAATTGACATTTTTACACCAATGGCCCTCAAAAAATTTGGATAGTTGTCCAAATGTGTACTAATTAATGTCTGATTTATGCAGTGCTATAAAATTAAATTTTATGCTAAAAAAAATTTTAAATCAAAAAGTGTTCCAAGGTACAACAGTCTCCCCTACTTCCTCAGGGATGCATTTTTGGCCAAGGTAAGTTGGGTTATACACGCAATATAAACTCAGGAAGCACAGCACAACTCAATTTTTCGCGGTTTTTCGCCTTTTTCACTAAAACTATTAGCCCGGTGAAATTAGACTTTTCTGATCTAACAAAGTATATCCTTCATTTTTATTTTAAATCGGTTTAATTTGGTGATTTAAAGAAAATATTAAAAATCGAGAACGAGATCACTATGGCATACAAAATTATTCAAGGTGAAGGTTCACAAAGAACGGTTCTTTGCGAACATCGCGCTTTTTATGGCTCGGAGGCCAATTGATGTTATTATGAAAATGAAAGATACTGAAATTCCGCACAAAAATGATCTCCATTTTTTATATACACCGAGCGGTTTAGGCAAAGATATGCTTCAAAGTTTCCGCGCAAGGCACAATATGCTCCATTTTATATAGTCCATGCATAGAATACGTGCTTGTTCTATGTATAGTATTTATTAGCTGATCGATATATAAAATAAAATACATACAGATAAAACCACACTGCTAGGAACACGACAAGCAATATGTATAGTTTACTATCGCCCGGCTGTTCTAATACGGTGACGGAGTGGGGCTATCGCAGCACGATTGCTAATAACCAGAGCCGGGCTAAGAGGTAGTTATGACGTAAAAGCCAGAGTCGGCTTTGCGCAATATGAACTATATAAACATTTTCATGCGCAATAATACAATATTTTACCTTATGATTATATCTAATGAATTCCGTAATATTTAAAGGTAAATGGCCCCGAAACGGTTATAAATCATACCTACTTTGATGCACTTTTTGTTGGATGCACAAACACAAACGCCTAGTAACTATACCTTATTAGAATAATAAAAATATATTATTTGCACTTGTTCTAAATCGTCCGAAATAAAACTTCGGCGCCTGTCACTGAATATCCCACTTGTGTTGTGAAAAAGGATCGTTCAACCGTTCAACGTCTACCGATGTAATCGGCGCATATTTAAAATAAGTATAGTTTCTTATAGATGGCAGATTTATGTCCGGCATTGAACAGTTCACTTCTTTGCCACGCACAAAAATGTTGAAAAACCGGGGTTGTTTCTTAACACTGTTATGTATCCAATTTGTATTTCGCTCAGCAATATCCCCTGAGACTCTAAAAATATATTGACGTAGATCAAATACCTGTAATGTTTATTGCATCAATTACTGTATACTGATCTGTTTTCGGCTTACGTTGAACGTTGCGTATAGCTAGAGGGATCCGTGAGAAATATCCATGTAAATATGCTAAATTTTAGTTTTTGTGACATTCAGATGAAACTTGTTTTAAAATGTTCGAATTGCATGTCCACGAAAGTGTTTTTTCACAGCTGGCACAGAAAAGTTCTACACCGTTAAACTTCAGTTCCAGAAAATCTTTAATCTACGAAAGTACTATTTCATTTAATGGAAAGCCACTCGACGCAAATCACGACACATTTACTTCTATCAAATGTACTGACAAGTCTTAGTCTGTAGTGTTGACTCCATAATGCGTATGTGCATATGAAGCAATCTCACATGTCATTGGTCATTGTGTAATAAATTAATAATAATTGTTGGACCTTTTTTATTTCAAATGCTTTCTGTATGTTTGAAGTCTTCTGCAAAATATAAAACGCAATCTGCTGTTTATTTTACTATTATTATTGTTTACCGTATCCTATTTGCTGTCGTAAAAAAGCAGAAAGAGAGTGACAAGCGTGGCGGTGACTTTGTGGTGTCGAAAATTCTCCTTATATTTTTTTAAATTATAGTGCCTTATATTATGTGCACAGATAAAAATTATATTTTAAATTGAAAATTGTTTAATATAGTTGGGAAGAAACATATGGGAGATGTTTACATTTCCTTAACTGATACAAAAAGTTGAAGTGGCATATGCCGTTTAAAGTGCCGAGTTTTTTGTTTTCGATTAGACAATCAGACCGACGCGCGACGCTGCAGGTATATATGATGTGCGGCCGAAGTCTGTTTTTTTTTATCCACCAGTTTCATTAAACATCTCTTACATCTACTTGCTCAACTATACCAAATAAATAATTTCTCCAAACCAATAATAAATTATTTATTTATTATTTTATGAGTTTTATGAAATACTTTTTATTTCTCACCGCAAAAGTAGGTATTTGTTTCCTATAAATAATGTATTTATTTGCTTATGTGAATCATACAAAACATTATATTTATCTGTGTGTGGAGACCGTCTCTGGCATAACTACTTTTGTGCCGGGCTCTGCTAATAACACATTTCGCTCCCGACTAGGCTGGCGACAGAAACAACTGGTGAGATCTAAAACATAAATTAATATTCTTGTAAAATTAATAATGGAGGTATACCAACTTGATGAAAAAAACAAATTATTAAATGGCATCATCAAAATAATACGGTGAGGCGAATACGAGATTTATTTGCAACAACGTTTGAAGGCAGGCCGACCCCTTCTTTATCAACGATACACAGAATTATTCGGAATTTTGAGCAGCATGGTTGTCTAAGTCCAACATATCACAAAAAGCCTCCTGTACCCAACGTTGACAGGGAAATGTTGGAAATAATGGTTTGCGCTAGAGCCCTTGAGGAACCGACACTTTCCAGCCGGTAAATTGCAGATGCAGTAAATTCGAGTGCCACGACAGTTAGACGAATTTTAAAGAAAAATGGATATCGTTCCTATAAAGTGAAGAAAACCCATCAAATTTTACCCACATTGTGAGACAGTAATGGAAAAAATAAATTGGGACGAAAATTTTACTTGAAATATCGTTTTCACTGACGAGTCAAGTTTTCCATTGCTAGACCGACACAATCCATCCAGAGTTCGGTATCGGTCAAGGGAAAATTTACACCGGTTTTACACACTGCGCACCCAGTATCCCCAAAAATTAAATGTTTGGGCAGGACTGTTGGGTCCTTTCTTCATAGAAGGAAATCTAAATGGCGATAAGTACTTGACTTTACTGCAGAAACAAATTGTCCCGGAAATTCTTCGGCTTGCGGGGGAAAGATTTGGCGATATTTGTTTGTCCCGCTCATAATACTGGTTTGGTCTAATAATACTTAAATAACACTTTTTCAAACCGACTTATTATAGGCAGGGGAACCATCTTATGGCCAGCAAGATCGCCAGATCTTTCACCCAACGATTTATTTTTATGGGGGTACTGCAAATCGTCGATTTATGGACACAAAAACATGCCTAATACTTTAGAAGACCTACGAGCAAAAATTTTGGAGGTTTTTTTAAGTGTTACACCTAACATGCTGTCTGATGTTAGAAGGAGCTTTTACGATAGATTAGGCTATTGCCTTGCTCAAGAAGGAGGCCTTCTTGAGCATCTGATTTGAATTATTTATTTATTTGCGTATTATTTTATTTTTCAGAGTTGGTATTATTTTTCTTTATCATTTTTATGAGAATATTCATTTATGTTTTTAGAAGTACTTTTTGATTCGCAAAAAATATTAATACTTGATTGTGTGCTGTTCTGATATTTACACAATTTTAGTGTTTTACTACCGATGTTGTCTCGGAAGAAACATTGAAATTGTGAAACATTCAGATAATTTTTAGTACCTAAATACGTTAATATGCAAAATTTTCTTTATGTCAATGAGCAACAGTCTACTCTAAAATCTAAATGTTGTAACGATACTGATTGAATTGATTGAAAGAAATATTTGAAATCACAGAACTGCTTTGTTTCTCTGTAAGCGCCCTGACTCGAACATGCAATCGCTAAGTTTCGTTCGGACTCATATGCTGCCAGACGGCCACTCGCAGATTGCACTTGTTTTACTCATGTTCGTAGCGGCGTGGTTTATAGTGTATATATGTTAACTATTATACAGTATGTCTCACTTTTCATGACTCCTATATCACAGCACTCTTATTTACAATGTCATTTTTATGAAAATTTGAGCGGAGGGTACGTATCCATCAGGAGATTGTATCACGGCAAAAAATTTTAAGATACACCAGTGGCGTCCGTCGTTATGAAGAAAAATATACCTAATTTTCCAAAAAAAGATATTAGGCAAAGTTTTAACTGTAAAAAAATCTCATAAGCTTAATCGTTGTTAACAAAAACTCACTGAAACAGAATTTTAATAACATATTGTACTTGGTATTTGCGTAATAGGAAAATAAAACTTTCCTTGATGATTCAATTGAAGGGTTGGGGTTAAATCGTGTTAAATAGGGGAAAATAGGTAAAGCAAACTGGTATGAGTACAGAAACTTGAAATTCGGTGCATGTACTAGAAACCAAGGCCTCAGATTTTTTTTATAATATTTTTCAACCCCCCAATACTCCTACTCCATTATTAAAGGGGTTGATAAAATAAAATTGAGATATTCACTTGAAATTTGGTACATGTATGTTTTATAACGACATCTGAAACTAGATTATATTTTGAGATCATTCCGATGAAGGGTTGTGGGTTAAATAGGGGTAGATAGGGGAAAATAAGTAAGGCATACACAGAACTTCCGTGTATATTCATACAAGACGGTCACTAGTTAGCTTTATTATTACAGAGAAAACCTGACAATTTTTTCCATCATCTACTGTATAGTGGTGGGAGAAAATTTAAAATTTTTATTATTTATTTTATTTTAAAAACAGTTTTTTGTTGAAATAGGTTTAGAATACAATGTAACGTGGAAATTTTAAAATTGAAGAAAAAAAAATTTCCCATCTTCTATTCTATGCAGTTGTAAAAAAATTAATTTTTTTTGAAATATGTTTAGAATGTTATGAAACACAGAAATTTTATATTTGAGTAAAACGTTGTAACGGTCACGTTTTGTAAGAACACTCAGTACCTTAGATAAAGCTCGCGACTATTCTATTCATTATTTTAAATTTAAATTATACGCGTTTAAAATTTATCGGCTAATCATGACAAATGATTGGCCAATAGCGAGTAGCTTGTAGTGCGCAGGATATTCCTACGCCAAGTCGGCAAGGGAGACGCGAGAAAGATGGCGTAAAGGCGGTTGCCCGTGTAGAGCCGTAAGAATTAAAAAGCCGCCATTTATTGTAAATATCTGTATATAGTGATTAATAACTGCGAATAGAATCAGTAAAGTTATTATAGTTTATATGTTCTGTGTTATTGTGCTCCATTGGCCATAACTATAGTAATGCAATGTTTTTGTTGAATTAGCTGTAAGTACAGACTTTTATATTATGTATGCCTTTCGTGATGCTAATTTTCCTGTTTGAAGCCGATTGCGAAAACGCAGAATTATTGACGGCTTTCAACACCTTATTCCACGTTTGGCAAGTAATATTCTTTGTTGTATCCAGTGTTACCGTTCGGTAAAGACTTCTCTTACCCCATGAGAAGAAGACTATAATAGTGCGTGAATAATTTCATGTGAACGTTGTTTACGTAACTATATCGCCCCGTATTTTGACATCTCCCGGGTGTTTTGGGCATAAAAACATAGTGTTCAACGGTCGAACCAGTTTATGTCGAAAATATTAATTGTCGGGCCTTTTTTATAAATAATTTCATGTAGTCTAAAGTATTTCCTTTTGTGTGTTTTCATGTAATTTAATTGAGCTTGTTTATGTTAAAGTAAGAATTCTTTGTTTTACCGCTCTGGCCAGATCGTGTTTAGTGTAGTTTAATTATTTACCGTATACGGACTCTTATTGTGTACAGTTTTGCTTTGTATTTTGCTATATGTCAGCTGGATTTTTAATGATTTTTTTTATACGATTATTCTGACGAAAGTTTTTGTAAAGTTTACCCGCAAACCCTGATGTCAAGTGCTCTGCTTTGATTGTGCATTTTTTTGTATATCATTAAAGTAAGTTAAATTTAATGATTCGTTTTATTTTCCCTTAAGAAATTATCATCGTTTCAACTTTTTTTTTTTCATCATCCACTTTATACATAGTTAGTCCCGACCGCCGTAGGGTACGCACATGTTTTTGTTGAGCTCTCGCTCCTAGTGCTTACAGTGGTTTTAAAATGCCGGACTGAAGATCTAAACAGGAAGAAAGTATAATTACATTTATAAAAAGTAGTGAATTCAAAGAAATTATCAACAAGTGCATTAACAATGAAACTGAAAAATTACAGCAGAAAATAACAAAATTGAAACTGAAGTAACACAATTAAGGGAGAGTAACATCGAGTTAATTGGTCTGCTAACTTCAAAAAACATTCAAAGAGGCAGTGACAAAAAATGAATTACCAGTTAACCAAAATCGAAACGCAAATAAGGTAGAAGAAAAAAAGGTAGAAAAGAGAACCCTGAGATGTCATGTAAATAATTAACCTAGCCCGAGTGATAATTTAATAAATAGTCACAGTAATAATAACAATATAAACACTAATATTAATACAGAATCGGATGAACAGAAGAACGAAAATGAAGAAATATGGGAGTCTGCTAAACAGAAATATAGGAGGCGAAATAATATAATAGGTATATGGTCGAGGAAGTGGTGACAGTGCATTCAAGGGAGTTGAGAGATATGTAAATTATCATGTGTTTGATGCCCACTAGACCTATCTGCCACTGACATTATTACACGTGTTGATTCGAAAAATATACCAGATGTCAAGTGTGTAACGGCCACGTTTTTACAGGGACACCCTGTACGTCATAGTAGGTTCTTTATTATAAAATAGTTCTTATTTGTCGGTTGATGGTATATTTTTAATCGATTCACAAGGATGCAAAATACGTCTCTTTGCTGATGATACTATCATATATTTATCTGGATCTGATCTAAAGCAAGTTATTCAAAAAATTAACCAGACATTGGAAACAATTAACAAATGGTTTACAACGAACGGGCTAGTGGTAAATGTTAAAATGTCAAAATATAATATTAGGTTCTAATAAATATCTAAATCAAAACGTCGATGATACTTGTGTTAAATACAACGGAGAACACCTTGAAAAGGTAATAACTATGAAATATCTGGGGATTATCATAGACTGTAGCTAAGTCTTTCGCTTTGGAAAAGACGTTTTTAAAAAGATTTTAAAAAGTCAAAAGTTCACAACTCAAAGAAATTAACTTATTTATTTTATAGTGTTACAATTAAACACATGCGACAAGTTCGAGAATGGATATAAATCTAATGAGCTCTATAGCAAAACTCCTATTTATAAGCTAGGTATTTATTGTCTAGTAAGCAGCATGCATGATGTGGCCATTAGGTAACGTCAGCATAATGTAGATAAGGCTGCTCACATAACTCCTCCATCCCTAAGCTGAAAAAATAAAGGATTTTGTTTCTTCAGTATTTTTCGATGAATTCTCAGGGGGTGTGTCCTGGTTCTCTCGTTCGGCATCTTTCTTAAAGCTGAACAATGTGTGAAACATTTTTTGTTTCTTAGGGTACATAAATTTGAGAAAGCAAATTAATAAAATAACAATAATTATAGATAAACATATATATAAGTCAGTATGATCACTTCTGTTAATATCACTAAGTGTCTTTAGTTCGTGTAAATGGGTTTCGTCAGCCATGCGTTTGATGTCTGCGAGTCGATTCACCTCTATTTGTTTGTAGGGGGTGACTTCTTTGTTGTTCTCCTTGGTGGACAATGTTCTCACTGGGAGGATTTCCAAGGGTGTTCCAGGGATGAAACCGGCAATGTTGTAGAATTCATGTCCATGGATAGATATACTACATTTTTGGGGTATATATATCAGATGGGGTTGGTCAATGATATTGTAACCATGTTCTCCGCATTCCTTTTCTATTGTCATCTTAGTGGCTGGTATGGCTAATACATAGGCGTTGTTTATTCGTTCCACAATGTCATTTTTTATGACGACGTCTGTAGTTTGGCAGGGTGCTGATCCAGCGCCGCTAAGTATTTGGGGTAGGCAATCTCCTTGTGATACGGTTTGTGTCACATGATACAAACACAGGTCCTCGATACGTGGGCATGGTAGTTCTTCGTAGTGGTGATAAGTCGAGTTTACAAGGATAAATGGTTTTAGGGGGATTATGGTTTTATTTAGAGCGGGTATAGGGAATAAGTGGTAATAATCGTATAAACCTTCGCTCAAAATAGGGAAGTGAAATATGAAGCATATGGTTTGCTTTACATAATAAATTTCTGTTTTTATTAGTTCGTAATAACTCTGAATGTTTTTAAATTCTGGAGTTCCCTCGATATTCATTATCCTTGTCAGATCAATTAAATCATTGATAGGTAGAATAGCACTATGTATTGATTCTAGGTGTGCAAATAATATTGCATCTTGTATGTTGTCTAATATGGTAATTAACGATAAACAATCTATAATCATATTGTCTAGAAAATTTTGCAATCTTAAAAATAGTGTAAATTTATTCAAGCTTTGTTCAATAGTTCTTAATCTAGTATTTATTTGATTTTGATTAATAGTGATTTTTTCGAATGTTGATATTGTTTCGTTCATAAAATTGTTTGTAATTGTTAAATAATTTTCTAAATCTGTATGCTTCTCTTTCTGGTTTGACTTTAGGATGGATATAGCGTTGTCATATCGTTTTGCGTCGTCCGAATCTAAGGTGCCAAAGGCCCATTTGGAGGCTTTTCCAATTATATTAAAAAGGCCTCTTTTTGTTCGTGTATTTCCTAACGGTTTCACGTTTTTCAGTTTATTTTCCGCTTGATTTAGTAGGTATTCTAGATGTTCATATATATTATTTAATTGCGGATATAGTTCGTCGTTTACATTTATAATGGGTTTTATTGTTTTCATATTTATTTTTATGCTTAATATGGGGGCATCAAAATTTGTTAAATCAATGTATTTTATAAATGAATGTTTTTGTGAAGTGGTTCGGGCTTTGCCTAACGAAAAAGGAAGGATAGGGTTAGAAATTTTATCTATCTTGATTTGTGCTTGTACTAGCGACGTCAGGTACAATATGGCTAGTAGTCCCAGCATCTGAAACAGGTAATTTTCCTTTTAGATTTCTGGCTGGTTTAAGCGTAGATTTATGGCGTGTGCCTTTTGTTGTTAATATTTTATTCTGTTGGTCTTGAACGACCATAACTGATTCGTAGGGAGTAGCGATTTTATTTCTGAGAGTTAATTTTGCATACGCGGTTTTGTGCGTGGTAATCGGTTCTGGTTCATTTCTATTTTTGTTGACTTTCGAAAGGTCTTTACTCTTTTCGTTATTCTCGTTAACCATTCTTTCTATTATTTGTAAGTTTGTACTGTGTTTGTTAACGTAATCATTAATAATGTCGTGTTCGGACATTTCGAATGCCGTTTTATTATTGAAATCTCCTTTTATAATTTGAAAAGGTGTAAATTTTGTTGCTGAATGCATGGAGTTATTATATCCTAAAATCGCGTAACTCATTAACGTTTCGATCGTTTGTGTCTTGTTTAGTCCCGTATTTAATATACGTAGTCCTTCTAGTATAGTAGAGTGAAATCGCTCTATAGGGGATTTACTACCAGGATTTCTTACAGTTGTAAAGTGTAATTCGATACTATGTTTAGCACAAAATTCTTCAAATAAATGATTTTTAAATTCGGTTCCTAGGTCGCAAGTGATTTTTCTGGGGATACCGTAGTGTGACATGTATTTTAGTAAACCTTCGCAAACATGAATAGCTCTAAGGCAAATAGGGTAAGCTTGTCCGAAACGGCTAAAACTATCTATTACAGTTAAAAATTTCTGTTTGCTCACAACAAATGTGTCTATGTACAAATGTTCAAAAGGACGATGTCCAATAGGGGTTGACTGAAATACAATTTTATGTGGATGTCGTTCATATTTGGTTTTCTGACAGGTGACACAAGTATTTATATAATTTATTACGTCATTGTTTAAATTTGGCCAATAATACAAATTTCGCAGGGCGAGGGTGGTTTCGTTAATACCGCGATGTACAGTTTTTTGTTCGTGGTGGTATTTAATTTTTTCTTGTTGCGAGTTTTTCGATATCGTCAACGTAGTTATTTGTCTGTACTAATTTGTAAGCAGTATGTTGGAAATGTCGCTGCAAAATGGGAATTATTTCTTGCATAATTCGTTCGTCAATTAGTATTCCGTATAGTGTTTTAGGTTTTACATATTCTTTAAAAGTTTTCACTATTTCGTTTTCAAACATGTCTTTATTTCTACTAGGAAAAACTATGTGATATCTAGTTTTTGTCCCGAATGGTTTTGCGAGTTTTACGTGGGTACAGGTATTATCTTTACTAGCTGTAATCATTAGTTGATTTTTAAATGTATTGATTGCATTTTCTGAAATGGGAATATTTAATATTGGGTTTTCGGTTGCGGAATGTATTGTTTCATTTGACGCCTGTGATCTAGGGGGGCAAATTTGCGTATCTGAGATTACATTAATTTTTGGAGTGTTCTGCACTGTTAAGTCGGCGGGGGAAACATCCTCGTCTGATCGAAATTCTAGATCAATTAAGTCATCTAATGTTAACTCAGGGAAATCGGTTTCTAATTTGTTTTGATCCGAATCGTCTATATTGCCGTCAATAGATTTGTTTTCTATTGGATGTATTTCAGGCTGAATTTCAATACGCGAGAGAGCGTCTGCTACTTTATTTTCTTTACCCTTTTTGTATATTATGTCATAGTCATATTCCATTAATTTTAGACGCCATCGCATAAGGCGACTGTTTGGCTCTTTCAAGTTATTAACCCACTGTAGAGGTTTGTGGTCTGTGACTATGGTGAATTTTCGGCCAAATAGGATTGGACGCCAGTATTTTGTAAAATTTACGATGGATAATAACTCTTTTTCTATAGTACTGTAATTTATTTCCGCAGGGTTAAGGGTGCGACTAGCGTACGCTACTGGTTTATCATTACCTACAGTTCCTTGTGATAAAACCGCCCCGATTGCGTAGTTACTAGCATCGGTGGTGAGTATAAAAGGCTTGGTGAAGTCGGAGTATTGTAACAGTGGTTCGTTAGTAAGTATGTTTTTACAGGTCTCGAATGCTGACAAAAATTCAGGTGAATGAATAACTTTTTCGCCTTTTTTCAAACACTTCGTAAAGGGTTTTGTGATCTTTGCAAAATCCTTTATGAATTTTCTATAAAATCCAAGTAGTCCTAAAAATGATTTTATTTCACGTGCCGTCTTAGGAATAGGAAAGTTTTTGATGGCTCGGATTTTGTTGGGGTTAGGTTTTATACCTTGTGGTGTAATAACATGTCCTAAAAATTCGACGTTCTGTTTTAAAAATTCCGACTTGTCTAATTGTATTTTTAATTTAGCCTCTCTCAATTTTGAAAATACTTGTTTTAGATTTTGAATATGTTCCTGAAGGGAAGTACTGAAAATAATTATGTCGTCCATGTAGACTAAACATATTTTATTTTGAAGTTCTCGTAAAACATGGTCCATCACACGTTGAAACGTGGCTGGAGCATTCTTAAGGCCAAATGGCATACGCAAATATTCGTAATGGCCATTTTCGACGTTGAATGCCGTTTTTTCGATGCTGTTTTGTTGCATCTCGATTTGGTGGAATCCGCTAGCTAAATCTAAAGTTGTAAAATAATTACACTTGCCTAATTTGTCAAGTATATCGTCTATGTTTGGTATCGGGTATCTGTCGTCTATAGTTTTTTCGTTTAGTCGCCTATAGTCAACTACAATACGCCATTTCTTTAATCCGGATGCATCAGCCTTTTTTGGGACTATCCAAATCGGACTGGACCAGGGTGATTGACTTGGTCTAATAATGCCGTCTTTTAACATCTTGTTTATTTGTGTGTTTACTTCGGTTTTGTGATAGTGTGGAAACCGATAAGTTTTTACATGAATGGGGATTTCGTCGTTAGTTTTTATCTCGTGTTTTACTTTGTTGGTAAATGATAGTTTTTGATCAGCGTGATGAAAAATATCGGGAAATTTATTTATAAGTTTTAATATTTCTTCGCGTTCTTCCTCGTTCATATGACTGGTTCGAATTAAGTCATTTAAATTTTTATGTTGGCTTGTTTGACTAGAATAATCGGGTAATGCGTCTTCAATATTATAAATTTCAAATTTTTCAGGATCATAAAGTGTGACATTAAAAGGTGTTCTAATTTCTACACATGAAGCCTGATCAGTATTATTTTGAATTTCAAATCTAGCACGAAAATTTTCTGCATAAGTTAAAGTTTCAGGAATGTATAGTCCGAAAAGATTTTGCTCGGGAACTAAAATATTTCCTTCACGTTTGTTTACATAAAATAATTTATTAATAGTTTGATGGGGTGGTATTTCAATTTTTATATGCGTTTGTGTGTGTTCCTCTCGATATTTGAACGGTATTTGAACTTTATCATTGTATAAAACTTGTTCTGTAAAATGCATTTGTAAATCTAATTTTCGTAATTCATCTAGGCCTATAATTCCGTCGAAGTAGTCTGAAAAAGGATATAACGTAAATTCTATTTCTTTATCTGACTGTAATTCTTTAAAAGCTGGTATTTTTGCTTTGTACACAGCTTCGCGAGCTTGGCCTATCGATTGTAATAATGAGGGTGCTTTATACATGCAATTTGGAAAATATAATTCGGCTACAATTGGTCTCAACATGGAAACGTTACAACCGGTGTCGATTAATAATTTTAAATCGGGATTTGTTGTTTGTATGTATGGTAAAGCGTTTATATATGCATTAAATGTTATGTCTGTCTGTCTGTTTGAGGAAGTTTGAGAAAATTTGGATTCTCGAGACTTGGATCATGATTTGCATTATCTACAGGGTCTTCTCTATATTCTTGGTTATATGGGTTGTGGTATTGGTCGGGTACTTGATATATTTCGTTTTCAGCAATTGAATATTGATTGTCGAAATTTTCATTATTTTGTTCTTCAGAATAAAATTAATTTGCATTTTCGGTATCGTATGTGACGTCGGACGGTTCGTCATTTATTGCGTGTAGCTCCTGAACAGTGTATTTTGGATTTTGGGTGCGTTGTACCCAAGGGAACTGTTGTCTCACCTGGCCAGAGGTAAGTCTCGGCTGTGGGTGATTTTGATAGTTTCTGTTTGTGGGGAAACTTTGCCGCGATTGTATCGACATGGGTTCAGGTGCATGTTGCGGGGTTCTATTCTGATTTGGTCTGAACACATTTTGTTTTTGTTGATTTCCAAAAACTTGGTTATTTGTGGGAAATCTAATATTCATATTTGGTCTAGGCTGAATTGGTATAGGTTGACTAGGAAAATTTTACTGTGGTGGAAATTGCAAAAATTGGTTTTGATAATTATATTTATATGGTATTTGAGTCTGGAATTTGTTAGTATTTTGTTGCGTTATTTGTGTTTTAACAGGTTGTTTGTTAATTGAATTTTGGGTTTGAATTTGAGTTTGTATAAAGTTTTCATTTTCGATATACAAATTTATGGCTTCTTCTAATGCTTTAGGATTTCTAGATCTAATAAAATCACAAGTTCGCATGTTTAAATTCCGTAAAAAGACTTTGGGACTCATATTGATCTATATAAATTAATTTTTGTTGTTTGGTAATTTCTGTGACAGGTTTTGAGTTTAATTTAAAACATAATTTACTGCGGTTTGTTTGAATCCGTCTAGCAAATTCAATAGGATTTTCGTTATGTTTTATTGTCATGGTAAATAATGTTTGTTCTAAAATGTCTAAAGATCGGTTGTCTCCGAAAGTACTTCTAAGATTTTCTTTAATTAGTGCCCATGAATTTAATTCTGGACGAGCGCCTATTAACATACGGGCCCTGTCTCTTAGTTTACCCGCTATTATGCGTTCGACACATTTATTTAATCCGCGATCTGTGGTATTGCCGTATAGGTCATAAAATTCGTCAACCGCATTTATAAATGGTTCTAATT
Source organism: Stenurella melanura (assembly GCA_963583905.1). Lineage (NCBI taxonomy): Eukaryota > Metazoa > Arthropoda > Insecta > Coleoptera > Cerambycidae > Stenurella > Stenurella melanura. The sequence continues at coordinate 215,251 of OY757310.1, forward strand.
CGAGTTCCGTACCATCATAAGGTGCTATTGAGTCTGCATACAATTTCAGAACATTAATATTTATAACATTTTCAGTAGCCATTTCTGGACTTTCTGTTTTTTCTGGTTCAGGTTTATCTAATGATAAAGAACTGAGTGAACAAAGTATTGAGTCTAATTGATTATTATCGTTCATGAGATGAAAAATATGATTTTACAGATGTTTTCTTGTAAAAATTAAATATGGTAGTAAATGATAAAATTTTGACAAGGTCTGATCAAGAATTGTTAATTTTTGAAATATAAAATAATGCCAAAAATTGTTACTTGTTTTATTTATGATGGCTCTTTGAAATTTGGAAACGGTTCACTTATTTTACGATGTGTGAAAATAACAAAGTTTTCAAGTTTCTTAAAATTACTTTTTCTTCTTAAATCTACGTTTCACGTGATTGTGAATTTGAACAAAAATGTTCTCACCTAATTAACTTTTTGAACAGAAATGTTCTCACCTAACTAAATTTTTGAACAGAAATGTTCTCACCTAATTAAATTGTTGAACAGAAATGTTCTCACCTAACTAAACTTTTCTTGGGTTTATACGATATAATACCCAGGAAGTGAACAAAGGAAAACAAACTCGACTTACCTTGATTGGAAGAGGTGTCTGCTGCCTTTGGAGAAGTTATCCACCTGGAACTGCACTTGGTTCTTCTTGCAAATCTACTCAATTCAACTTGCAGTGGCTGTTGTCAATTTCCTTGATGGAAAAGTTGCACTATGCACTTACAACACGAGGTTCTTTTATTTAAGTCTAAAGAAATCAAAATTTCACGTCGATTTCTGCATGATGCACGGACCGACGGACTTAAATCTACACCGACTGCGCCAGCTAAGTCTTTCGCTTTGGAAAAGACGATTTTAAAAAGATTTTAAAAAGTCAAAAGTTCACAACTCAAAGAAATTAACTTATTTATTTTATAGTATTACAATTAAACACGCGACAAGTTCGAGAATGGATATAAATCTAATGAGCTCTATAGCAAAACTCCTATTTATAAGCTAGGTATTTATTGTCTAGTAAGCAGCATGCATGATGTGGCCATTAGGTAACGTCAGCATAATGTAGATAAGGATGCTCACATAACTCTGTAAATTAACATTTAACGACAATATAAATTACACAAGCAAAAAGATATCAAAAAAACTTGGATTCGCCTATCGTGTAAGTAAACATTTAACTTTATCTATCGAGAAAACGATTTATAACAATAATAAAACCACATTTTGAGTATTGTTCCAGTATATTGTATTTGTAATGATACCCATATATCTAAACTTCAAAATAGGTGTATGCGATTTATTTTAAAATGTAATATATATTCTAATATAAAAACAATGCAATGTACACTAAACGGGTTTTCGGCAAAAGACAATATAAAGTACAAGACACTGATATTCTTACATAAACTGCACAATAATTTACTACCAACATATTTGTCAGCAAATATTCAACATCGTGGGGATATTCATAATTATAACACAAGGCAAAGGAATCATATAAACATAAATTTTTGCAAACTTAATTAAAACAAAATCCTCCATATACGACAACGGAGCGGCAGAATTTAACAAATTACCTGAATTTATAAAACAAGCGAAGAATGTCTTTCTGTTTAAACAACATTTGTATAAATTCATGAATAAATAATTCTCGTTTTCTTTATGCATTAGGCCGATTGTTAAATAAATAAATAAACATGTTCTTTGTTGGAAAGATCCAAAGGACTATCGACCGATGATCTGAATTGTGAAAATCTGAAAAACCTCACAGGGTGCTTTTTTCTCGAATACAATACTTCCCTTCGGTATGCGAGGGAAGAAAAGCATACCCTTTAAAATTGCCGCTTTTTACTTGGGGCTCGTTCCTATCCCCTCTAGAGGGGTGGGCAAAAAAATAAAATAGTAACCACCGAATATGATATAGAATCATATTGTAAGAGAAAAGGGTATTATATAATTTTTCATGAAAATGTATATTTTCCAACGATTTGAAGAATACGATTTAAGCTTTAAAAAATTGGTACTGTCGTGAGCAAAAAAATAGAACTATTTTTTTCTAATATAAATCTGTCTGTTTTAATATGTAATGAGTAGCGTTATTCTTAACCTATATTTCAACAAAAAAAATGGTTTGAAAATTAAATAAAAATCCCACCACTATACAGTAGACGATGGAAAAAAGTTATCAGGTTTTCTCTGTAATAATAGGGCTAACTATTATTATAATTCTCATACGTCATCTCTTAATTAATATTTTTTTAGTGACTGTCTAATATCAATAAAGAGGGAAGCTCTGTGTAAATACCATTACCGATGAAACATATTCTTTATAGGATTTTGCAAACAGTGGAAAGAAAAACTATCCATGAGAATTAAAAGAAAAACTATGTAAAAATATTAACGAAATCTTTGCATTCTTTTGATAACCTGACTTCTGGTTATTCTAGCAAGTTAAAATTCTGAAATAAATTTGTCCAATTTCATATTTGACATTCTCATTATAACACTAGCATCCCCTATGGCTAAGCAGATTAAACTAGTATCTACATGACCCCCTACGGTATGTAAATTCAGTTAAAAATGAGAACAAAGGCCTGAAATTAGTTTATTTACCAACCTTGTCTTTAAAATTTTTTTCATTCTAATGGATGGCATTTTTATAAAATTAATCATTCAGTTTCTTGGAAATGCTTAGCCTTTGAAACGTTTTTCGCCCTTATTCTGAGCTCATCAGAAAGGCACACAGAGATTTTATGTAAAGTAAAGTAAAGTAAATTTATTGATGTCAATACATTATTACAATGCTTACATAAGTCATAAACAGTTTTATTATTATTACACAATCACCACAAAATTTAAAAATTGCATTTTTTTTTTTTTTTAAAGAACGAAAAAATAATTTTACAATACATATACATGTTTGTTTGTAATATGACACAATCACCACAAAATTTAAAAGTTGCATTTTTTTTTTTTTTTAAAAGAACGAAAAAATAATTTTACAATACATCTACATGTTTTTTTGTAGACGAGACACGGCTTTCCCGCGGCACAGAATCCCCTAGGTTAAAAACGTGGTGTCTACCATAAATTCTGCTACACTGTAATATGCCCTGTTTAAAAGACCATTTTTTACGATATTTAAAAACTTATTTTTAGGCAATTCTCGGATTTCATCTGGTAGTTTGTTATAGAACATGGGTCCATAATAATTTTCAGCATTCCTACTTCTTGTGAGCCGTAAATATTTTATTGACAAGTTATGTTTCTTGCGTGTTTCATAATTATGATGTAATTTGTTTGAAGTATATTCTACTTTATTTTCGTGTACATATTTTAGACATTCATAGATATACATAGATGGGACCGTTAATATTGTTAATTCAATAAATTTGTTTCTAACATTTGCTCTATAATTGAGCTTTAACATAAATCTAATTACTTTTCTTTGAATTGAAAAGAGTCTTTTTGTATGACACGAGTGTCCCCAACATAGGATTGCATACGAATATGTTGATTGGAATAACGCGAAATAAGCTTTTAAAACTACGTTTAGCGACAATATGTGAGATAAATTTCTTAATAGATATGCACATTTACACAATTTTGGACATATATATTCTATATGAGCCTGCCATGTTAATGTTGAATCCAGGATTACCCCTAGGAATTTTACCGATTTCCTGCTGTCCGTGTTTTGCTCCCGTAGGGTAAATATTATACTTTCGGTTTTTGCTTCGTTTAAGCTTAACTTACTTGTATCAAACCAGTTTCTTACTTTTAACTGTGTCTCACCCAATTTATTTTCTAGGGAGAATTTGTCTTGATCAGTGTTTAATAACGTGGTATCATCGGCAAAAAGTACCACATCTGCGTCGGGTGCACATGCATTCAAATCATTTATATAAATTAAAAATAGCAGTGGACCCAACACAGATCCTTGTGGTACTCCATGTCTTACCTTTTCAAGATTTGAATATTCATTGTTGTAATAAGTTTGTTGCTGACGATCAGTTAGATATGATGAAATTAATTTTACAAAGCAACAGTTTACCCCATACATTTTTAGTTTATCTAATAATATATTGTGTGAGACACAGTCAAAAGCCTTTGTGAGGTCACATAATGTGCATCCCACAAAAGCAAGATTTTCGAATCCCTCATTTATTATTGAAATGAGTTTGTTTATTGCCAAAGTTGTAGACTTTTTGTTACGGAAGCCAAATTGGGCAGCAGAGAAAAGGTTATTTACTTCAAAATGATTACATAACATGTTTTTTAAAAGTTTTTCATAAATTTTAGAGAGTATTGGCAATAATGAAATTGGCCGATAGTTTTCTGTTTCATTTTTGTTTCCTTTTTTACATATTGGTATTACTTTTGAAATTTTCAGGCACTTTGGATATAATCCTGCTTTTATGCTTTGATTTATTAGACTTGTTAATGGTATTACTATTAAGTTTTTTATCGTCTTTATAAGATTTACATTTATATCATAAATGTCTCTACTAGGATTTTTTTTAAACCGTTTATTACATCACGTACTTCATTGAATGATACCTCTTTCAACTGAAGGCTACTTTTATTTGTATGCACAATATCTATGAAGTCAACCGGGTCTTTTCCAGAATGAGGAATATTTGATATTATGTTTTCTGCTATTTTAGAAAAATAGTCATTAAATGTGGAAGCTGTGATATTTATTGATGAGTTTGTAGTATCATCTTTTGTACTATTTCTATTTTTGTTTATAATATTCCAGGCACTTTTTGACATATTTGAGGAATTTTTTATATAATTATCATTATATTCAATCTTGCATTTCCTTATTTTTTTCTTATATTCATTTCTATATAATTTGTACATATTTTTGTTTTCCTCCGACGGTGTCATGCCTGCTGCATTTTTTAGAAAATTTAACCTTTCTCTCATATCATATAAATCTCTATTAAACCAAGGTGCATATATTTTTTTATTTTCATGAATGATTTTTTCTTTTTCGGGAAAAGACTCATTTGCCGCATCTTGAATTTCTTTTAAAAAAGATGTAAATTTTTCATCAATTGTTAAATGGTTATTATTTATAAAGTCCCAGTTTGAGTTTTCAACAATATTATAAAATGCAAATAAACCACTGTCAGTTATTGGCCTTTGTTTGATTTTAATATGTTTACTTTTTTTTATTTCCCCTTGTTTTTCAAAGATAACTGCCTTGTGATCTGAGAGGTGGGTTTCAAGAACATAAGTTGTATAATTTTCAGAGATATTAGTTATTACATTGTCAATGCAATTTTCTAATCGTGTATTTTCTTTAATAGTTATGGTAAGACCATGCATCTCAACAAAATCACGGAAGTCAACGGTTTGAATCTCATTTGTGTTAAATCTAACATTGAAGTCTCCATTTATTACTACATTTTTTTTGCTCAGTTTACATTTTATCAGTACATCATGAAGTATGTTTAAAAATTCCTCAAAATTTCCCTTTGGTGACCTATATATAGTTATTATTATTAAATTGTGGTCTAACAATTCTACCGCCGATAACTCGCATGTAAGTTCAGTTGATAGTCTACAAATGTCATCTCTAGTTTTTATTTGAAAATTTCTTTTGGTTAAGATTAACGTACCACCATGAATGTAAGTTGAACGTGAGAAATAAGATGTAACATTATATCCATGTATACTAACTATCCATGTAACTTAATGAAAATGCAATCCATTAGAATGAAAAAAAATTTAAAGACAAGGTAGGTAAATAAATTAATTTCAGACCTTTATTCTCATTTTTAACTGAATTTACATCTGCCACCACCCTCCAACATTCTCACTTCATTATCAAAGGAATTAACAAAATAAAATTGTGATTTCAAATATATTATTTAAATTCTATGAGCAATTATTTCTATACACTGGAATGTAAATATAGTACAGTTGTGGATAGTGAATATGAGACACCAAAATTTGTACAATGTAGAGTTGGTTTTTATTTACTTAGCCCCCAAAAAGCCATGGAAGGTCGTAAATAATTTAATTTAAATTTTGATAAATCTTTATTTTAATTTCAATATTAGTAAGCTATCAGCCTTTAAAGGGTAGTTAAATATATAGAGACTATTTACATGAAAGAGGATTAAAAATTATTTTCGGTAATATATTTCATCAGATGGCATCGCTGTCAGCCACTCTTACAACACTGAAATATCACAAAAATCGGATTCAAGACCTACCTCATATTTACTATCCTCAACTGTACCAAGATGTTTTTGTTTAAAGAGTTAGATAGGGGATGTGGAAGTAGTGAGTCCTTAGAGAAAATTTATTTTATTTCCCTAAATCGTTTTTAAAGATTAGTACATAAATTAAACTGATTTTATTTATTCTAGGATAACAGGGAGTCTTGGTGTGATTACAATAATCATGTTAATGTTATGTTGGATTTGGTGGCACTGGTCAAGAAGACGCTTGTATGCTTTAGCAAATAAATTAAAAGGACCTCCGGGCTTGTCGACATTGCCGCTGATAGGAAATACGTATATATTTTTTTGTAAGACAGAAGGTAAATATTACGCAAATGTAAAACAACACATGTCTTGAGTAGCTCCAACAAAAACCTAATAATAATAATAAAATTTCTCAATATTTACAATATTACAGATTATGGTAGAGATGAAATGCAGAAATACGTTGTTTACTCCTCAGGCAGTATTCTGAGTATTTAAATTTGTAAATATGCTAAAGGTATAAAAAGCTCTAATCGTAAAACATATAACAGGCGGATAGTACTCATCTATTCACGAAAAAGTGTTCCTATAAACAAAATTTGTAATCCCAAGTTCTTTTCCACCAGGCAGCTCTTGTGGTACCGCTTCTTAAGTATCATTCTCGTTGCTGGTAATTTCGAATGTTCATTTTTTTAATAATAAAAATTTTAATATTTGGAGTATACAGGGTGATTCAGAAATTATCCGGAAGAATTTAAGGAGATTGCACCCTTAAAATTAGAGTCGATACCACGAAAAAAAAAAATCGATAAAGGTATTTACACAGAACTTCCCTCTTTATTTGGGCATGGCGGCCACTCTTAAAAATTAATAATTACGAAATGACGAAAATAATAATCGGAATATAGTTATCACTATTATTACAAAGAAAACCTGATAAGTTTTGGTCAAAAAAATATACAGAGTGCTCATCCAACAGCAAAAGTTCAATACTAAATAACAGATGCCAAATATGGAAGGCTTGCGCAAATACCTTTACAAATGTCCACCATGACTGAATTATTTCTTGGGATGACCACCCTGTACATTTTTCAATAAAAGTATAATATGTGCATATGCCAAATATTATTGCCATCTGTCACATTTTCAATTCCACATTCACGTAGTGGAGTGGAAGTATAGTTAGTGGTGGTTAAAAAATTTCATTTTTTTGAAAATTTTTCAAAAATGTTGGTAAAAAAAATTTCAAAATGTTCAAATTTTTTTTCTTCTGAAACAGGTTTAGAATGTCGTGAAACGTGGAAATTTTAAATTTGGGCAAAGAAAAAATAATTTTCCATCTATTTTAGTGGTAAAAAATTTTTCATAAATGTTGGAAAAAAATTTCAATTTTTTTTTAATAGGTTTAGAATGTCATGAAACGTGAAAATTTTAAATTTGAGCAAAGAAAATTTTTTTCCATCTATTCTAGTGGTAACATTTTTTTCCAAAATGGTAAAAAAATGTTACAAATTTTTTTTACCGAAATAGGTTTGGAATGTCATGAAACGCGGAAATTTTAAATTTGAGCAAAAAAAAATTTCATGTATTCTATAGCAAGTAGTGATTAAAATGTTTTAACATTTCAAACATTTTTTAAAATTTATTTGAATAGGTTTGGAATGCCATGTAAACGTGGAAATTTTAAAATTGGACAAAGAAAAAAAATGTTCCATCTATTTTAGTGGTAAAAATTTTCAAGAATGGTAAATAAATTTCTAATTTTTTTTTTAAATAGGTTTAGAACGCTATGAAACGTGGAAATTTAAATTTGAACAAAGAAAAAAAATTCCATCTATTTTAGTGGTAAAATATGTTTGAAATTTTTTTTTTTTTTTTGAAATAGGTTTAGAATGCCATGAAACGTGGAAATTTTAAATTTGAACAAATAAAAAAAAATTTCATCTATTTTAGTGGTAAAACATTTTTCAAAAATGTTGGTGAAAAAAATATTATTATTTTTTTTCTGAAATAGGTTTAGCGTGTCATAAAACGTGGAAATTTTAAATTTGAGCAAACAAATTTTTTTTCATTATTTATTCCCTTTAGACGGTCCACCCTGTATATTTTCCAATGAAAGTTCAACAATTTCTTCGCTGACAGTAGGGTCAACTACCTACCAAATTTGACTGCTCTCCGTGAAGTAGTTTTTTAGACAGACTGACGGAATTGAAAAACCTACATTTTCGTAATCTACATTATCTGAAACGTCAAAATCCGAAAAAATCTCGGAGGGTGATTTTTTCTCGAATACAATACTTCCCTTCGGTAGGCGAGGGAAGTAAAATATAATATAATCCCTACCGGATTGCCGTAAAAAAATATTATAAGTTATGATATTAATAAACGCTATAGTTAGCTGGACGACTGGATGAAATACTGACCTACACCTGTACGCGAAGACCTGAATCCTAGACTAATACGTATCAAGTAAGTAGCAACTAGTTCAATTCGTCAGTTTGTAATTTAATCACATTGATAGTGGGTGTGTTTTGTATTTTAGTGCTGTAAGTGAGTTTCTTTCAAAATGCCATATGTGTATAGTAACGCGGAGTATATGGACATGAGGCAAAATTGGATACGACGTTGTCAAAAGTGCATATAGGTCGGCGGACAAAATTTCGAACAATTATTGTAACATCGTAAATAAAAAATTTAAAGTAAACTTCCAACTTCAAAGATAAATTACGTTAGGTTAGATTCTTCTTATGGATTTCTTTTAGCGAAGTTTTCGCATTTCACAACTATTCATTCAATATCAGCTGTTTTCCAATTTTTATTGCAGTCGACCAGAATAACAGCATAGAAGTGACATTTTTAAATTTTTTTAAAGTGCTTCTTTTGCATTTTTTTGCGCTATTATATTTATCTGGGCCCGTTGTATATCCCCTTAAATTTAAGGATAAGTTCTGAATCACCCTGTATGTACAAAAGATTTGTCATATTTCTCAAACTGCAAACATTTTTGGGCTAATCACTTTTAAATTTAGAGAAACAATTACTTATTTAAATATTATTAAGTGTTAGCGTTTAGTTGCTTAAAGTTGCATATCACAATACGTGTTCTAACATGAATTCTTCTACGTCAAAAAGCCGCATTTTTTTACAAATTACCGGTATATTTAAACATACAGGAAAAATTATGCTTTTCAATGTTTCAAAAAGTTTTATTAAAACTCTACACGTGTTTCGGCTTATTAGGCCTTTATCAAGAGTACAAGATAATACTAAATTTAAAATATGTTCCTTACTTATTTATACCTAATGGAAGGTATAAATTATTCAAAGCTTTTAATCTATTTATTACATGCAACTAGTTATATGATTCCTATCCTATGTAAATATACTACAAATAAGTTCTTAATGTTAAATTATTTTTTCTAGAATATTATGACCCATAAATAATGTTTGATCATTAGTTACATTTTTATGCTTTTTGAAAGCTTTCATGATCTCAAATTGTTCTAGTAAATCTAACTTCTTTCCTTTATTTTCTGTATGGAGTAATTCGACTTCATTAAAATTAACAAAATGATTATTTTCTATGCAGTGTGTTGACATACCGGTGCTATGTATACCATTCGTTATTGATTTTTTGTGTTCAGCGAGACGATTTTTTAATTTACGACCAGTTTGACCGATATATATAGCATCGCAGTCATTACATTTTAATTGATATACACCTGTTTTTTCTAATAAATCTCTTTTGTCTTTATTATTAACTAACATTTTCCCTAGATTATTTTTATTAACAGAAATAGTTTTAATTTTAAGCTCAAATGAAATAATCAAATTAAACCACGACCCTACTAATAAATTTCAAGCAGATATACTAAATACATTAAAAAATTTAACCCAGCGTGTTTACTAGACACACAAAACCAATATGCGCTGCCTAAATTACTACCAAATGTACTCCCATATACTGGTATATCGCAGAACACTGATAACTCAGACAATACCATCATAGAGGACAACAATTTAGCAGCAAAGAATAATGGTGCCATCCCCAAGAAAATTACTAATCGTCCACAGACTAGACGTGCTGCACAAAATACATTTCTATAATACTACATCCATTCCGAATTCTTCATTTAATATTTATTACCAAAATGTTCGGGGATTGTTAACAAAATTAAAAGATGTTTATTTATCTGCTCTAAGTGAAAACTACCCAATTATTTGCTTCACCGAAACTTGGCTTAATAAGAACATCCGAAATAGTGAATTAATTGATGATCGTTATATAGTGTATAGAGTGGATCGTAATGAAATGAACAGTAATAAATCAAGAGGAGGTGGGGTACTAATTGCTGTGCACAAAAAATTATCATCTTTTATGGCACCTGTGATACATGCTGATACTGAAGAATTGTGGGTGGTTATTAAATATGAGACAATTAATATTCTTGTAGGTGTGATTCATATTCCACCTGGGTCGGACGCACTTATTTACGAAAAACATATATCAAATATTGAAGGATTAAAAAACCGCTTTAAAAATTATAAGTCAGTAATTTTGGGTGACTACAATTTGCCGAACATCAAGTGGACCAACACCGAAGAGCAACCTGGCTACATCCCGACGAATATCAAAACCACGTCAGAAGAAATACTTTGTGACAATCTCATATATCAAGGCTTAACTCAATTCAATGGTGTGCTAAATTCGCGGGGTGTCTTACTCGACTTGTGTTTCTCAGATGTAAATGTTAATGTAAGTGAATCTATACCTCTTATAAATTGTGATATTCACCATCCACCACTTAATGTAAATTTGGATATGACCGTTAATAGCAATCTAGAACCACCTGCGAACTACTTTTACAACTACAAATATGCAGATTATATTCAATTAAATTATTATTTAAGCACCATTGACTGGAATTTCCTACATCAAATTCATAACATAAATGAAGCCGTAGACACCTTCTATATAATTCTTTTCAAGGCAATAGACCTACATGTCCCTAAGACCTTATGCATGCAAAGAAAATTTCCGTTGTGGTTTAGTGAAAATCTTAAAGCACTAATATTTGAAAAGAAAATAGTTCACCGACAATATAAAATGTCGGGTAGTAGAATCGCATACAATCAATTTTGTTATTTACGCAAAGAATGTAAAAAATCGGTCAAGCATGATTTTGAAAAATATATAGAAGGTGTCGAAAGCAGTATTCCCAACAATATTAAAAATTTTTGGAATTATGTTAAGATTATTAATGATAATGAAAACAGTATTCCCTCTACAATGTTTAATAATAACATAGAAATCACTGGTGGTACAAATGTAGCAAACTTGTTTGCAAGTAATTTTAAAAATTACTATAATAGCAAAAGTAAGAAGAAAATTAACCTCAACTCAGTAACGTCTAATAATATTAATGGGGTCAATATATCCGTTGAAATTATATGTGACATTTTGGCTAACCTAAATACTAACAAGGGCCCTGGACCTGACGGAATACCACCCTTGCTATTGAAATCATGTAGACTTACCCTGTCAACTCCGCTATATATTATTTTTTATAAATCACTAACGACTGGAATTTTCCCAGATAAATGGAAACAGGCTTATGTTTCTCCTATTTTCAAATCAGGAAATAAATCTAATCCAGAAAATTATCGCCCAATAACAATTCTTTCAGCAATTCCGAAAGTACTGGAAAAGATAGTTACAAATTTTTTAACGTCTCAGTTCAAAAATACCATCATTAACGAACAATACGGGTTTCAGTCGGGTAAGTCTACTGCAGCAAACATGGTCTCACTTGTAAATTATGCCCAAAATTCCATGGAAGCAGGTGATGAGGTACATGTAATTTATACAGATTTTAGTAAGGCGTTCGACAAGGTAAACATAGATCTCTTAATTCAAAAGTTATCTAGCGTGGGGATTGGTGGTATGTTGCTGGAGTGGATATCCTCGTACTTACTAAATAGGTGTCACCAGGTGCGAATCAATGGACATTTATCCAACATTTTCACACCTACCTCTGGTGTGCCTCAAGGCTCTCACCTAGGACCATTATTATTTAACTTGTTCATTAACGATATTTATGAATGCTTTAAATTCTGTCGCATATTACTATTCGCTGATGACTTAAAAATTTATTCAAGGGTATCTGATTTACACGATTGTCAAAGAATTCAAGAAGACCTCGATAGTTTCACTGGTTGGTGTCATGAGAATGAAATGACATTGAATGTTGATAAATGTCATTTTATTAAATTATCAAGGAGAATAAATAGAGGTATTAATGTTATGTATCAACTTAATGGCCATGATCTCCATGAAACCAATCAAGTACGAGACCTTGGGATTATACTTGACCCTAAACTCAATTTTAATAGTAACGTCGATCATGTAATCTCCAAAGCAAATAGAATGTTAGGCTTCATAAAAAGATCCACTTCAAGTTTTAAGGGTGTTCAAGCTCTTCGTACGCTATATATTTCGCTAGTAAGATCAGTACTTGAATATTGTGTAGTGGTTTGGGCACCTTCATATGAAACCCATATTTCACGGGTGGAACATGTACAGCATAAATTTCTAAAACAAGCATGCTACAAACTCACCCTGCAAGGGATTCACCTGGATACTATTAATGCTGCCGTATATCTTAACCTGCCCACCCTTAATCAGCGACGTATATTCTACGATTTAAGCTTCATTTATAAGTTAATGAACAATCTGATCAATTCACCGTACCTGTTGTCTGAAATTAATATCAATGTACCTCCTAGGAACACCAGGAATCCACTCGTTTTTAACCCAAAATTTCATAGAACCTCTTACGGAAATCATACACCTCTGAATAGAATGATAAATAATTATAATATGTATGCAGCTCATATTGATTATTTTAATATTGATTATTTTAATATTAATTATAGCTTATTCTGCAAACAAGCTCGGCTTATTTTGTACTAGTGATTTTATTTATTTAATTATTATATGTTTAATTTATATTAGGTAACTTAAATAATGTCAATGTGTTGTATATTTTATATTATATGTGTATGTTCGTATCTGTGAGATTAGTGTGTAATATACTGTATATGTATACTCAGTCATTGTATCCAACATGCATACTTTGTAATGGATTTTTTGTCCGTAAATAAAGTATTATTATTATTATTATTATTATTAAAATTGCACACTAATGGTTCCCCCTGAAAACACATATAAATTTAGAACAATGAACCCCCTACCCCCCTTATTCTATGGACTTCCTAAAATTCATAAAGAAGATATTCCCATCAGACCTGTAGTATCTTATGTAAATGCTCCATCTTATAAATTGTGTAAAGAATTAAACAACTTATTACCCACTCTGACAAAATTTGAATCAAAATATGCCATTAAAAATTCCTTCCAATCCATAGAAAAAACAAAAAATCTCAAAATTCCGAACAACGCAAAATTAGTATCCTTTGATGTTAAAAGCCTCTTTACATCCATACCATTACAACCATTATTTGAAATAATAGAAATACTTATCAATCAATCTGATATTGATTTAGAATTAAAAAATCAATTAAACATCATAATAAAAACCTGTACGAGTCAAAATTACTTTCAATTTAATAATGAAATTTATAAATTAACAGATGGATTACCTATGGGTTCCCCCATATCACCGTTATTAGCTGAAATATTTATGTCAGACTTTGAAAATAAGTTGTTTAACTGCGAAAATAACCTAATAAATAATGTATTTTTCTGGATAGATATGTGGATGACGTGTTTTGTATTTGGCAAGGTACAGAAAGACAACTTAATAAATTCTTAAATCTTCTGAATTCATTTCACGATAAAATTCAATTCACTCTAGAAATAGAAAACGAGGAAGGTTTAAACTTCTTGGATGTTAACTTAAAAAATAGAAACAACAGCTTAGAGTTTGACATTTACCGTAAACCAACTTGCACAGACACAGTCATTCACAAGAACTCTAAGCAATCATCACAAATAAAAATGGCATCTTTCCATTCATTTATCCACCGTCTGCTAACCTTCCCTTTAAATAAGAATAATTTTATAAAAGAAGTGAACACTATTAAAGAAATAGCTAGAAACAACGGTTATAGTGAAAACCTCATAGATAAATTAATAAAACATAAACAAAAGAAAAAGTTACTTAAAGAATTTTATGCTGATACTCCACAAAGAACTGACATATATAAATGTATTAATTATAGGCCTAAGATTAGTGATAAAATTAGTCATAAACTGAAAAAACTAGGATGTAAAACTATTTCTGTTAATAAAAATAATCTAGGGAAAATGTTAGTTAATAATAAAGACAAAAGAGATTTATTAGAAAAAACAGGTGTATATCAATTAAAATGTAATGACTGCGATGCCATATATATCGGTCAAACTGGTCGTAAATTAAAAAATCGTCTCGCTGAACACAAAAAATCAATAACGAATGGTATACATAGCACCGTTATGTCAACACACTGCATAGAAAATAATCATTTTGTTAATTTTAATGAAGTCGAATTACTCCATACAGAAAATAAAGGAAAGAAGTTAGATTTACTAGAACAATTTGAGATCATGAAAGCTGTCAAAAAGCATAAAAATGTAACTAATGATCAAACATTATTTATGGGTCATAATATTCTAGAAAAAATAATTTAACATTAAGAACTTATTTGTAGTATATTTACATAGGATAGGAATCATATAACTAGTTGCATGTAATAAATAGATTAAAAGCTTTGAATAATTTATACCTTCCATTAGGTATAAATAAGTAAGGAACACATTTTAAATTTAGTATTATCTTGTACTCTTGATAAAGGCCTAATAAGCCGAAACACGTGTAGAGTTTTAATAAAACTTTTTGAAACATTAAAAAGCATAATTTTTCCTGTATGTTTAAATTATTGAAGAATGTTTCACAAGGAACCAACCGTAGAATCAACCCAATGTATTAATACTGGTATATTCTTATTTGCATCTTCTACACATATAGCTGAAAATTTGTTTCATTATTGTTAATGGTAGTAAACCTTCTTTAAATGTTTCCTCAGATAAAACGTCTAGTGGATTAAAATACTAGCACTGAATGTAGTTTAACAGCTGCAATTGATGAAGAGAAAAAACTGTATCATGAATCTTAAAAACCACTGCCTACTTTCACATCCAGATTTTCCACCTGTCACTTTAAAAGAAACATCTTGACTATATTTGCACTCTAGTATGTGGAAACTATTGTAGAATTTTAATATTTGGGGCAGATTTCATAGAAAAAATTGAGACGTTGGTTTCTAGCATATACGTCAAAAATTAAGTTTCTGGACTCTTATTGGCTTGCTCTACTTTTTTGCCCCTATTCATGACCTCCCAACCCCCACCTCTTCAACAGAATCATCTCAATCTGATGTCGTTACAATACACACATATACCAAATTTCAAGTGGAAATCAAAATTTTATACCCTTTTAATAATAGAGTGGGTGGTGGGGATGGTGGAAAGTTAAATTTTTTTATAAAAATCTGAGGCCTTCACTTCTAGTATATACACCAAATCTCAAGTTTTTGTACTCTACCACTTTATTTTGCCCTATTTAACCCCCAACCTTTCAACAGAATCATCTCAAAATATAATTCAGATGTCATTATATTAGATTGGCGTACCAAATTTCAAATAAATTATATTTTAACCCCTTTAATAATAGAGCGGGGACGGAAAATATTTCTAAAACATTTAAGGCCTTTGCTTCTGCTTTATACGCCAAATTCCAAGTTTCTCTACTCTTACCAGCTTGCTTTATTTGTTTTTCCCTATTTAACCCCCAACCCTTCAATGAAATCATCTTAAAATATAATGTAATTCCAGATAAGTACTTTAATACATACATGTACCAAGTTTCAAGTGAATATCTCAATTTTATTTTATCAACCCATTTAACAATAGAATAGGGGTGGTGGGAGGAGTGCAAAATATTATAAAAAAAAACTAAGACCTTCGCTTCTACTATACCGGGTGAGTCACGAATGCGCTCGCCCCGATATTTCCTAAAATATTTGGAATAGAAAATTGAAATTTGGAGGCCTTATTACACGACTAAAATGCCATCTTTTCAATCAAGTTTGGTGCACATCCGGTTTGACCGAAAATGCCCACAACTTTCGATTTTTAAATGGAACGTCCTATATATTTTTACATTTTTGGAATCTAGAGGAAATTTTGAATACAATACATCCATTTTGGTCACTTTTTGATAAACATTAAAAATTTTATTAAAAAACCTATTTCTGAATCCAGAGTGCTGTGGTGCCTAAAATATATTTTAGTTTGTGTGCTACGTTACTATAAAAATAAAAAGAGCAATATGATTGCATTACTTAATTCTCTAGAGGCGTTTAAAATTTTTAAATGTGATTTTTACCCACTAACTCGTTTTTTTTTAAATGGGAATTTAATCGTTCACCAACATTTTTAAATACCTCATTTTCATACGAATCTAATGATACCAAAATTTTGAAAATCAGCTCAGAAATATTTGAGATTTCAGCCAAAATACAATGCAACCAAGCTTTTAGAAACATGCGGGTAATAGATAATAGATTAGTGGGCTTTGGAAACTAAAATGGCACATTTCTGTGTAAATCTGGTAACCTAATAACATTGGAAAAATCATAGTAGCCATTGAATGTAATAAAACAATATCAGCTGCCAGACAGACTCGTGTAGTTATAGGCAATCTTGAGCTATCAAACATTTAATAATTGTGAGCGCAAAAAACGTTACAATTAAGTTTAGCATAGGTATGTGGAGGTAAACACAATTACATCCACAAGGACATTTGCAATAGAATGCGACATCAGTTCGGTTTTCAGAGTTTTATTTAAATGAACATAAATATCGGGCCTATAAATAAATAAAAATCAATTCCGTTTGAACAATTAAACTTAAACTAGGTAACAGTAGGTATCTTTAAAATAATTAATATAATTAAACCATAAATTGACATTTATAGATATTGTTCAAAATGTCCACCATTTTTTTCTATACACAATTCGGCTCTGCGTACAGTTGCTTGAATGGCTCTACGCAATTCAGCCGGCGTTATTTCATTAAGAGCCCGTACTTACAACTTTATTTTGCAGCTCTTCACGGGTATTTAAAGAAGTTTTATAAACTTTATTTTTGAGAGTGCCCCATACATAATAGTCGAGGGGTGTTAAGTCAGGTGACCTAGGAGGCCACCTGATATGACCTTGATTTGCGATAAGGCGTTCACCATGCAAGTTGTTTAAATATTCCATCACTCTTCTGGAATTATGTGGGGGAGCACCATCTTGTTGGAAAAACAGATTTTGTAAATAGGCAAGAGGAAGTAAGTCAAGAAATTCTGCTGTCTGGTTTTGTAAAAAGAATAAATATCGTTCGCCAGTAAGTGTTCCATCAAAAAATATGGGTCCAATTATTCGATCTCCAAGTACTCCAAGCCACCAGTTAAACCCAAATCTTTCTTGAATATTCCCCCGCCCTACCAACCTCGGATTTTCTTGAGCCCAGTACCTAGTATTATTTCTGTTAAACATACCTTGGTTCGTAAATCTACTTTCATCTGAATATAAAATATGAAAAGGAAAACCTGGGTTTTGTTGTACTGCATTTAAGAACCAGTTGCAATATACTAGCCTCCTGTCGTTATCATCTCCATAAAGATGTTGGTGTATTTGGTATTTATAAGACCGAAACTTATGTTTCTTTAAAATTCTGCAAACCGAAGACTGACTAATGTCGCATTCCATTGACAATTCCCTTGTTGATGTTGTTGGGTGTACCATCACAAATCCTAATACATCAATTTCTTTGTCCTCACTTACAATAAATGTTTGATGGTCATCTTGTTGATTGGGTTCGTTTCTTAATTCTTGTTCCACTCAGGCAAACAAGTGTCTGCTTGGATGACGTCTGTTGGGATATCGTTGCTGATACAGTTCTGCAGCTGCAGTTGAATTTTTGAGACGCTCTCCATATATCAGTAACATATCGACCTTTTCATTTCTATTAAAATTATTCATTTTCTTTCATTTTTACTCAAAGGGATTTCCGCAACGCTTTATTTTGTAACTGTCTGACAGCTGATATTGTTTTATTACATTCAACGGCTACTATGATTTTTCCAATGTTATTAGCAAAGAGTTTAACACATAGAGGAGACAAGCTCCATAAGCGTAATGTATAAGCAGCGGTAGACTGTAGGCTTTTCATCCTTTTCACACAGTTCGTTCTCTCTTTGTCGCACAGTACATGAGGGGAGGTGACGATTGCAATACATTGACAGTATGACAAATGACAATATATGTGTATACCTACCTGGAACTTATGGGTGACTTAGTTTTTCTACAACCTTTACAAGTATAAACTATTGTCACAAAAAATAATTAATTAATATACAAATTAAACGTGATAAACAGATTAAACGTTATAAACGGAAGAAAATTTTGAGAAAACATGTGTAATTATTTGTGAAAACAAAGCGCGCCGGGTAAGTCTGAGTTGCTTTGTAAAACAGAGTGGAGAGAGAGGGTACGAGGTGTGCGACAAGGACGAAAAGCCTACAACCAAATCGCGGCTCCCGGCAAATCCACGGCTTGTCTTCTCTAGTTATTAAACTCTTTGGTTATTAGGTTACCAGATTTACACAGAAATGTGTCATTTTAGTTTCCAAAGCCCACTAATCTATTATCTATTAGCCGCATGTTTCTAAAAGCTTGGTTGCATTGTATTTTGGCTGAAATCTCAAATATTTCTGAGCGGATTTTCAAAATTTTGGTATCATTAGATTCGTATGAAAATGAGGTATTTAAAAATGTGGGTGAACGATTAAATTCCCATTTAAAAAAACCGAGTTAGTGGGTAAAAATCACATTTAAAAATTTTAAACGCCTCTAGAGAATTAAGTAATGCAATCATATTGCTCTTTTTATTTTTATAGTAACGTAGCACACAAACTAAAATATATTTTGGGCACCACAGCACTCTGGATTCAGAAATAGATTTTTTAATAAAATGTTTATCAAAAAGTGACCAAAATGGACGCATTGTATTCAAAATTTCCTCTAGATTCCAAAAATGTAAAAATATATAGGGTGTTCCATTTAAAAATCGAAAGTTGTGGGCATTTTCGGTCAAACCGGATGTGCACCAAACTTGATTTTTTATTGAAAAGATGGAATTTTAGTCGTGTAATAAGTCCTCCAAATTTCAATTTTCTATTCCAAATATTTTAGGAAATATCGGGGCGAGCGCAATTCGTGACTCACCCGGTATACACCAAATCTCAAATTTCGATACTCCTACCAGCTTGCTTTACTTATTTTCCCCTAATTACCTCCCAACCCTACACTGTATAAGTTCCAAATACAATCCAGTTCCAGATCTTCTTATAATACATACGTGTACAGAATTTCAAGTCAATATCTTAAACCATTCCAGAGAAAACGTGCGCATAGAAAAGTTAGACAGACACACTGACAGAAATTTTTTCTCTCGAATTTAAAATCTTGACGTTTCGTGACATTCTAAACCTATTTCAACAGAAAAACGTTTTGAATTTTTTTTTACAATTTCAATACTTCCACCCCACTATGTGGATGTGAAAGTAAAGGCGGATACTAAATAAAGAAAACTTTAAGAATGAATTTAATATAAGATATTGAAAGACAGAAGATATAGGAGAACCATATATACTAGATGCAATAAATAGGAAAATGCGTAAATAAATTGAAAGGCTTGAAAAAAAAAACAAAATTATTTCAGAACTAGATACGTTTAGATAATGAGTTACAAAAGAAGTAAACAAACACAACTTTTTTATGATTTTGATGAGTGCTATGCGACCTTTAATTCGGTGAGCCACGTTCTAGTAGATCATGTATAGACACAAAGCGCACATTTTGAACCATCATATATATATTCATAATTTCTATTTTCTCATTCATATCTTTAAATAGCCACTGCATAAGGAATCACTACTTCCACATCCAGATTTTCCGTCCAAGTCTCTTTAAAGGAAAACATCCTGATTATATTTGCACTCTAGAATGTGGAAATAACTGATAATAGAATTTTAATATTAGAGGTAGATGACATAAAAAATTTGAAGCGTTGATTTCTAGCATATACGTCAAAAATGAAATTTCTGGACTCTCATCTCATGCTTTAGTACTTTCCCCAATTTACACCTCCCCCACCCCTTTAACGGAATCGTCACAATCAGATGTCATTACAATACACACATGTACCAAATTTCAAGTGAATATCTCAATATAATTTTATCAGCCTGTTTAATAATGGAGTGGGTGGTGGAGGGGTTGAAGAATGTTATAAAAAATGACGCTTTGGCTTTTAGTATATACACCAAATCTCAAAATTGGGGAAAATGACTAAACCAAGCTGATGAGAGTCCAGAAATTTCATTTTTGATGTATATGCTAGAAACCAACGTTTCAAATTTTTTATGACATCTACCTCTAATATTAAAATTCTATTATCAGTTATTTCCACATTCTGCAAATATAAACAGGATGTTTTCCTTTAAAGAGACTTGGACGGAAAATCTGGATGTGGAAGTAGTGATATATGTTTAAAAAACAATCCAGTTCCACATCTTGTTATAAGACATACGTGTACAAAATCTCAGGTCAATATCTTAAACCGTTCCAGAGAAAACGTTCAGGCAAAAAAAAAGCTACAGACAGACAGAAATTTTTTTTCACTCAAATTTAAAATCTCGATGTTTTGTGACATTCCAAACCTATTTCAAGAAAAAAATAAAAAATTTAATTTTTTTTTACAATTACAGTAGTGTCGCGATAATCCGATCCCGCGATAATCCGGATTGCCTTCTTGTTCTCTTGAAGTATTCTGTAATCCGGATTTTACTCGATTTTGTAATCCGAATTCATTCAGGTAACTCTTCTTTGATCTTGTAAAGTGTCTTAAGAACTTAAACTTACAACATGCTGTATGTTTGCTTCACAATGTTCGGGAAAATGTACCAGCCAGTTCCTTAGAAAAATGCTGGAAAGCGATTTTAAAACAAAAAAATGAGAATGACTTAGAAGATGACCCCGAGGATTTGATCCCTTTAAGTGCTATGCAACAAAAAATACTAGCAGAAGAAATTAATGTGGATTGATTGAACAAGAAAATTTAATTCATGCAAATGATAGTGCTGACTGATGATGTGATGGAAATTGCCACTCCGGTTAGAAGTAAAAATGAAGATGCTGACAAAAGCTTAAATCGTGCTTTACAGTGGGCTACAGAAAATGACATTCCTTTAAAAGATTATGATGCTACAAAATCTCAAGGAAATTGCTTTTGAAAAACAACAGCACATAAGTCATCAGAGTAAAATCATTCTTTTTAGTCGGTGCCGAACACTGTAAAAGAGGGTACCACACAATTCTAATGAAGCCGATGAAGTTAATGTACAAGTGATGAAAATGTTAATTATGTATGTATATACATATGTAGTTACATATTTTTAATATTTCGTTTTCTTGATGTAGGATCCCCTTTTTTATTTGTCTTGTTTTTTATATATAAGTACAGTGCCTACCTTTGTTAAATACAGCCTTTTATTTATTTTTTTGCAATTTTAAAAGCTGAATTTAAAATGTTTTGATAATCCGGATTATTTGATAATCCGGATTAGCCTGGTTTTAATTGATCCGGATTATCGCGACACTACTGTACTATACTTTCAATCCACTATGTTGAATCCTCTCACTCTTTGGTCATATTAACCAGAGAGAGTTCAGTATAGAACGTTTGACCAGGGGAAACCAGATGGCAAGAGATGAAGATGTTGGCGTTGGGTTGATGCCACCAAAGAGTTAATGCGAAAGAGCCCATGCGTCTAACAGGCAGCCACGATAGATAGCATGAGGCTGCCGGATATGCTATTCAGCAAAGAGAGGCAAAAAAGGAATATTTGATGAATTACTGCCAAGACGTGAATAACAACAAATCTTTCTCTCATCATATTTATGTGTTCTGTGTTCCCATATCATTCCTCCTGATAGTTCCAATAAATGAATTTGAGATTTCTTACTACAATTAAATTTTAATTATTTTCAGACATTTTTTTAAAAATATATTCCATTTTCGAAAGCACTGGTAATGACCCATTTAAGTTTTGGTTTGGCCCTAATTTATTGATAGGAATAAAAAATCCTGTTCATCTTGAGGTAAGTAAAAGTTATGAAAAGAAATATTTTAAGGTGGCGATTTCCAAGAGAGGGAGAGGGAGAGAGAGAGATTCAATAGGGAAATATTTATTATTTTTGGCCATAACATTTTTTTGTTAGTACGTATATTTAAAAAAAACTACAAGACTACCTAAGTAGAACCATAACAAGACTGTTACTATGAATTTTTACTCAATAATTTCACTGGTTTGAAAATAGTTGAATTTGAATTTAAATATTATGCTAATCCTCCTATTTCGTAGTTTTAAATCTAACTATTTTGTAAACGACTGGAACTATTGAGTGAAAATTCATAGTAATAGTTTTGTTATGGTTCTACTTAGGTAGTCTTATAATTTTTTAAAATAAAAGTAGGTACTAAGAAAAAAGATTTATGTCCAAAAATTATAAATATTTGCTATTGGATGTCTCTCTCTTGGAAATCGCCACGTTAAAAATATATAAAAAACCATTGCATAAGGAATCACTACTTCCATATCCACATTTCCCATCGACAGAATTTCAATAAAATAATATTTGATATCGTCTGCTTAATGTTGTTAACTCCTTTAATAATGGGGTGGGAATGTTGGAGGTGGTGGTGGGGGTGGCAGATCATAAAAAAAATTGAAACCTTGGTTTCTGATATATACACCAAATTCCAAGTTTCTGGACTCTTACAAGCTTAAAGTACTTATTTACCCCCCCCCCCACCCACCAGTTCAAAGGAATAAGGTCAAAATATTACCTACTTCCAGATGTTATAATAAAAATAATAATTTTATTAATACTCAGAAAATATTGCATTTTATAGATGTGTCATAAAGTAGAAATCTTTAAGTAAATATAATCTAGTTCCAGATCTGGTTATAATATTAATAATAATAATAGTAGTTTTATTAATACCAAGAAAAGATTACATTTTACAGATGTGTCAAAAAGTAGAAAGATAGGCTTAAAACGGTAAAATTCCATACAACACACAGCAGTAAAGGACAGGCAATACAAATAGTGACATATAAAATTACTAGCTAGAAAATGTTTCCATTTTTGACCAATGAACTGGTAAAAATCCTGTATTATTATACAGAGTGATTCACGTAGACCGTTCGTTAGAAGTTTTTCAACTAGCAGTTGGATTACAAACTTGAAACTTGGCGTGCAGCCATAATCGAACATGCTCGTTTTACCTAAAATATTTTCAATCCTCCAGCTCTACAGGGTGTGCCAAAAGTCAGTATTAACTTGCTTATTTTAAATGGAACACCCTATATATTTTAGGCTTTTCGAAATAACCAAATGCTGCATTTGCCGATGACAGTAGTAAGAATTGGAACAAAGAGAAATACTAAAATGACTGCAACATGTTTATTAACCTTTCGTTTTTTTATCCTAATAGCATATACATTTTTAGACAATTTCCCATGTAGACGTACTATGTGTTCTATCCATGTTAATGTGATGTCAATATATACTCCCAGAAAGTTGATATTGGTTTAATGATTCTGTTCTAGCTTAACGACAGACTTGGTCTCAAATGTTAAGTTTACTATTGAAACATATTCTTTATAGGATTTTGCAAACAGCAGAAAAAATAACTATCTATAACTAAAAGAAAAACTTTATGTAAAAATATTAATGAAATCTTTGCATTCTTTCGATAACCTGAATTCTGGTTATGCTAGCAAATTAAAATTGTCTAATTTCTTATTTGACAATTCTCATTTTAACACTAGCGTCCACACAGTCCCCTAAGGCCATGCAGATTAAACTAGTATCTACATAACCCCGTACGATCATGAAGATTCAGTTAAAAATGAGAACAAAGGCCTAAAATGAATTTATTTAACTTTAACTGAATCTTCATGATCGTAGGGGGTTATGTAGATACTAGTTTAATCTGCATTGCCGTAGGGGACTGTGTGAATGCTAGTGTTAAAATGAGAATTGTCAAATAAGAAATTAGACAAATTCATTTTAGGATTTTAATTTACTAGCATAAGCAGAATTCAGGTTATCGAAAGAATGCAAAGATTTCATTAATATTTTTACACAAAGTTTTTCTTTTGGTTATAGATAGTTATTTTTTGTGCTGTTTGCAAAATCCTATAAAGAATATGTTTCAATACAATTATAAGCAAACAAATAATCATTAATTTTTTGTTAACTTTACTGTTTTACTTTCATTTAGCACTAAATGATTATAGGTAGAGAGCCGGCTGTATAGATTTCCTATGAATAAGATACATGAAAATCTTTGTGAGTGAGTAAGTACAACCACGACAGTTCCTTGTACTGTCACCGGTTTAGGTGCGGGCACTCGATCGGCGAAGTTAAGCTACGTCGGTCGGGTCCAGCGCATGGATGGGTGAGTTCTCATTCAGGTACGTCAGTCTATGTCATGAGCTGAATAGCCTTGGCTGGACTGAGACGACTTGGCGAGACAATAAAAACAAAGGACTGATAACTTTACCAAAGAGCTCCTTATCAACAGACTCGAAGTCTTGCGAGGACCGTGTCTGGATAAGGTATAAAATGGAGTACTACAATAGACCTATACTGGTCGCAGTAGGCAAGGCCAATCGCCAACTCCTCCATCTAAAATCTAAAAAAGTACAACCACAGACCTACAGGGAGCCACTTTTCATTTTTGCACATTTTGACCGCGTCATGGAATTCTGACGTCACTTCCGGTCACGATATTTTGTATCATCGAATACATGAATAAAACTTACGTCAAAATGTAGGTTTTGAGGTATACAATGAGATTGCTTAAAGTATTTTTTTTCTGTTTTCTTAAGTCATCGAATACATGAATTATAATTTTTTTAAGTTAAAGTACAAGCCTTCTAGTTCTTAAAAAAAACAGGCTGTCTTCTCTTATTTGCCCACATACTCCCATTTTGACGTCACCTCCGGTAAAATTCCATGACGCAGGCAAAATCTGCTTATATGAAAAGTGGCTCCATGTAGGTCTGTGGTAGTACTTACTCACTCATACAAAGTTTTTCATATATCTTATTCATGAGAAATCTATACAGTCGGCTCTCTACCTATTATGTGCAAACCAAGCTTTAGCATGTTGTAAGATGTTGTGAAGTATGACTTGACTATCACTTTCTTTGTCTAGACTTATAATGAAACTAGTGTCATCGGCATACATAACAGTTATAGTGTTAAAATTATTCATACTTTGTGGCAGATCATTAATGTAGACAAAAAAAAGTATGTGCCCTAGAATTTGGGAATATCATTAAAAAAATTGGAGCTTGCTTTATTTATTTTCCTCTATTTACCCCTTGTATTGTTAGGCAGTCCATCAAGCGGTTTAGATAGATGTTATAAACACTGATTTATCAGTTTTCCTCAAATTCAAATTTATTCAAATTAGTATATACACCAGATTTAATACAATGGTAATAAACAATAGATTTATAGATTTTTTAAATTAGGAACCAAAACTTATGAAGTACTCAGAGGATTGTAGGAATTGTATTTGATTTATTAGAGAAATAAAAAATTTTCTGTCTACATTTTTTATTAAACGTTTTAAGATTAATCAGTTGCTTGATTTTAATTGGTAATAGGTTATGAAATTTAGGGGCCAAATATTGAAACGATCTTAGTCCAATATTTTTATTTACAACAGGTATTTGTAGGCTTTTATGAACTTTACCCCTAGTTTCATGCTGTTGGGATATGAATTTTTTTAAATTCTTATTCTTTTGTAAATATAAGCAACAAGATAAGATGTACAGCGAACGGACATTAAGAATCTCTTCTGTATATAGTAAATTCGTAGGGTAAAGGTTAGACTTTTTGAAACTTATATTTAGGATGAAGTTTTGTATTACATTTAACTGTTTTAGTGTATTGTTGTAAAGCCCTCCCCAAGCAATAATGTCATATCTAATTAACGATTCCACCAGTGACTTATACACCAATATTAAAAGTTTTTTTTCCTAAAAAATGTTCTCATTAAGTAGAATTTATGTAATAGTTTTCTCATGTTTGATGCTAATTTTTTAATGTGATTGTCCCATTTTAAGTTTTGATCAACTATAATGCCTAGATATTTTACTTGCGGTGCTTCTAGAATTTCCTCCATACAGTTAAATCTAATTTTGGAAAAATCAGGTCTATTAGCTGATGTTAATGAGAAAGCTACGTAATGTGTTTTTTTTAATATTTAGTGATAATTTGAAAGTACTCAATCAATTATGTACTTTTTTACACCCTTTATAACTTTTTCTTTAACGAGGTTTCAAGAAGAGTCTTGGAATAATAAGACTGTGTCATTGTCAAAGTACCTTTCTTAAATCGGGTAATTCATATTGTCAAAATTAAGAATTATTGTCCCTCTGTCGCTCTGTAAAGCCCGCGAGCTAGAAAAAACACTTTTTATATTATTAGAATAATTCGAAAAGCAAGCCTTCGCTGCTGGAGAAGCAGCTGCAGAAGCTTTG
This sequence comes from Stenurella melanura, assembly GCA_963583905.1. Classification (NCBI taxonomy): domain Eukaryota; kingdom Metazoa; phylum Arthropoda; class Insecta; order Coleoptera; family Cerambycidae; genus Stenurella; species Stenurella melanura. The sequence goes on from OY757310.1 coordinate 242,255, forward strand.
ATTTATCTTATATAAACCGAGACGCGCTCAACGCATTCGATTCAATCGAGTCAAGTTAGTGGAGTAAGTAGAGTGAGTCGAGTTGAGTCCAGTCAGTTCGGGATCCAGCCACGCGACAAAACAACAACAACCAAAGGCAAATTTCTACTCTAAAGTGTTACTAATCAACATAAGTAATTAATTTAAACATACTTAGTGATAAATAAATGTATTGTTAGAACGTGAACCGTAATATATCATTATTGTGACTCCAGAATTTTTGATTTTTAATTATTCGTGTAAAATCGATACAGGGTGTTACTTTTTCGCCGAGCCAAATAAAATAAATTCATTCAAAATTAAATTGTGCAGTGTTCTTGTGCGCGAATCTGACTAAAACGAAAGTCACAGCACATCATCAGCAAAAGAAATAATAGTACCCTTTGTGTCTAAGCTACTTAATGAGTTTATATAAATTAAAACAGGGTTAAAATTTTGCGAAGCAGAAAAAATTCCCTGAATATTCCAGGTTTTCCATAACCAAAAATATTACTATTCATATATTTTTTACTAATGTAATTTTTTATTCGACATAAAATAATTCCTTAAATTGAATTGAATCAGTGAAAATTCGTAATAACTCTGGTTTTTCATATCGAGATGCAGAATTCCCTGACTTTTTTATACAATTTATAGAATTCCCTGATATTTCTAGGTTTTTTTAAAGATTTTCAAATTCCCTGAATTTTCCAGATTCTCCAGGTTTTCCATACGAGTCCGAACCCTGTAAAAACAAAATTGGACCAACCACAGTGCCCTAAGGAACACCTATTTGGATTTTAGTTGGTGTACTGATAGCTTCTCTAATATGAGTCATTTGAAACCTGTCTGATAGATATTTTCTAAAGACATTCAGCACAATTCCACGTACTCCATAGTGATGTAATACATCTAAGAGCTTTTTGTGGGGCACTGTGTCGAATGCCTTAGCTAGGTCGAGGAATACTGCAATACATTTGTTATTTTGATTTAGATTATCAGTTATTTCTTTCGTCAATTGGTATATGGCATCGCCTGTACTCAACCCTCTTAAAAATCCATATTGATTCTTTGATTAGATGGTTAACATTCAGGTAGTTTATTAATCTGTCTTTCAGACATTTTTCAAAAATTCTTGGACAGTTGTTAACAAGGCTGATTGGTCTATAATTTTCAATGTTTCATTTACTACCTGCTTAGTGGATTGGAGAAATTACTGTATTCTTGAAGCTGCTTGGAACAATACAGGTTTTAAACATTAAGTTAAAGATATAGGCAAGAGGCTTACAATATCCAGATGAATATCTTTTATTAATTTAGCTCGGATTCCGTCAATTTCAGGGGAGCTGTCGTTCTTGAGCGAGTGTATATGTTGGATTAATTCATTAATGGTAATTGGCTTAGAAACATGGATGAAAAACTATTGTAACTAATTACAGTTTCATTTAATAATAATAATAACAATCTTTATTAATTACGTTGGCTGTCTCATAAGAACAGATGTGAAAGTCAGTTAAATACAGCGTCAATAATATTAATTTACACAAAATAGACAAAATAAGTAAAAAAAAAAAAACATTTAAATAAGTACACAAAAAACAATATAGCAAGTTAAGATTGAAACGTTGATAATTTCTTAGGGAAAATAAAACGAATCATTAAATTTAACTTACTTTAATGATAGGTACACAAAAAAATGCACAAAAAAAGCAGAGCACTTGACATCAGGGTTTGTGAGTAAACTTTACAAAAACTTTCGTCAACAAATCATTAAAAATCCAGCTGACATATAACAAAATACAAAGCAAAACTGTACACAATAAGAATCCATATACGGTAGATAATTAAACTAAACCAAACACGATCTGGCCAGAGCAGTAAAACAAAGAATTCTTACTTTAACATAAACAAGCTCAATTAAATTACACGAAAACACACAAAAGGAAATACTTTAGACTGTACATAAAATTAATAACAAAAAAAGGCCCGACAATTAATATTTTCGACATAAACTGGTTCGGCTATTGAACACTATGTTTTTATGCCCAAAACACACGGGAGATGTCAAAATACGGGGCGATATAGTTACGTAAACATATCGTTCACATGAAATTATTCACGCACTATAGTCTTCTCATGGGGTAAGAGAAGTCTTTACCGGACGGTAGCACTGGATACAACAAAAATTATTACTGCATGGCCAATCGTGGAATGAGGTGTTGAAAGCTGTCAATAATTTTGCATTTTCGCAATAGGCTTCCAAACAGGAACATTAGCATTACGATAGGCATACATAATATAAAATAGTCTGTACTTACAGCTAATTCGACGAAAACATTGCCCGGCTGTAGCTAAGGGCCATGGAACACAATACCACAGAACATATAAACTATAATAACTACTTTTTAATTCTTACAGCCCTGCACGGGCAAGCCTCTACGCCATCTTTCCAACATCTCCCTCTTGCCCGATTTGGCGTAGGAATATGCCTGCGTACTACAATAATAATAAAAATAATAATAATAATAAGCGTACTACAAGCTACCCTCTATTGGTCAAGCATTTGTCATGACTAGCTGATAAAAGTTAAACGCGTATAATTTAAATTTAAATATTAAATAGAATAGTCGCGCGCTTTATCTAATTTAAGGTACTGAGTGTTTTTACAAAACGTGACCGTTACAAGATATATATAAAATTAAGTAAACTCGTTAATATTATACACACACTTTTGAGTTAAGTATTGTATCAGTAGTCTTTTGAAACAATTAAAATTACTGGCATTTAGAATGTGTATTAGCAATCTGTTATATATTTTGATACCTGAAAGATATGGTGATCGTTCATATAGAGACAAATTATGGATAGGTATAGTTAGAGAAGATCCATGTCTGGTAGTGTAGGCGTGAAAACTACCATTATTTTTAAAACAATGTAAGTTTTTCTTACATATTTAGATATATTGTCTTTGCAATATTTAAGATCAGAGAGTTTTGTGAACACCATAATTCGAAACTATGTATCACCTCCTTTAAGAGAACCTGCAGTTCCACAAGGTCAGGTGCTGAAACCATAATAGAAGTATCATCTGCATACATGGTAATTTTCCCTTCTATATGCAGGGGAAGTTCGTTTACATATAGCGAAAATAGCAGTGGCCCCAGCACGGAACCCTGTGGGACTCCTAGATTGATAGTGCTCATTTGAGGTGGAGTTTTGTATTTTAACTCTTATTTGCCTATCAGAAAGGTAATATTTAATCCAATTTAGGATGGTACCCCTAAAACCAATTCGGAATAGTTTTTCATTTAGGAATTCAATATCACCTGTGTCAAAGGCACAACTAAGATCAAAAAATAATCCTATAACATGATGGCCCTTATCTAGTTCATCGTAGATATTTGCAGAAACTGGTTAGTAGCGGTTTCAGTACAACGACTTTCACGAAAGCCATGTTGCGAGTTACTAATGGGCTTGTTCTGCATTTTTTTTTTTATTTCATAAATCGAAAGTGCAAGTATAAAGTAATGGATCTGCAAAAAATCAGAATCTTATTGACACTTTAGTATCTTAAAAACTATTACAAATCTCCACCTGGGGAAAATGGGGCGTGGCCAAGTACTACGTCACTATACGCATAGACTCGGCGATCTCAATAGACTTGATGCTCCTTAGTTGTTATGATTATAAGTGTTTTCGAAGTATTGTTTGTTTTGCTCACTTCGTGACAGTAGGGAAGTACAATTTGTGAAATGTCAAAAATTTACAATTTTCTCTCGCTCCTGTCGGGACGAATTTTCGATTTTGACCCTGCAATTTACGATTAGGATTCATCGCCGACCTTCTCCTTTCCGTAGAGACATAGAACGAACTTCCACTCGACGTATTTATTTAGTTACCAGCGTTTGAAGATTCCATGTTTTTCGACTTTTCAGGTTAAATTTGAAAGGTCCCAGAAAGCCACTTTTCTTACGTCACTTGCGTATAGTGACGTCACAAATGAACGCTCGGTTTTTGCAACTATTACTAATTTCAACTCCTTATATCTCGAGAACGGAAAAAGTTAATAATACGAAATTTCAAGTGCATAATGAGAATATCGAGGACTATATGAAAAAGTATAAAAACCATATAAAAAGAATATCATGGAACAGGCTCATTATAGAGTATTTTACTAAGAACTTACTAATTTTGAAGTACACGGCTTTTTCAATTATTTTGGAAAATATGCTGAGAATAGATATAGGTCTATAATTATCCTTCTCAAACTCATTGCCCTTTTTAAATATCGGCACCACCAATGCTATCTTCAGAACGGATGGAAAAGTTCCAGTTTGAAGGGATAAATTTGCTAGGTAAGCTAAAGGATCTGCTACTATATTCTTAACCGATCGTATAACTTTTAATGACACTCCATCTATGCCTGAAGAATTGGTTTGCCTAAGGTTATTCACAATGTCTATTATATCAATTGGCAATATAGAATCATAGAAGAAGGTATCTGTAACATTTGACTATGGGTGCATTTTTGAGAGATTCCGTCTGGAAAATGTTTAGCTAGCTTAGATGATGCTATAGTAGCAAAATAGGATGCAAATGATTCAGCAATTTGTTTATTATCGCATAAAATTGTGCCATTTTCTAGGATTTGTATTTCATTTTTATTAGTATTATGTCTACCTAATTGTGAATTAACTATTTTCCAAATTTCTTTTGGTTTGTTCAGGGCATTTTCTATTTTATTTTGGAAGTAGTTCTTTTTGGCTATACTAATGCTACTTTGAAGTTCGCTTTTTTTGTTTTTATAGGAATTATATAATTCTTCACTGCTCATGCTTTTGGCTAGCCAGTGGAGATTTTTTAAATCCTCACTTTTTTAACTATGGCTGGTGTCAGCCATCCTTTTTTATCATAATAATGACTATTATTTTTACATGTAACTATGGGGTCAAGTTTATGTATAAATATTTCAAGAAAGGAGTTAAAAGCTGAGTTGACATCTCCCAGATGTATATTATCCCAGCAAGTGAGTTGGAGAAGGTGCCTAAATTTACTAATGTTTAATGCCGATGTGTTTCTGAAAGATAAGAAATTTTCAATATTGTTAATGTTACCTTTTTCAAGGGACACTTTTAATATGTTTGCATTATGATCTGCAACGTTAGAAGTAGTGACATAGCTATAAATTATATTTTCATCTTCAAAATTAGTCACCATGTAGTCAATAGCCGTCTCTGTCGATGGGGTTATCCTAATAGCCTCTATTGATTTTAGTTTTAGTTTAAATGAGTCAAAGACATCGATAAGTGATTTTTTAATGTTTGATTGAATGTTTTAAACAGTCTATGTTCAAATCTCCGCAAAAAAATAATTTTGTATTTTTTATAGCAACGATTTAGGAGCGTATTGAGGTTATTAAAAAATATATCAGTATCTCCATTAGGCGGCCTGTAGCCAGCAACAATACAAAAATTAAAATTACTATTTGCTTGACAGCATATAATTCTAGTTTCACTAATAACTTTTACCGATGAGATAATTCTCTGTAAACAGGATCTGTGGAATACACTATGTGACGTGTCCTTAATGGAAATATTAAGAACGCCCCAAGGATGCTCGACAGCCTATCAGTGGAGAGAGGGTTGTGGGTACGTTTTTCTCTCTTTTGTTTAAATTTGGGGTGCGCTAGGTAAACTACCCTGGGCGCCAGCCAATTGTTTAAATTGACAATGAGTGTATGGGCAAGATTCAATTAAAGTCCTAATATTTTGAATAATGAATTTACTAAAAAAATGTTAGTATAGTGAAATTATATTATATATAAAATAAACTTATTACTAATATGTGTATATTATGTGCTTTAGATAAATGTAAAAAATAGAAATATATATAAGACAAACACAATAAATAACAAAACTAAACAATTCAGACCAGCTGTCAGCCACTAATCCTTATGGCAATTGTGTATTAATGCCTAGGGAATTATTTGACACTTGCCCTATATGCCAGGTGGCCTTAAGCGCAAGCAAAATTCGACTAATGTGATGTGAGATGCAAGTGTAAACTTAACCTCACATAATGCACGCCACTACGTTACATATTACATCATTATCAAAACTTTTCACAAAGCTAATTAAAATTAAGAACCCTAAACAAGCACGATTATTAACATGGTACACGGTAAGTTTTAATTATTCAAGTTGGATAGTAATGTAAATGGTAACGATATGAATTTACATAAAAAAATTTATTTTAACAAGTCAAAAAATGTGCACTTATATTACCAAACCCTCATTGGACGGCCGTCTACTGAGTTCACATAGACTTTTCGATTAAAACATATATGGATTTATTAAAAAGCTAATACCAAGCCATGTACCTATTATGGCGGCGTAAATCAAGAGAGCTATTGCGGAACTAAATATAAATAATGTTGGGAGGCTACTTGCTTGCTCCTTATGGTGGCATAAATCAAGTTATTGTGGAACTAAATATTAACAATATTGGAAGACTACCTTATTTCTCCTCGGTTTTACCACGAAATGTGACTGACATGCACTCGAGACTATGATCTCCTTGGAAGGATTGAAACGAAACAATTTGCAGGTGATTCCTCTATCATCCCTGTCGTGGAATCCAGCCAAAGCAGTTCTACCATTAATTAATCACAAACAGACATCAAAATCTAGATTTTCTCCCTTTTTTTTAAATTTTGTTATGCACTCCAAAATGCAACGTTTAACGAGATAATTAAAATAAATCTCAGTGAGATAATAGAAAAAACATGAGCCTCTTAATCGAGTATCTCGGGACGAGCCTAAAAATATATATTCGTCTAAGTTTTGAATAACATGAAATTTATATTAAAATTTGTAAGAAACATTAAATAAAACATACCTTAGCTTGTTATTAGGCCTTTTTCTCACAAAAATTGAAATTATGGCAAAATGTTCTTTACAATTTCTAAATTGCCAGCATGGCTGCTTTTCTTGACCAAAAAAGAACTTTTTTTTTTTTTGTTTTTTACCTCTCAGCAAAAACTAATCATCTTTGCCAACATAAATTAATTACTATTAGAACTCACTAAGTTTTGAAATTTAAATTCATAAGAGCAGAAATAAAATAAATAGCAACTATCTATGTGTGATTACTAAATACTCTGCCTTAGCTGTAAATAATAGTTTAATAATACAATATATGTTAGCCTACAAATTGTTCCCCTTCAGCATACGAAAAGAAAATGAAATTTGGCAAGAAAATTGGTACAACCTTTTGTGCTCCTGATTTAATTTAGAGACTACTATTATTACTGGTTGCATACTCAAGATGATATATTATCCCATCAAATAATGATTAATTTGGTTTGGATATTTTGCTATACAGGAGGCTCAAAATGTGCTTGTTACAACTACCACAAGAAACACACACTGCACTTGTATTTTGTTTATTTTTACAACATTTATAGTACTTTTTGTTACGATCATCATTACTAGCATCTAACTCTTGGGACGCCATATTGCCAAGTAAAAACTCGATTCCTGAAAATACTCGCTGACTCGAGTAATCACAATCGAGTATTCGAATACTTTTTCAGTCTTTTGCAATTATTATTAGGTCAATTTAAAATATAGAATTTACAACTACTGAACAAGTGAAGTTGTGGTTGTTACTCGTTGTAGAATCGACTCAGTCACAGGTGGTAGTAGGGTCGATATATAGAAAATAAAACATCAAGTAGCACCAACTGAAGGAGATTATCAAGTGAATGAGGCATCACACTATCTACAATATAAATAAACAATAAAGTCGGTATTCGAGTTCGGAACCGAAATCCGTATTTTGCGCATTTATCATATACAGGGCCTTCATTAATAACCGTAAGACACTTGACCACAAAATGTATGCAACCCACTAAACACCATTGGCGCGTCTGTTTAACAAAAATCCCTAAATCCTGAAAGTTAACTGTTGGATAAATTTAATTAAGCTCAAATTTTACGGTTTTGTAACTTTATTCTCATTTCTAAATTGGAACCAGCGTAACATTAATAAACTCTCTAAAGATAAATACATATAATTTATTAATATTGTTGAATTTTAAAGATGTAAGTACTCATATTTACAAGTTGGAAATCCAAGCTATAATTAGCGGTCTGTTTTCAACATTGAGTTAGAATCAATATTCAACAATATTGAAAAATAATATGTATTTTAACTGAAAGAGTTTGTAAATGTTACACTGGTTCTAATCTAAAAATGTGAATAAAAACATAAAAAATATCAGAATAAACTAACAAACACGCATAATTTGAGATTATGGGTCTATTTGCAGAGAGCGGTTTCGAAATTTTCAGTTTTTCACGTGATAATCTTCATGTGTCACTAATTTATCTACCGAATTTAAGAAAATAATAATAAGGTTTATTGAATAGGAAATCCTAATATACAAATTCACTTTCTAATGTATTTACAAAGAATAATAATAATAATTTATACCTAAACAGATAATACATGCACTTACACATCAAACTGATATATACACAATTATACAGAGCATTATACATTATAAAAGAGCAATAGCACTAGTAAAGGAGCCGCATGCAATTACCTGACACATTTGTAACCGCTAAAAACATTATTAATCTTGTTCGTTAGAATTTAGCAGACAACAAAAGTGATACGATACATTTTCTTAGTGGTGGAAACTTCAGTAAATAACTCGAAATTGGTGCAAGTATTTGTTTCAAGCGAATATTTTTTTATTGATTACTTGCCACTTTGTGAATACAAAAATACAACTGGCATACATCCCAGTTACTGGAGGTCCAGCGTTAGACATTCTAAACCTACAAGCTACGTCACTAGGCATGACAAAGAAATATCATCTGATTTCTTTGAGGTCGATTAATTACCACTTAATAATTACAAACATACGATTGACTGACGCAGTTAGTGGCGTTCAGAGACATGTTAAAACAGCAAAGGGTCTACTTTTTATGCATGATTAGTAAATGTCAAGCTGATTTTTTGTTAAATAATTTATTTCATTTATAAATTAAGTTTGCACCACTAAGAAACATTCTTTTCTTTTTTTCTTACTTACCTGAGATCTTTAGGCCTATAGCAGTAATTCCATATATACATGGTTTATCGGATAAATTACGAAAAGTTGGGAATAGGTTTTCCGTACGAACGGTTTTTCAAACAGGCTCCATGTTAAGATCGGTTTTATCAAAAACCAAACCTTTAAAAATTGTTCAAAATTCAAAAAATTGTATTTATAGTGTTCCGTGTGAGTGCAGAAACATAAAAGATTTTGAAAAAACAGAGCAACGGAACTAAAAGAAAACTTAAGGAATCCATGATTATTTTATTAAACGAGGATAGATGCATTTTAAATTATTCAATAGATATCTGTACTAGCTGATTGCCCATCCTTAGAGACGAAGTAAGTAAAAATAAGATAAATATAATTTAATGTTTCACGTGACTATGGAAATATATAAACAACGAACTGTCGGTTGACAGCCAAAAAGTTTTGAGGACAGATGTAGACAATCTTCCGAAACGTTAACTGACTTTAGCTTTCATGTTTCATTGTTCTAGTTTATATATTTTTAGGTGTGAGACATTTTGTGATAAACAAGTACTCAAGAACCAACCTCTTTCTGATCCGTTTGGCGGAGGTTTTTTCATTAAAATTTTTAAGTATTTTCAGTGGCAAAATACCCTACAAAAAGTAGAAAATCTGAATATGCCACAAATAAACAATTATAGACAATATAAGAAATATTCTCATATCAATTTTCTTGTCTACCATGCTCTAAGGATTAATCATGTTTCTAGCCGTTACAAATGGTCGGGTAATTGCATGCTGGCTTCTGTACCAAACAATATGTTTTTGACATTAATAATAAAGTAGAATAGTAGATGCCTTTTATGTCAATGAAAAAAAAAAAAGTAAAGAGGGGAATAAAAGTCTTATGTCATATGTCTCATAATTCTTTTAATATGTAACTTTTAGAAACTTGGCATAGTCTACAAAAGATATAGTAAATTATTTGCAGATTTGTCAACAAATGGCTTTCAAGACCTGTATAAATGTTAACAAAAAATTACTCGGATTAATCAATACTATGAAATAATAAATCATGTTCAAAAACAATAATAAACTACATAAAATTACAAGTATTGAATCTACGTTAACAACCAATGGGTTTAATATATGAATCGCACAACTCGGATAGTAGGTAAAAACAGTTACTTGATAAAAAAATATCTCATGAGAATTCTATTGCCTTTTTATAGTGTACAGTACAAAAAGTACTAATTTAGAAGATGATAAACAAATTTTAACACAGATTATGAAAAAATTACAATAATTGTTCAAATTGATGGCCTTAAGCATTTAGACATATATGCACTCTTCGCTTCATATTATCAAATACATTTTGTAGCTGGCCAACTGATATACTGCGAATTTCTCTTTCCACTGCTTGTTGTAGTTCGTCAAGATGATGTAATCGATTTTAAAAAATGTTGCTCTTTAAGTAAATAAGAAATAATCAAGGGGTGTCAGATCTGGAGAACGTGCAGGTCAAAGTCCCTGGCTAATTAATCTATCATCATAGAATTCCTCTAAAAATTGCATAGTAGCTCTTGTTGTATGGGCAGTAGCACCATCCTGTTGCAAGTAACCAAGTTGCAATTCATCTTCATGTACTGATTCAGAAAGGGTTCTAAAAATTAGATTTCGATACCTTTCTCCATTTATAGTTTCTTGACAAAATATTGGGCCTATTATTCTTCTGGATATTGCGACCCATACACCTATCTTTAACAGATGTAAAGTTGTTTCCACATAACAGTGAGGGTTTTCTGTAGCCCAGGTCCTATAATTTTGGCTATTGATATAACCACTAGGTGGAACCATGCTTCGTCAGTGAAGAAGGTCAAATCCAGCACATCATCATTTAAATTTTCGTTAAACCAACGACAGTATCTTTCTCGTTTACCAAAGTCAAAAGGTAGTAGTTCTTGCACAACTGTTACCTTGTAGGGATGTAAATGTAGCTTTTTTAAGCTTTATGGGCTGTACCAACGGAAAGACCTGAAAAAGTTCAAATTGATTGATTTGTTGTTTGCAGTAGGTTATTTTATAGTCGAAAAGCCAGCGATATTTTTTTCAATGTCAATTGAGCAAATTAATTTATAATTTTTATGATAACACTAAAGTTGGCTATCATGACAGTTTCCCTCAACTTACTACTGAGAGTACAACAGCTCATCCCTAAAGCCAGCAGCACAAAATAATTGTTAAACTTTTTTAAGCTATTTCTATTTATTAAACAAAGATTAATACAAAAATAAATCATTACATAAGGCAAAATTATGTGTGAGTATGATAGTCAGAGGACTGCTTATATGTTTTTGTGACATGTATGACTGTATGCTGACCATAAAACATTGTTGGTAGTGCCTCAAGTCACCTAGTCAGGGTTTTCGAATTCCTACGTGGCTTTGAAGTACAGTCGGTTTGTGACAGGTCCGGTAACTGTCTGCCATTTTGATATATCGGTAGATATGATCCTGGACATACCTCCTGCAAATTTTTACCATCGCAAGTGGTTGGAATTCAGAGATATGCCCGAAAAACCATCATTTTGGAATTTTGTCGGATATTGTTACATGAATAAGGTGACAGGTCCGGTAACTGCTCAAAACCTTGTTAGCTGTCTTGGGGCTCACGAGAGGGATGGGAAAATACGTTTGGCAGACGTGCAAGTGGTTTTGGGCAAGTGTGGCAGCACTTTGAAAGACCGAAATTTTACAAAAATTTTTTATTTTTCTTAAATATTGAAAAATATGCATTAAAAATATCTGCTCTTTTTTTTTCATATACCTAGATGTATTACAAACAATAAAAATCAAACGGCAGAAATTTTTATTCGTATAAAATTTTTTTATGCTAAGAAAACGAAAAAACCTATGGAAAATCATTAATACGATATGCATAGAGCTAGTTTCTACTTTTACACACAATAAACATTATGCAATGGGTTGTCGTTTACAATACATACAAATAACCCCCCGCCCCCACCCTCAAACGTTGAGCCCTCCGTAAATTTGCGCAATAAACTAATTTTTTTTTATTTACTTGTTTCTTATCGGTTCCTAGCATGTCTTAATTCTTTTGCGACCTATATAAAAATAAATTTATTGAATGCGACCTTATTTTACAGTACACTATAAAGAATTTGTATAAAAAAATTACTACACTACCTACGGCCGTGATGTCAGATCGCATTACTAACACTGCAGCATAGGCCTCGTATCATTGCCTTCTACATACAGTGTAATGTCACACACATCTGAACTGTTTTAAATGATCCACTGAAGCTTAACACTTTAATTATTTACAGCAAATTAATTATTCATATTTCACATATTTTTATGCAATAAAAAAAAATGTGCAAGTTCCCTATTCCTCATCGGCAACTGTGGAATGCAATCGCCAACTTTAATGTAACAGTAAAAATTCTGAATTGTCCTTACCTATGCTGAAATGACATTGGAAAAATATTGTGAGCTCTTCGACTATTGAGAGAATCCCACTAATTTATTTTTATTCAAACTCTGATTTCACGTGTAAAGCAAAAGTTTTAGCTATCAGTAACTTAATTCAGGTAATCAAATTGATAAAAAAAAGTCAGAGATAAATTACCTGTTTGAGCAGATAACTCTGATACAGACTTTGTTGGGCTTTGATCCATTCTCTCCCGAACGTCATTCATAACCACCTCAGTTAAAATAGTTTTCCTCCCAGTTGGCTTTCCCTTTCAAATGCAATGTTTATCTGCAACACGTTTAAGGACTGTGTTTACGATGGGCCAATGTGTGATATGGAATATTTGCATTAGGAAATTCTTCCACAAATTGATCGATGCACGATTGAAACGAATAATGTCGATAGTCTTAAAATGACTGGAGAAATCAAACTGTTGATTGATACACTATGTTCCTTTAATCTTATCTCTCTCGTGAAAGAACCAACCAGAATTAATTTATGCAAGGGATTTAACACCTATACATCTATTGATTACATTGCAACAAACATTGGCAATAGTGAATGTCGTGTTATTGACTCACTTATATCAGATCATAAAGGCCAATTAGTTATTTGCAATATAGAAACTAATTTCAATAAAAACATAGCCTGTAATGACATAAAATTAAGCAGAGTATTTTCTGAACAAAATATGTGCAGTTTCGAACAAGTCTTCATTAACCAATACGATCTCTTTTCACAGAAGTATAATAACATCGATGACTACTATAATGAGTTTGTTACACATTTTCAGTGGTGCATGAATGTTACATGCCCAAAGCGGAAAGTTAAAATTAGAAACACAAAAAATCAAAAATGTGATGCTAAAATAACAAATGAATACAATAAGTTAAAATTTTTATATCATATAGCCAAGCAATCTGGATCCAATGAACTGCTAAAATCCTACAAAAGACATAAAAAGTCAATAAACCACTCCATATCCAAAATAAAAATTGAAAGCAATTCTGAAGAGATAATGATATCAGAAAATAAAAATAAAACTCTATGGAAAATTATAAATGACAGATTAGGCAAAAACAGAAATAAAATCAATAACATAGAAATTAAAATAAATGACAAATTAATAAGTAACAAGCAAGATGTAGCTAACATTTTTGGCAATTATTTCTCTACCTGTATAGAGAATAAACTTCAAAAACATTTCAACAAGAGTCGGTCAACTATTTGTACACTCCCACAACAAATTAGCCCTAACTCATTTTTTCTTGAACCGGTAACTGAAGCAGAGGTCGTAGATATTATTAACAAGATGAAAATTAAAAAGTCCGTGGGAGTAGATGAGATACCTCTACGTCTTCTGAAATTCTGTAAATATACCTTAGCTACTACAATCGCAATATTAATCAATAAGTCTTTCGAATTTGGACAATTTCCTAACGTCTTAAAATTAGGCAAATTAGTCCCCCTATATAAAAAAGATGATCACAACCTATTAGAAAATTACAGACCAATAATAATTCTAAGTTATATTTCTAAAATTTCAGAAAAGTCAGTAGCCAAACGACTATACAATTACCTAGAGAAAAATGAACTATTTACCAACTGCCAGTACGGGTATAGATCTAACAAATCAATGGAACTGGCCAGTCTCGAATTCATTCAAAAAATATATAATTATCTTGATAAAGGCAAAAAAGTTGCTGGAATGTTTTTTGACCTAACTTCTGCTTTTGACTGTGTGAACTCAAATTTTTTAAAATTAAAATTGTCCTCTTTAGGAATAAGGGGTAATATATTAAATTGGATACTATCGTATCTAGACAACAGGAAAATATTAGTATCTATAGATTCTGTAACTTCCGACATATATGACATGGACGTTGGAGTTGGACAGGGCTCAATAATCGGCCCTCTGCTGTTTTTATTATTCATTAATGATCTTCCTTCATTTATAACGGAGGGAGATATCTTCATGTATGCTGATGATACGTCGGTGGTCATAAATGCTAATAGTATCCAGGAGTTAGAGTCCAAAGCATATTTAATATTTAATAAATTTAAGGAATGGTGTGATCAAAATTCACTAATTGTCAACAAAGATAAGACTGTGTTCGTGTATTTTTCTGTTTCAGTGCCAAAATCCATTCCAAACATTAGTCATGTAGAAACAAGTACTGAAACGAAGTTCTTGGGAACTACTATAGAATCAACACTTGGCTTCTCCAGTCATATAGATAGTGTCTGCTCAAAACTTGCTAAAAGTACGTTTGCTATGTTAAATATTAAAAAAGTAGTCAATGAGGGTGGTTTAGTTGCATCATATTATTCTCTGGTTTATACAACTCTTAGCTATAATATCATCATTTGGGGGCAGGCAGTGGACGTGAATAGAGTATTCGTCATGCAAAAAAGAATAATTAGAATCATATTTAATTTACCTTATGGACATTCTTGTCGACAAACATTTAAACATAAAAAAATTATGACACTACCGTGTATATACATATTTAAATTACTCTGCTTCGTTTATAATAATATCGACAAATTTAGCCTCAATAGGGCAGTACATAATCACGCAACTCGTAATATAAATGACATACATATCAATAATTACAGGCTAAGTAAATTTAAAAAATCTCCATACTGCGCTGGTGCCTATCTATTTAACATATTACCAAGCAAGATCAAATTATTACATCCATACAAATTGTTTAAGACAGGATTGAAAAACTACCTATTAGAAAATTGTTTCTATTCTTGTGAAGAATTCTGTTTAATAGGAAATCATGTATAATTGGTATATAAAACACAATTTAGTCACCAGGATAATTTTTTTTAATTATATTTTATGTGTGCATATTTGTTATTTTTACATTTTGATCTTTTTTCTCTTTTCCTTTTTTTTTTTTTGTTAGTCACTACTTTCAGGTTTGTAGTTTTATTTAATGTCTTTATGTATATTGACGAATGATTTTACAACAGCTTTTAGTAGTCAAAAAATTGCTCTCTATTTTCTTTTCTACTTCTATGAATGTTTATAATGTTATACTTTTACTTTTTTATGTTTTATGTTTGTATAAAAATTTGTATTATCGTTATATATTTATATATTTATATTCTGAATACTTGGCATATTATTCTTATGCTGGGGCTTGTGTGATTTTGACGAAACCATTTTTTGTAACTTTGACAATATTGAAGGTTAATAAATTTTATTCTATTCTATTCTATTCTATTCAATATATCCACGAGATCCACTTCGAAAATGGGAAATTAAAATAAAGGCATCTTGTTCCGGCGTAAAAGCCATTCCAAATTGCACACATCTGAAACATTAGAAATACACTTAACCTAAAATTATCATTCGCTTTATTATTACTTACCACCAAAAATAGCAAATGTATGTTAGGTAGTTCTGAGAAGAACTGATAAATACGCAAATTACAATAGTAAAAATAATTAAAAACACTTGGAAATGAAAAAGGACTGGAAATAACGAAATAAACACTTTCCGTGCGTACGTCTATGCCCTAGAAAATAACTAGATGCCATGTCACAGATTAATAGTTTATAGACTGCTCGAGAATTGTCAAATCGGGCGACGTTGCTTGCTTCTTAGTCTCCGTAAAGATGCAATGAGCGATCTACATTGATTCAACAAATTCATGATAAATCCCTAGAAAACCTGAGATAAACATAGATAAAATAAAAGATAAAATTCAAACTAACTGGTCACGTGTCTTACGATTATTAATGAAGGCTCTGTACAATATTATAACTTAACAATGCATATTATGTTGCCTAACAGTACACCCCTATGTTAATAGGGGTGTACTGTTAGGCAACATAATATGTTGGAGGTTACTCCAACCTTTCAACATAATCAGCTCAAAATATAATCCAGTTCCAGATATCCTTATAATACATACTTACCAAATCAATATTTCTACTGGTCAATATCTTAAACCATTTCAGAGAAAACATGCATACAAAAAAAGTAACAAACAGACCGATAGATCTTTTTTGCTCAAAGAACCCCGCACAAACCTTATGGGAAATGGGTTTCGGTAGATTCGTCTGAATTTGTTGTATATTGTAGCTTTTGTCATCCTGAACAAAAGTCCCCATGGCCACAATGCTCCATATTCGGTATTTTGGCGTCTCTGCAGCACCAAAGCTCCATAGCTCCATCACAAGTTATTACTTTGAGTAGTTTTATAACATTTTTATAACACATATTTTGATTATTGAATTACCTAAGTTTATGTTTTTGAGGTTGCTAAATTCAAGTCTGATGTCAAATAGACCTTATTGGCAGTTGGCATATGTCAATCAGCTGTCAATTAGCAAGGAATTATAAAAAAATAAAAATCAATATTGAACTTTATGTTTTTGACATTGCTAAATTCAAATCTGATGTTAAATATAAATTGACAGCTGCCAACTGTCAATATCGTTTATTTGACATAAGATTTTAATTCAGCAACCTCAAAAACATGAAGATAGGTAACTCAATAATCAAAATATGTATTATAACAATGTTTTATAAAACTACTCAAAGTAATAACTTATGATGAAGCTATGGAGCTTTGGTGCTCCATTGGCGCTAATATACTAAATATAGAGCATCACGGCCATGGAGACTTTTGTTCAGGATGACAAAAGCTGCAATACAGCAAAAATTCAGACGATTCCGCCGAAACCCAATTTGTATAAGATTAGTGCGGGTATGGAGCTTTGGTGCTCCATAAGAGCCAAAATATTCAAAATGGAGAATCATGGCCATGGAGACTTTTGTTCAGGATAACAAAAGCTACAATATACCAAAAATTCTGATGATTCTATCGAAACTCCATTTTTCATAAGATTAGTATTGGGGTTTGGAGTTTTGGTGCCCCATAGAAGCCAAAATATTGAATATGGAGCGTCGTGAGCAGGGAGATTTTTGTTCAGGATGACAAAGGCTACAATATACCAAAAATTCAGACGATTCTACCAAAACTAATTTCCCATAAGATTTACGCGGGTCCTTTAAAATCTTGACGTTTCATGACATTCTACACCTTTTTAAGCGGTGCTCAGGGAATCTAAAAATATCACAATTAACCAGTATGTTACTGGTAAATAACCTCTACGCCTGTGACTTTTACGTCACCTGTTTTGAATTTTTTTAATAATTTCAATACGTCCTTAAAATTATATCAGATCATTATTATTCATTATTACTAAGAAATATTTTAAATAATTCCAATTCCAGAATATAACGACTGGTCACTTTAACAGTCTTATTCGGAGAATCTTTTATTTTTTTAATGAATTATTTATTATATACACACCTGCATAGTTTCGCAAATGACTTTAAGATGTCTGTAACACTTTGTTTGATGTTTTAGAAAATTATGTCATCCTCCAAATTCGCTTATAAACATGACTTATATATTTTCATGGAAAAATATTTGGGAGACGGATTAGTGAGTGCATCTGGTAAGTAATATTACAAAAATATGTTTATATTTTTCTTTACTGATATTACACCAAAGGTATTATTTGCGTTGAAACAAAAATCGCAGAAATTATAAATGAAAACATATATTTGCAACTTTTTAATTCTTATTATATTACTAGAACACTATCAATATCAGAGGAAATGGATGTTGTCTGCACCTTTTCAAATGTGTAACCACCTTCCGGACAACCTAGGCTATGGGTTTGAGTGTTGTCTACTATGTGTTTATGATCATTATCAATGTCAAAATCACATTTTACTTCTCTCGCATACCGAAGGGAAGTATTCGAGGAAAACTCACCCACTGAGATTTCTTTGAATTTTTACATTTCAAATAATTTACGTTTTTCAATTCCGTCAGTTTGTAAGTCGGTCTATTGTCTGTCTGTTGGTGCATTAACTAAAAAACTACTTGACGGAGAACAGCCAAATTTGGTATATAATTGATGCTACTGTCAACGAAGAAAAAAAACATTTTTTTCCCCTCAAATTTAAAATTTTCACGTTTCATGACATTCTAAACTTATTTAAAAAAAAAAACAACTATATTCAAAATTATTTTTAACCACTATACTTCCAATCCACTACGTGGACATTCAACTAACAATGTGACAGATGGCAATAATATTTGGCATATAGTTAACACAATTGACAAGGAAGCCTATTATAGTTTTAGTGAAAAATATACCCATATAGCGTTTTCACATTTAGGGCATATGCTCGGAATTTACTTTATGTACCACAAAACTAAGAATGAATATTCATTTTGTGTGTCACATACATAATAATCTGAACAACAGAGAAACATTCGGATGACCGCCTCTCAATATACAAATGAGATTTCCACAACATACCCATGAACCAAAACGGTACTTGAGATGAACCAAAAATGTATATTGATATACTGATAGATGCATGAGGTGTATGGGAAGAAGGTCCATCCTACAATCATAATGTATACTGCATGTTAACGGTATATACATACTACCTTTGTAGGAAGTAAACCGTATGTACCTGATATGTACACATGGATCATAAATCTACGATTCTTCAGTTTAATTATTACAATAATTTATTACTTATTGTAATCATAGATGAGCCTCTGCTTCATTCTGAATATGTTCAGGATGAAGCTGCGACTCACCTATGATTACAATAAATAATAGATTATTATAATAATTAAACTCTGAAGAGAATATATGGTATGAATGAAATACTTGCATATAATAAATCCAGTATCTAATTTTAGAGTTTAAATGTTACAATCAATTATTACTTATTTTAATTTTCCACATTTAGTGTAAGCAAATTAGACGAAAATCGACCTAAACTTGAAAAAGGTTACCGAATGAATGGATTTTCACGAAACATTGTGGACTCTGTTCATTTTAATGTCTAGATCAAATTCCAAAAAAAAACTTTGCCACTATTGCTCCGCAATTGTTATAAACAATTATTTGATTACTAATTTGTTAACTATCAAAATTGAGGTCAATTAAAAATACGAAATGTATTTTTAGATAATTTGACGAAAAATACCAATTTTTTACTCTTGCAAAATTTTCGCGTATTTTCCGAGATTGGCAGTTCCAATTTTTCCATAAAGGGAGGAGGGGGAATAAAAAGTGACGAGAAAAAAACAGAAAAATTCTGGTGAATGTATTATTGAAATATAAGACTTTTTTCCTATATGACTTTTTCCTAAAGTGCACTCTGTCCGAATTTTTCCGGAAAGACACGAAAAAAATACCCTTATCCGAAAATGGAAAATCTCGTAAACTATGAAATTTAAAAATCCGGAAAAATATATAGGTCAATATATTCTTTAAAATTTTACTCTTGTAATTTTTTTGTAATGTGCATATTTTCCGAATTTTCAAGTTTCTCACGATCAAAAATGTACTAAATTGTTTTATATCACTAACAAACTAAAAGATTGCAATTCATGACGGAATTTTTTTTTTTTACAAATCAGATATTTTTCTATTAAAATATATATAAATTAATTATATGCACTGATATGACTAAAATGATTATTTGCATTTTGATGGTGAAAAACTGTTGAAAACTCAGAAAATGTGCATGTTACAAAAAAATTACAAAAGACCAACATTTTAAAGAATATATTAATCTATACCTCTGAATACGTCTGAATTTCAACTAAATATTTATAATCTGCTACCTCGAAAATCCCCAGATATCGATTTTCATACAAACCAGACCATAAATTACAAAACTTCACTTCACCGTTTTGAATTGTTAAATTTGGACCAGATAATTAATTACAATCTGTAATCTCAATAATCCACAGATACCTATTTTCAGTTGAATCCGATGATAATTGATAAAACCTATCCACCATGGTGACGCCGCCTTTTGAATGTTTATTAGTTTTGATCACATAATATTTGTTTTCTACTTGTCAAACCCTTTCCTTTGATACCCATATTAAGAGGGTTGTAAAAAAAATCATAATAAGCCACCTTAAGGCGGCGGTCATATTATGATATTGTGTATATGTACTATATTGTATTGTCATCAGAGCTGCACACAATTGCCAAGTTTCATGATAATACAACAATTCCCAACTAGCATTTTTAGACACAATTTTGAAACAAATTTGGTATTGGGAAACAGTTTTGTAACTATTTCAATTCTTATGTGAGATACAATAGTTTACATATATTTCCGACATTTTTCTAAAATTACCAATTTATTTAACTTTTACAAGTAGCACAACAATACTACTCGGCAGTTTAGTAACTGTTTCTACCATTAAGTACAACTTTTCTTTGGAACAATTTCGAAACATGCTGCACCATCTGTTACTTCTGAATAAAATATCTAAGAACATGTTTTTAGGTTGGCAATAGTTAGTTACAGAAATAGTAATAATAATAATAATAATAATAATATATTTATTGTGTTAATAAAAAAAAGAGAAACACAAAAGGATCAGGTACATATTTGTGATTCAAAACTAACGAATTTTACAGTAAAAACATGAAATACAGTCAAATACTGGTCACAATTAAAATAAATAAATACAGTTTAAAATACGTAACATTTTTAAAATTTTGTAAAGTCAATGGTATGTTGTTTTATGTACAGTGTACAGTGTACAATGTACAGTGAAGGGTAGATCGTTTGAATTTGACCTTAACAGTGAATACTGAGAGATTCTGGAAATCCGTTGATAGGTTATTCTGGATGTAGGATGAAAGATAAGAAAAACCTGCCTGAAATATAGCGTTACGATGTAGAGGTACTGTGAATCTGCTAGTGATATTTCTTAAATTCCTCTCATGTACTTGATCACGTCTGATAATCTTAGCAGCAAGATATTCAGGAAGACCTGTTGTGAGAATTTTATTGAGGAAAAAAGAATAATGCATAAACCTAGTTTCATCCTGTTTCAGTAACCCCAGGTCGCGTAAGAAAGAGGTAATATCCGCATAACGTGGTACATCAGTTATAAAGCATACACAATGGTTTTGCATTTTTTGAATGCGAGATTTATCATGTAACAAGCAAGAACCGTAGACCATATCAGCATAATTTATATGCGATAGTACCAAATTATTAATCAACATCTTTTTTGTTTCTACGTCTAAGTACTCTTTAAAGGGAAAAAGTTGTTTCAGACTCAAGTAGGCTTTGCGACATATTAGATCAACATGCTTTGTAAATTTAAGTTTCTGATCAAATATGACTCCTAGGTTTTTTACAAGGTCAAACAGTTGGTATTTGTTCATCGCCAATCTTAACTGAAAAGTTTTCAAGTCTACTAACATGATGATTCGAGGCAATGACAACATATTGACATTTTGCAGCATTCAGCTCTAGGGTATTGTCATAAGTCCACTGCTTGATTCTATCTAAGTCTGTGTTAATTTCGATAATTGCGTTTTGCTCATTCTCAAGTGTAAAACTATTTCTTAGTAAAATATCATCAGCAAAAAGATATATATTACTATATTCAATAACATATTGCAAATCCGAGATGAAAATAGAAAACAATAAAGGTCCCAATATGGAACCCTGTGGTACACCAGCATAAATGGGACGCGTATCTGATACACAAATATTTTCTGCAATATGGATTACTGTGCACTGATTTTTATTAAAAAAATAATTGCGAAACCACTGTAGGCTATTATTTCTAATAACGTAGTAGTGCAATTTAGCTACCAAACAGTTTAGATCTATCGAGTCAAATGCCTTGGTCATATCAAGCAGTGTTAGGGAATTGTTTGTGATTGTCAATAGCGGAAATGAAGTCGTCGGTCATTGAACATGACATTGACAGATGATTGTCAAATTCATAAGTAGGGGTTACATGTTTACAGTTTACTTTGTTCTTATATGTAATAAAATAAAAGTGTGAAAAGCTATGTAGAAGTTGAATTGTGTTCATCCTTACCCCTCATTCAACAGCATACTTAACAGTTACCTTATTTATAACGAAATCGAATGGATTAGCATATATTCTGGATTAACCATCAACACCATAGCAACCATTCCACGACCTTCCCAATCAATCAATCAATCATTTATTCATTAATAAAGTTACACTATATATACAGATATAAAGTTAACTTATCGGACTAGTCAATATAATGGGAAGTAAAATACACCTTAATTATAAATAAAAAAATAACAATACACAAGTAAGACAAAATTAATATAATTGAGACAAACATTGAGACAATGACAACAGATTAAAATTGATAGCTTAGGAACTCATCCACTGGGTAAAAGGCTTTCTGTATTAGAAATATGAATAATTTGTTTTTGCATATATAGCAACGGTGTCTGTGCTTTTAGAGAAATTCATTTTATTATAGCATTTAATACCCATATATACAGGGTCATTCTGAGTTGTATTTAGTATTGCAAAAGCAACCTTCTACTACAATTACAATGTTTGCAAATTTAAAAATTAATTTGTCAAATGAACGCCAATGGAACCCGCACAATTCTTATAGAAGATGGCTCCCAGCTAAATTCGCTGAAATCGCGGTATATTGTAGATAATATCTTCCCGATCAAAAGTTCCCAAGGGCACAAGGTCCATATAATGAACAGTTTTCCAGATATCGGGGATGCAAAGGGGGTGCTCATTTCTTGTGGGAAGTGGCCCCCTGCCCCAGTGAAATTAACTGAAATTGATATATGTTATTCCTCTCGAACTCCTGATCAAAAGTTCTCATGAGCACAAGGTCGAAAATTGAACAGTTATCCAGATATCAGGGCTGCAAAGGGGGTGCTCGTTTCTTATGGGATGAGGCCCCTGGTGAAACTCGCTGGAATCAATATATGTTATTCCTATCGAGCTCCTGATCAAAAGTTCTCTTGGGCACAAGTTTTATCCATTATTGGACTTGTTTGTAATAAAAAGTCATCAGGCAAGGATGAAGTACCATGCTGCCTAATAAAAAATGTCTCAAACTACCTCCTCACTATTTTGACATACCTGATTAATGTTTCATTCGAAAACGGAGTATTTCCAGACCAATTAAAAACTGCCCTAGTAATACCTGTTTACAAAAATAAAGATCCAAATAATATAAATAACTATAGGCCAATAGCCCTTTTGTCAGTTTTCTCTAAAATATTTGAAAAGGCGTTTCAAATTAGATTAACGTGTTTTCTTGATAAGTATGGGCTTTTAACAAAAAGGCAGTATGGCTTTTGTAAGAACCGGTCAACCCAGGATGCTATTCTCTCCTTCTATGAAAATATACTCAACAACTTTATTAGTAATTTAAAATCAGTCGGTATATATTTTGATCTCTCAAAAGCCTTTGATTGTATAAATCACAAACTATTATTGAAGAAACTTGAACTATATGGTATTCGTGATTTGGCACTGAACTGGATTAATTCCTACTTAGAGGAGAGAAAGCAAACTGTAAAAATTGTACAAAATGGTGTAATATGCTTTTCAGAAAATGTAAATGTACTGACTGGAGTACCGCAAGGAAGTGTCTAGGTCCTCTACTATTCATACTATTTATTAATGATATCGTTGATAATATAGATAATAGTAGTTTTATAACTCTTTTTGCCGATGACACCTCTGCTGTCATTTCTGCCAAAACTATTGATGCCCTCAGCAGAAATGCCACGAAATGTGTGAAAGAAATATCTAATTGGTGTAATAGGAATGGACTGGTACTAAACCAACAAAAAACTGATCTCCTATTCTTCACACCACTTGGTGTAAAAACAGACTTAAGCATACTAGTCAAATCCACTGGCAATTCTATTTGCCAAAATGATTGTGTAAAGTTTTTAGGCATCCAGATGGAAAAAAATCTTTCTTGGCAAAAACATACGGAATGTATAATAAAAAATTTAGCTAGTAAAAATTTCGCAATTTTACAAATTAGAGATTCAGTTAACATAAACACACTGAAAACATATTATTATGGTTGTATAAATTCGGTACTTTCTTATGGACTACTCTGCTGGGGTAATTGTTCAGGAATACAAAAAGTCTTTACTATGCAGAAGAGAATTATTCGATGTATGTTTAAGCTTGATTACACCACATCATGTAGACCTTATTTTAGGCAGCATGGTATACTCACCATTTTCAGTATGTATATTTTACAGTCGGTGTACTTTGTCAGGAAAAATATAAATAAATTACCAAAATGTAATGAAGTCAACAAGTATACCACTCGAAGTGCAAATAATCTTTATGTCCCAGCACATAGATTAACGCAAGTAAATAAAGGACCCTTTATCACATCAGTTAAATTATACAATTGCTTGCCTCAGAAATTTAAAGATATAAATAGCTTAGATTCTTTTAAATGCTCTGTTAGACAATTCCTTATAAACCAATGTTTTTACTCACAAAATGAATTTTACAATTTCTGTGATAATGTTTAGAATTGTATATTTTAATTGTTATGTGTATATTTTTAATTGTTATGTGTATATTTTAATTGTTATAATTGTTATAAGAGTTTATTTGACATATATTATATTATATAACTGACTTGACTATGTAAATATTCTTACATTTATGTATTATCATAACCACTAGGTATTATTATTCAGACATAAATAGTAGGTATCCACCTACTATTTTACATCCTTACTTAAATTTAATAATAGACACCATTTGACTTGTCCAATACTTGTACTAAGCAGGTCTAAAGGAAATAAAGTTATATTATTATTATTATTATTATTATTAAGTTGCACAGTTTTCGAGATATCTGGGGTGTAAAGTCGACTTTTAGAATAGAATAGAATAGAATAGAATCATTATTTATTCAATAGTACAAAATGTATAGAACACGTCAAAAAGTAAATGTGGTTTAAAGTTGTAACAATTCACAAATAAGTTTCATTATCATTTGATATAAAATATAAATAATTGTTTAAAAGACAAAAAATAAAAACTTGATAAAATACACTTTAAAAAACTTTAAAAACCTAACTTAATTTAATTGTTACAGTAATTTAATCAAAGGCAGTAGTGAAGTAGTCTTCAATTTTGTAAATTGCGTTTTTACACAGAACGTCTTTTAAGCATTTTTTAAAATGTTTAAATGGCAACTGTTTCACATGGTTTGGAAGAAGAGTATTATAAATGCGAGGTAACTGATATGTGGCACTTTTTTGTACTTTAGTTCTTGTTGTTTGGATAGGATTTAAATATGGATTTGTTGTTCCTCTGGTGTCATATGTATGCAACCCCGATGTCTGGAAAACTGTCCATTTTCCGACCTTGTGTCCATGAGAACTTTTAATCAGGACCTTGAGAGGAATAACATATATCGATTCCAGCAAATTTCACCAGAGGCCACTTCCTATAAGAAATGAGCACCACCTTTGCACCCTCTATATCTGGATAACTGTAATTGGAGCTGGATTTCTGTAGAATGGTGTATTAAATAAATAAAGAAATAACTGTCCATTTTTCGATCTTGTGATCATGAGAACTTTTGATCAGGAAGATATTATCTACAATATACTGCGATTTCAGCCGATTTAGCTGGGAGCCATTTTCTATCAGAATTGTGCGAGGTCCTTTAAAAAAAAATTTAAATAAAATTTTTGTCATTATTTCGGTCTTTGTGACAAAAGAAACTGCCTCACTACGAAGATCGAGATGTTTGGATTTTCAAATGTTCAAAGCTTAATTTGAACCCTTTAGGACAGGTAAAAAGTTAATAATAATAACAATATTTATTAATTTCAGAAAATGTACAAGTACAGTTAAGAAACATTGTCCATAGAAATACAAAGAAAATATCACAAATAACATTGTAAAAACATATACACAGAAAAGAGAAAACATGTGATCAGTGAGCGATTAAACAAATATTATAACTAGAACTATAGAAAAGTAATCACGTATTTTGTAAAAAATTCGTTAACACTGTAGCTGTTCATGTCCAACAAAAATGATTTTAAAGCGTTTTTAAACATAAAAAATGTCATAGATTTAATATGCCCCGGCAAACAATTAAAAAATTTACAGCCCATGAAACACAGACTTTTTTGGTACAAAGCCATTCTGTGTTCTTTTGGTAAAAGGAGATGTTTATTCCTAGTGCTATATGGATGATCAGTTCTAATCTCGTTAAATTTGGTTCTATTTTTGTAAACAAAACATGACAGCTCATAAATGTAAATAAAGTTCAAAGTAAGAATGTTTAAGCTTTTAAAGGCTTCTCTGCAGGAAGTATTATATTCAAGATTGGCTATTATACGTATTGCCCTTTTTTGTAGTAAAAAAAACTCTATTTGCTTCAGATGAGGAACCCCAATGTACTTTATGCAAGAATGAAAAGTAACAAAATACAACTGTCTTACTAGTTCCGTCACCCCGAAGTTTTCTTCTCAGCTCTCCCAGAACTGATGAGAAACACTTGAATTATCTTCGCTAAAATAATTGGAAAATCTTGGTAGCGGGCTGCCGTATTATTAACAGAAACTGAGAATTTTTTTTATAAATATATGTATTTATAGTTACTTATAATCTAATATTTTACTATTACTACCATCAAAAATTAGTTTAGAAATTGTTTTTTTTATTTAAAAACAAACTGTTGTGAAACCAACAACTTTAAAGAAAATTGGTGTGATACCTGTATGAAAAGACAAAATAAATCATGTAACTATCATCAGTAATGGGACAAAAGTAGAAGACTCTCCTATTTGGATAGAAAATATTGAAAGTAAAAAAGTTCAAATGAAAAATACACAAAAGAAATAAATAAAGTCCCTCAAAGTACGCATGCGCAACGCCGAATGATTTATATGTTGGTAACATTTCTGAAATAATTTAGAAACACAGTAGAAATAGTTTCAAAACATGTTCTTGTCGTAAAATTGATCAAAGTTTCCGAAACACGTGGAGAACTGTTTCTATGGCCATTTTGATTTTGAAGTATTGTAATACTGACGTTTGTATCGACGGCCATTATGGACAATTTTCTTTCAAATGAAAATGTTATTTATGTAAAAGCTTAAATGTGGATATAAATTATGAATGTTTGGATACATTACTAATTATTAGCATCAAAATAATCGTACAAAATATACATCAGTATATATTTTTTTAAACATAATTTAGAAATGGTGATATTTGTAAGGCGTATTTAAAATTTCCAAGTATTTCCCGAAAATAATCGATAAAATTCTTGTTGCATAAGGTTTTTCTGACCGGACATCCGCTAAAAACTAGGTATAAGTTTTCATATTTTCAACATTTACGCTATTATTTTATACTTGTTTCCATATTGAAACAACACAGATTCTTTATTATGTATAAAAGATAATAAGACTTTTTGAAACTGACTGCATACAGTCCGTTCCCATGTTCCAATATTAGTTATAAAAACATTGATAAAGGACCCTGCACTTTTTCGTATATAAGTTATATAAGTATATAGTTCTATAGTTCTCAGTTAAATTTTCTGAATTTTTAGTATGTTGTAGATCTCGATCTCCTAATTAAAAGAAACATGGGCCCAAGACTAGTTTTTGAGATACAGGGTGTTAAAGTTAAAAAGTGGCTATTTTTATAAAATATATTCATGCCAATTGAAGGATGGGATTAATTCTTTTTTTCGCGATTATCATTTCTGTAACGTCAGATAATATATTGTGATAAAAATATGCGCTTATATACAGGGTGAGCCACCAATAACACGAAGTGAATTTTTAAAATCGATGTGCTTATGTTGAAACAACAAAATTTTGAGAAATTTATTTTTGAAATGAAATGTACTCTTTCATAATTACCGAAATTCCCGATTTGTATATTTTATACAGGGCGAGTGAAAAATTTGGAAACACGTGTGACTCATTCTAATAAGACGCCCTGTATATTTAAATATATACGGATTGTCCACTGACAGCTGATTCCAAATATATATAATTTTAGAGAGGTCCACAGGGTAATACAAAAGATAAAACACAAGAAAAATGCCGAAAAACTTTTTTTTAATCGTCCTGTAATTTAGAATTTCGTCGGTTAATTTCCGTAATTCTTTCAAATTGTGTTTCTTGTGTGTCGTGCTGTTTCTCAGTTTTCCACTATTTCAGGACCAGGATCGATATTTTCTGGCGGTAATCTGTTTGCCGCATCAACAATACAATTGAGAAGGATTGTAGATGGATAATTAATATTTGGCTTATGTCTTGCGTATCCAAGGAACCACAAAACACTTGCTAAGTGTGCACAAGTGCCTAATCTCCTGGCACCAGACTTACAAGTACAATAGTAACCAAGTATCCGAGGATCTTCTGGGGATTCTTCATCATTGTAGACTACCCACAACATATACTTCGCAACATTTCGAAATCTTGAATAAATTCGAAACCGTAGGAAATTGGATTCTTCAATGAATTCATCAACTTCTATTTATGTTTAATTCTCCTCTTTGCAGTTTATTTTGAATATATGCCGCTGATAATTGAACATGGTAAATACCTGTTAAGTCTTTTAAATATTCCAGCGTTAAACGGGGAAATTCAGGGACATGGATATGATTGAGTAGAAACAAGTTACCATTTCTCAACCAAAGATTTTCGGCTTCAACACGTGCCTGCACTATGTTTACCCCTTGCGATTCGCACCAGCATTTGTGTAGCTAGATCAAAAGTTCCCGGCATATTTATTAAAGGATTAAATCTATTAATTAATGCACCCGCAATGCAATAAAAGTCACGTAAATGAACAGCATGTATTATTGATATCGTATCATTAAGAAATTTAAAAATTGATTTGAAATGATCTATTTTAAACAGCCCTATTGGAAAAAGACATTATTAGCTTTATATAAAAGATTATAGGTTTTCTGCTAGTTTCATCATGTTCAGTGTTATTCATTAATTTCTTAAAATCTATGTTTTGCCTACTAGAAATATTGTACAGTGGATTAGGCCTAATGTGGATACCACTATAAAAACGCGTCGAGAACTCTACCTCTGTGGTGATGAGAAAATGAGTTTACTCTTTGAATTACTTTTAAGTTACTTGCATATTGTAGTTGATTAAATCTGCAACACAAGAATATCTATAGCAGTGTTAGTGGAAACCAAGTTTAATGCCGTCTCGTCGGATGTACCCTCAATTTTCCGAGCAGTATTAGAGTACCTTGAATACTATAGTTATTTTACTTATAATCGGTATGTTAAAGTTTATTTCATATTTACATCATTTTCCACTATTCATCACTGAAAACTCGTATTCGGTGATGATTAGATATAAACAAGCTTTATTCCTTAGGTTTACGTACCTACATGGTAAATTCGCTTTAAATCTCAAGAGCTAGTCACAGTAAGATTTTGAATTTTTGGTACTCTACTAACGTATACCGTATACACAATAAACACAATTTGAAAGAATTACGGAAATTAACCGACGGAATTCTGAATTACAGGACAATTTCAAAAAAATAAATTTTTCGACACATTTCTTGTGTTTTATCTTTTGTATCACCTTGTGGACCTCTCTAAAATTATATATATTTGGAATCAGCTGTCAATGGACAATCAATATAAGTATATTAAAATATACAGGGCGTATTATTAGAATGAGTCACATGTTTCCAAATTTTTGACTCGCCCTGTATAAAATATACAAATTAGGAATTTCGGTAATTATGAAACAGTACATCATTTCAAAAGTAATTTTCTCAAAATTTTGTTGTTTCAGCATAAGCACATCGATTTTAATAATTCACTTAGTGTTATTGGTGGCTCATCCTGTATATCGGTGCATATTTTTATCACAATATATTATCTGACGTTACAGGAATGATATTCGTGGAAAAACAAATTAATCGAATCCTTCAATTGCCATGAACATATTTGATAAAAATAGCCACTTTTTAAGTTTAACACCCTATATCTCAAAAACTAGTCATAGGATTAGATTGGGCCCATGTTACTTTCAATCAAGAGATCGAGATTTATAATATAGGTACTAAAAATTCAGAAAATTTAACCGAGAACCATTTTATACGGGAAAAAGTGCGGGGTCCTTTGCGAAACTGCTTAAAAAGCCGTGAGCTACAAATAAGAAACATGTTTCTCTTTATTTCCGAACCCAAGAAATGAACGTGTAGTGCTACCAGAATAAAAACACTTACTATACTACCATAGGAAATATGCATGTCGAAAATGTATCGCAACATGTTGCAAACAGTTCCCATTTTGTACATGGGAGCAAGTCTACTTGTAGAAACGTTTCCAAAAATGTATTTTAAAATCAGGGGCGGTCTAAAGGGGGAGCTTTAGGGGCTTAAGTCCAGGGCCCCAGATACTGAAGGGGCCCCCGAATGCTGAGAACGGAGTTACAAATCAAATACGATATGATTATGATTATGCTCTGTACTGGTGATCTCATTGACGGTATAAATAATAAATATAAAAGTATACATAACATTTTTTGCTCTTGTCTGCTTCTGTATCGCAATCCACAGTCTCTGCGCCACTGTATGCATCTGGATTTGACCAGTCACAACCAAAGCCCAGTGTAATGTGGTTACTTACTATTATTATTATACTTAGTTTAGTTCAGTATTTAGCTAGACTGAATTGATTATACAACAAAATAAATTTTAAAAAACAATAGAAGAAAAGTGAAAAAAAAAATCAATAAATTGACACTTGCAATAACTTTTGTTTACATGGCTTACTTAGGTCTTTATTGAAGATTATTTGTTAGAAAAATGGTAGGTATGTACGAATTAGAATTTTTGCCTTATTAAATATATAATTATTATACTCTTCGCAAATACAAAACGAAGAATATATTGCATTCGATCGGCACATTTCTAAAACCAGCAATATTGCTTGTAGAGAAAAAATTTTCATATCACTGTGTTGGTGATCGAATTCTGAACAACTTTCAAAATGTCCGTCCGTCCGTCATGTTTCTTGTAAGCACATTATCTTAAGAACGAAAAGTCCGATTGTATTGAAACTTGGACAGTAAGTGAGTGTTAGCAAGAGGAAGAACCCTATTGTTTTTGAGCAAAATCGATAGATAATTAAAAAAGTTATAAATTTTTTTAAATAAAAAAAAAATTTACATAATTTTTTGTAATTAAACTAAAAATGTCTAAAACTAATATTATTTACAAAAAACTGCGAAGAGTATCCTATAGAATGTGCAGTAAATCGGCGAAGAGTATAACGGTTAGCTTGTTTTGTTGTAAAATCAATTCAAACTAGTACAATATAATACTCTGAACTAAAAATAAAGAATACATATCTTTGATTTGAGAATCTGTTTTACACATAAAAATTAGTTTTTTTCTAAAAAATCGCATATACTTACTTATTTTTAAAAAATCAATTTTTCAAACCCCCTTAAAATTGCAAGGTATACTGACATGTATCACATATTATTAAGAATCACCTTATCGATCTTTTCTTACCACCAAAGTTTGAAGTTAATCAAGCTTCCATTAACGAGTGTTGCGATCTTCAGTGGGTCACACTGTATTGTGTATTTATAGAATTACATACATCTTTTATTTATCTTTATCTGACATGATCTCAAAAAAATGTTATCTTATTAGATAGGAAGGGCCTCAAAGCATTAATAGCCCAGGGACCCGCAGTCGGTTAGTCCGCCCTTGCTTAAAATGCTACTGGGTGAAATTCAGTTCATTAGATTTTATAACTTAGGTACATATATTATAAAACATAGTTACAGGTCAACCTAATAAAAGCGTGTTAAAAACAATTGTGCCAAGAATTTAAATTGATATTTCTTTAACCAAAAAACGTTCTTTGCAACTAATGAACTGTCATATTTTACCATAATCAATTTTTGCCAGTAAGTAAAAACTAATAAAAATTGGAGGGCTTACATTTTCAAAACCAGTGTCTAGGTGCGTTGCCGATGCTGATACTTGTAATTGCGAAACTCCACATCATCTGTAAATGTTCCTATTAGCAGAATACTTTCTTTTTCACTTTCCAATTTTTGGGAGATGGTACTATCTTCCTGTCTACAGGAGGAGGGATACACGTGCTAATTCCAACTATAAAAGAAACAATAACAGTTATATTTGAATACGTATTTCACTTTAAAAATTGGCCATGATAAAGTTGAAAAATACAAATATATCTTACAAAGATCTTACAGAAAAAAATTTAAATTCGGTATCAAAAATAAATTAAACAAATTAGTACTATCATACATTTAAAAACAGACATTTTTTTGGTATTTGAAAATATTTGTGCTGTGAATTTAAATACCTACCAGAGTTATTAGAAGAAAAACATTTTCTTTCAACTTCTAGTAAGGGCAAATCTTATTTCACTTTTGAGAAGTCGACAGCTTCCAACATGTTCTTCGATATCACTATATGTTCATTCTGATGATAATAATCTTTTGGGAGAAATAATATGCTTTTTGTAGACAATCCTTTACTTAATTTGTTTTTGTTCACTCTGAACAATAGATGTGATTTCTGCTCATTTCAATTTAAGTGCAGCTTTTTTATAATCCTCTGAAATAGGTATAAAGCAAATTAATACAAATATAACAACTCGTAAGTATGTTGCAATCGAAACCAATATTTGCGATTTAAATAAACAAAGGCTCCTTAACATTAAAATAGATCGAACCTACCTTCTTGAAAATAAGGTTTCAACACACCGTAAGTTTCCGTTTCATCTGGGATTTCTTCTTTTTTTCAATCATTTGTCAAATCATCCTTAAAAAGTGATAGCATCCACGAAAACAAAACACATCGATATTTGACATTTGACAGAAGACAGATACCAAGACAGATACAACACAACATAGTGTAGCCAGTACGATCGTTAGCCAGTGCCCAGTAGCCACAGAGTAGTAATTAGTAATAACTTTACTACTCTGTGGCGTTGGCGTAGCGGTGCAGGCGACTATGCGCACCTAGCGGAATTGAAATGATTCATAAAATGGCGCAAAGTTTGAAAAGTTGATCTGTTTTGTTTCAGTCTTAGAAAGTGAGTAAACTTGTACATAGCTTGTGGCCTTGTGGGTACTAAATATACATACACAAATATTATATTGATAGCAAGATAGTAAGTTAAGTATGAACACAATTTTTTCTAAATGTAACCGATTTTTTAAAGTTGACGTGAATTTAAAATTAATTATGAGAGAGCGTACGTACTAACCTAAAATTTTAATGTTATTTCTCTTGGTTGTATTTATTATTCATTTGTGTAAATTGTTTAAAAAAAAATAATTTAGAAATAATTTTCATTTAAATGCCTCAAAAGGATTTTTTTTCATTAAGACCTCATTTTTTTAGAATTTAATTAATCTTCGTATTCAGGGTTTTTGAATTTAGTATTGTAGATGGCCTTGCATTTAAAGATGGAAAGTGATATGGTGGTCTTAAAATAGACCTTGGCGACCTCTTGGCTCTACTGTAATAATTTATTTTATTTTATCAACCCCTTTAATAATGGAGTGAGTAGGGAGTTGAAAAATATTATTAAAAAGATCTGCGGCCTTGGCTTCTAATATATTCACCAAATTCCAAGGTTCTGGACTCTTACCAGCTTGCTTCACTCGTTTTTCAATTTAGCCCTATTTAACCCCCAACCCTTCAACGGAATCAAATTATCATCTAGTTCCAGGTATTGTACCAAAATTCAAGTGACTATCTCAATTTTGTTTTATCAACCCCTTTAATAATGCATGAAGTGGGGGTGGTGCGGGAGTTATTGAAATATTATAAAAAAATTTGAGGACTTGACTTATTCTAACATAAAAACCAAATCCTATAATTTTAACCAACTTGAAAACAGCAGGTATAAAGATAGCAGCCAAAATTGGCTGCTATCTTTATACCGTGTAAATACACGATCATGCACGAGCAATATACCATAGATGTATAAAATATGGACTTAAATAGACTTCATTTTCAAATTTAAATTAATAACTAGCCTCCAAACTATTGTTTATCGATAAACATAATTCCTTGCAACCCACATGTAATGGTAAGCCACCCTTAAATATATAAAAATAACTTCAAAACCAATGATGAAAGAATTGTTACATTGTGAAAATAATTACCCACCATACAACCAAGGTTTAAAGCCACCCTTAACATGAAAAAAATTAATAGCTAACAAACGCCATGAGGTTTGAATATTTTAATTACTCAGAAAAATGTAAATTATTAATACCAACATTACACTGTAAAAATATTTTCTCGCAAGTCAGAAGCAAGAGCACAAACCACCCTTTATTATTAGAAAAATCAACTATTATTAAACGACATGAAAGATCCTAGTTACCAATACATTGAGAATGGGCTTGTTCGGCATTTTTTTTTTTTTTTATTTCATAAATCGAAAGTGCAAGTATAAATTAATGGATCTGCAAAAAATCAGAATCTTATTCGCACGTTTAGTATCTTAAAAACTATTACAAATTTCGATCTCGCGAAAATGGGGCGTGGCCAGGCGCTACGTCACTATACGCATAGACTCGGCGATCTCAATAGACTTGATGCTCCTTATTGGTTATAATTATAAGTGTTTTCGAAGTATCGTTTGTTTTGCTTACTACTTGACAGTAGGGGAGTACAATTTGGTGAAATGTCATAAAATTACAATTTTCTCTCGCTGCTGCCAGAACGAATTTTCGATTTTGACCCTGCAATTTACGATTATAATTCATCGCCGACCTTCTCCTTTTCGTAGACACATATAACGAACTTCCACTCAACGTATTTATTTAGTTACCAGCGTTTAAAAATTCCATGTTTTTCGACTTTTCAGGTTAAATTTGAAAGGTCCCAGAAAGCCATTTTTCTTACGTCACTTGCGTATAGTGACGTCACAAATGAGCGCTCGGTTTTTGCAACTATTATTAATTTCAACTCCTTATTATATCTCGAGAACGGAAAAAGTTAATAATACGAAATTTTAAGTGTATAATGAGAATATCGAGTACTACATGAAAAAGTATAAAAACCATATAAAAAGAATATCATGGAACAAGCCCATTAACTTTTATTAATACTAACATTTCTCTGTAGAAGTAATTCATTTCAAGACGTACGCAAGGGAGCAACCCAACCCCAAATATTAAAAAAAATAATTACCACCAAAAGGCAAGAAATTCGAATTTACCAAGTAAGTACTTAGAAAAGTAAGGGCACAAAACTACATAGTTTACTAATACGAACATTACCCTGTAAATATAATTTCTTCCAAACCAAATGCAAGGGTGCAAATCAACCCCCAATGATAAGAAAATTAATTTTCGCTAACCGGCATGAAGTTCGAAGTTAGTAACTAGGTACATAAAAATAGTGTTTACTAATGCAGACATTAATTCGTCAAACCAGTTTCTTCCAACACGCACGCAAGGGCACAAACCGCACCACCTCTAATAATGAGAAAATTAATTGTCACTAAACGGCATGAGTACGAAGTTACCAACTACATAGAAAAATAGTATTTACTAATACAAATATTACTCTGTAAATATGATTTCCTCTAACCCAAACGCAAGGGTGCAAACCAACCCCCCATTATAAAAAAATTAATTGCCACTAAATGGCATGAGAATCGAAGTTATTAACTACTTAGAAAAGTAATGTTTACTAATACGAATACTATCCTATAAAAACAATATCTTCCGAACCAAACAAAAGGGTGCAAATCAACCCCAAATAATAAAAAAATTAATTGCCACTAAACGGCATGAAGCTCGAAGTTATATAGAAAAATAGTGTTTACTAATGCAAACATTAACCCGTCAAAATAATTTCTTCCAACCCATACGCAAGGGCACAAACCACCACCTCTAATAATAAGAAAATTAATTGCCACTAAACGGCATTAAGTACGAAGTTACCAGCTACATAGAATAATAACATAATGTTTATTGAATAGGAAATCCTAATATACAAATTCACTTGCTAATGTAATTACAAAGAATAATAATAATAATTTATACCTAAACAGATAATACACGCACTTACACGTTTAAACTGATATATACACAATTATACAAAAATAAAATAAATAAAAATGAGAAATAATAACTAAGTGGTGTTACTCAATCGACTTTATATGTTTCACGATTTTACGTTTGAGTTCTGGTAGAGAGATAGAATCCTTTACATCATTTGGTAACTTGTTATATTGATCGAGGCCTTTGTATAACAAAATTTTCATAGTGTCATAAATGTTGCCTTGGTATATAAAATTTGTTATTTCTTGTATGGTATTGATGTATTTGGTTGGTAAAAAATATAAATTTATTTAAATACTCGGGTACTAAGTTATTCAAAATTTTGAAAATGAATACTGTAGCCATGTACAATTGTACAACAATCTATCTTTTACAGATAGCCACTGAAGAGAAGAAAGCATATGTTGGATTGAGGTGTATTGGTTGCATTTCAAAATCACTCTCGTTCCTCTATCCTGTAGTTTTTGAAGGGAAGTTATTTTATTTAGATCGAAGGAATACAATAGACTAGCACAGTAATCTAAATGACGATGGACAATGGTGTTGTAAACTGTAATTTTTGTCTTCACTGATAACTTTTGACATATAAGAAATATAATTTTTTGCTATTTTTCTTTGTATAATATATACAAAATGTGCATTGAATTGTAGATCATTACCTAATATAAATCCTAAATATTTTACTTTAGTAACCACATCTGTTTTATCATCATCAATTTTTAAACTTATAACGAGTATTTGTTATAAAAGAACGGTGGTGCTTTACACCCCTGCACCATGTGGGTGGTTCGGCAGCTCTGTGGAGATGGTCGTTGGTCTTTTTCTTTAGCAGTGATGTAATACCTTGAGTAAAGCTGGGCACCACTTTATTTATTAGGGAAAACAAAGAAAACCGTATACTTTCCTACTAATTTATTATAGATAGTTCAAAGAACAGGTTACACCTGATTGGTGACCGAACACTTTTCCACAACGGGTATCATTCTACAGAATTACTAAAACATTGTATACAACTTTCTTCTAACTCCACCAACAGGCGTAAAATACACTATATATTTTTATATCAATTATTAATCAACACAATAATAATATATTTGCTCCCTCGACAGAGGACTATATGTTCGGCCATTTGCTTGGGTGTCACCCGACTCTTTCTCCTTTTGCACGCCGGCCAGTGCCGTGCGTTAAGCTTATTTATCACTACGGAAGATAAGCCAAAACCACGTTACAAACTAATTAGGTTAGTATTTATATTTTTATATTTATATGGTGTGGTAATAATCATTGCTTTAGTTTTGGAAATATTTAATTTTAATTTATTGTTTTTGAAATACTGCAAAAATTTTTTGAGTGATTGTTCATTTTATTTATAGCTAAATCTAAATTGTCATTGCTTACCGACAGCAAAGTGTCGTCAGCAAACAGATTTAAGATATCACAGTCATGGAACTCATTAATATCATTGATATAGATAATAAATAATAAGGGACCTAAGACACTTCCTTGAGGTATTCCATAATTATTAACTATCGATGATGATATGCTGTCACCAATTTTCGTTATTTGTTGCCAATTAGATAAGCAGTCCTTTAGCCAGTTTAAAACTTTACCCTGAATACCAAACATAGTAAGCTTTTTAATTAATATCACACGATCAATGGTTTCAAAGACTCGTTCCAAATCTAAAAAAACAGCAATAGTATATTTTGTCCAAGTTATGTTTCCATTCTGTTATTGTTCCGTTAATAGCGTTTACTAATCCGAACATTACCCTGTAAATATAATTTCTTCCAAACCTAACGCAAGGGTGCAAATCAACCCCCAATTATAAGAGAATTAGTTGCCAATGAACGGCATGAAGTTCGAAGTTAATAACTACTTGGTAAACTGGTATATACTAATGCTAACATTACTTTTTACATTTAGTGGCAATTAATTTTATCATTGGGGGTTTGTTTGCACCCTTGCATTTGGTTTGGAAGAAATTATATTTGCAGGGTAGTGTTCGTATTAGTAAGCACTATTTTTCTATGTAGCTGGTAATTTCGTATTTCATTAGGTACGTGTTAGTAAACACTATTTCAAATGTTTCCATTATAATGCCATTTAGTGGCAATTAATTTTCTCATTATTAGATGTGGATGTCTGTGCCCTTGCTCGTGGCTTGGAAGAAATTGTTTTGACGGGGTGATGTTCACATTAATAAACACTATTTTCTATGTAGTTAATAACTTCGATCTTCATGACTTTTAGTGACAATTAATTTTCTTATAATTGGGGATTGGTTTGCACCCTTGCGTTTAGATTGGAAGAAATTTTATTTACAGGGTAATGTTTGTATTACTAAATGCTATTATTCTATGTAGCTGGTAACTTCGTACTTAATGCCGTTTAGTGACAATTAATTTTTTTATGATTGGGGTATGTTTGCACCCTTGCATTTGGTTTGGAAGAAATTATATTTACAGGGTAGTGTTCCTATTAGTAAGCACTATTTTTCTATGTAGCTGGTAATTTCATATTTACTACATCTAGTGACAAAATTTTGACAGGTTAATGTTCGCATTAGTAAACACTATTTCTCTATGTTTCCATTATAATGCCGTTTAGTGGCAATTAATTTTCTTATAATGGGGAGTTGGTTTGCACCCTTGCGTTTGGGTTGGAATAAATTATATTTACAGGGTAATGTTCGTATTAGTAAACGCTATTTTTCTATGTAGCTGGCAACTTCGTACTTCAAGTCGCCTAGTGACTATTAGTTTTCTCATTATTAAAGGTGGTGGATTGTGCCCTAACGTGCGTGTTGTAAGAAACTATTTTGATGGGTTAATGTTCCCATTAGTAAACACTATTTTTCTATCTAGTTACTAACTTCAAACTTCATGCCGTTTAGTGGCAATTAGTTTTCTTATCATTGGGGGTTGATTTGCACCCTTGCGTTTGGTTTGGAAGTAATTATATTTACAGGGTAATATTCATATTAATAAACACTATTTTTCTATGTAGGTAATAACTTCTGTTATAATGCCGTTTAGTGACAATTAATTTTCTGATTATTAGAAGTGGTGGTTTATGCCATTGCGTGTAGGTTTGAAGAAATTATTTTGATGGGTTAATGTTTGCATTAATAAACACTATTTTTCTATATAGTTACTAACTTCAAACTTCATGCCGTTTATTGGCATTAAATTTTCTTATTGTTGGGGGTTGGTTTGCACCCTTGCGTTTGGTTTGGAAGAAATTACATTTTCAGGGTAATGTTCATATTAGTACACACTATTTTTTATGTAGCTGGTAACTTCGTACTTCATGCAGTTTAGTGACAATTGATTTTCTCATTATTAAAGGTGGAGGTTTGTGCCCTTGCGTGTGGGTTGGAAGAAATTATGTTCACAGGAGAATGTTGCTGTTAATAAATAGGATTTTTCTATATACTTGGCAAGTTTGAATTTAATGCCGTTTAGTGATAATTATTTTTTATTATTATTTGGGGTTGGTTTGCACCCTTGCGTATGTCTTGAAGGAAATTCTTTCTACAGAGAAATGTTAGAATTAATAAAAGTTAATTCTCTATGTACTGATAACTTGGATCTTCATGTCGTTTAATAAACAATAATTGATTTTCTTAATATTAAAGGGTGGCTTGTGACTGGCGAGAAAATATTTTTACAGTGTAATGTTGGTATTAATAAGTAACATTTTTCTGAGTAATTAAAATATTCAGACCTCATGGCGTTTGATGGCTATTAATTTTTATCATGTTAAGGGTGGCTTGAACCCTTAAGTGTATGGTGGGAAATTATTTTCAGTGTAACATAATTTTTCCATAATTAGTAAATTCTGTATTCATGCCGTTTACAATTTTTTTTATATATTGAAAGGTGGCTTACCCTTACATGTGGATTGCAAGGAATTATGTTTATTGATAAACAATATTTTGCAGCCTAGTTATTAATTTAAATTTTAAAATGAAGTTTACACATCGATGGTATTGCTCATGCATGGTAGTGTAAATTGGCTGCTATCTTTAGCTGCTATTTTCATGTTGGTAAAATTTTGTACTCTTACCAGCTTGCTTTACTTATTTTCTCCTATTTACCGCCCAACCCTTCACCGGATAAGTTTAAAACAATCCAGTTCCAGATCTCGTTATAGTACATACGTGTATAAAATTTCAAGTCAATATCTCAAACCGTTCCAGAGATATCGTGTGGACAAAAAAAGTTACAGCAGAAATCTTTTTTTTTTGTTCAGATTTAAAATCTTGACATTTCGTAACATTCTAAACCTATTTCGACAATAAAAAAAATTTGAATTTTTTTTTTTGCGAAGAGAGCACATAACTACGAAACTTTTTTTGTCTGAACATTTTTGGTATGGTATGGGGGAACATTTTTTTTTTAAACGAACGGTTATTGATATCTGTCCGCATAGGTAGTTAGTATATATATACTTCACATACCCCAATTACTCTGGCAGACGAAAATCTCGCTCAGTGCACGGTAGAGAGAATTTTAAAAAAGAATATTTCTTTTTAAAATTCCCTCGACCGTGCACCGACCGGGATTTTTGCCTGCCAGTGTAATTGGAGTATGCGAAGTACATGTACTAACTAATTGTGTAGACAGATATCGATAAATATTCGTTTAGTAAAAAAAGCCCCCCTCCCCCAATCCCACCATACCAAAAATTTTTAGAGAAAAGAGTTTCGTAGTTATATGCTCTCTTCAATTACTGAGTGACAAAAGGTAACTTTTCGACGTCAATTTAGCATGCCATTTCTCTAACTAATAAACTGCATTCTGGTTATGCTAACAATTAAAATTCTAAAATGAATTTGTCTATTTCTTATTTGACAATTCTCATTATAACACTAGTATCCACATAGTCCCCTGCGGCCATGCACAGTAAACTAGTATTATGGGTACTTGTATTTTTTCATTACAGTTGCATTATAGTATAAATGTCGTGTGCACCTACATATGGCCTTTTCTAGCATAATTGGAAAAATGAGATGACTCTAACAAACCTTAGCACTTACTTTTTACATTCTTGTGTTATATTTCAACTAAACATTCTATGGTTTAAATATGTATTATTAGAATTGTTAATTGTTTTTCAGAAAATACATTGAAATCTATAAATAGGTTCTGTAATTTATATAATTTTCCTGGTTATTGCATTAATTTCTTATTTTAAAAGCGGCACATGTGCAGCACCCCGCTCTAAAAGTGGACAACCCGGATCTCTATCAAGCGCTGCCAATCTAAGAGGTGTAAATGTAACAAAAGTTCCAAAATTAATCGAAATTTATACCTACCGATTTTTTCTTTGCCTAAAATTACCATGCAATTTACATTTTGTATTTGCTGTTCATCCTAAGAGCTAAAAGAAATATTTGCAATCTTATTTTAAACAAAGTAACCACAACAAAGCCATAAATTTAACTAAAAAAGAAAAAGCTACCTATAGTAGATTCACAAAGAGTGAAAAAGGAACAAATTAAAATAAGCAAAAAAAAAATTTCCTACAGAATAAATTGATGCGGCGATAAAGGAAGTTGACAAACATTTTTTTTGCAAACTGAAATAATTTTGTTTTTTTAAGACACAACTTTTCAGGCAATTGATTTTTGACAGAAAAAGAAATCATATAAGTAATGAATATCACTCAATGTTAATACATAGTTCTTAAGTACTAGCTTTTAATGGACATGTCTACTAGAGAATCCAATATTCATTACTCTTACTGTGTATTATATTATTCAAACAATGTTTTAGGTTTAAAACCAAAATATAAAATTCACAGAAGGGTCATTCAGCCATTGTTAGATTTAAAATTTATTGGGGGCTGCTTAAAAATA
This sequence comes from Stenurella melanura, assembly GCA_963583905.1. Taxonomy (NCBI): domain Eukaryota; kingdom Metazoa; phylum Arthropoda; class Insecta; order Coleoptera; family Cerambycidae; genus Stenurella; species Stenurella melanura. The sequence continues at coordinate 284,697 of OY757310.1, forward strand.
CTTCATGGTCATACACAAATTTGTATGGAGAAATTAAGCCAGCATATGGATAGTGGAGTTTTGGATATACACAACATCACAGTCAAATGTTTTATGGATACTATAGGAGGTAAAGCTTCAATATGGCGGATAATAAATTAATTATAACTTTATTGATATACTATTTTTCAGAAATTATTTTAGGCTATAACATTAATTCCCAACAATTAGGACTAACTAAATTTTGTCAGGCATCTATAGAGTAAGTGAAAATAATATAAAATAATTATTGACCGATATGATATTAGATATATTACATCCATTTCCCCTTTCTTTACAAAAACTAGCCAAGAGCGTGTTCGGCACACGTATGACAGGGACCGCAGCCATACTCACTAACATTCTCTTAAAGTTTATTCTATATACCTACGTATTTAGAGCTGTTTGACCTTGACAAAGTTTGTTCTCTAAAAACAGTGATTTCGAAACTGTTTAGAAAACATTTTTGTTATAGCTTTTGTTATCATTTTTATCGAAAGCACTGAGTAAAAGCGACATTCCGGAATTTTTTCAGATTGTTGCATCAAAAGTCGCAGCGTCGGACTGGGACCAAGAGGGCATACCAGGCAAATTGCTTTGAGGGCCACATATCAAATTTTTAATATATTTTTTTTTACATACCCATCCCCTAAGTACTTTTTTTAAGTTAGGTATCCCCTTGGAGATAAAATAGATAGTTTTCTTATTTTCTCTAAAAGTGAATACATTTTCTGTTAGGTACGTAACATGATCAAAATGAAATATATCCAACAGTAAGTAACAAAATAAAAGATGAATTATTAAATTAAAGTTAGTAAAAAAAAACGTAAATCTACATTTTAATTTGCAAGAAAGGAGCTTAAAAAATAAAAATGTTATAACGTTTTTATTTTTTAAGCTGCTAATAAACAAAAGGTATACCGGGTGGCCACGAGTCAATGTACGCCTCCAATATTTTGATTCTTTTTTATTTAAAAATTTGGTTTTTGGTACAAATAAATTAGACAATAATAGGCTACTTTTAGACTAACAGATATAAAAAATTCCAAAAAAGGAGTGAGATACGAACAATTTTTTAATTGTTTCAAAATGGCCGCGTCAGATGATAGATAGATAGATTTTATTGGTCATAAAATGCACCGTGGTGCGTTGACACGTCAAATAGTACAATAAATAGGTACAATAAAAAATAATTTGTAAAAATGTATAATCTTACACATAGGTGTATATAACAAACATAAAATATACATAACAAATAATATTAAAAATTTAACTGAGTCAAGGTGTAAGTTAGAAGTGTACATGACAATCACTAAACATAGATAACAAGTAGTACTAAAATTTTTGACTAAGTCAAGGCGTGATTAATTTTGTATAATTACAAATCTGTATAGTTAAATTCATTGATGCTATAATAAGCCTTGGCTATAAGATGGATTTTCAGTTTCTGCTTAAATAGTGTCAATGGTGCATGTTTTAGTGTGATATTGGAAGAGAGTTGAAGAGTGAAATCCCGAAATTGTTCCTTTTTGTATATGTTAATCTTTGCTGTGCTATCTGTATATATTTTCGATTGTGAGTGAGGTAACTGTGGTTGTCACAATTTCTAGAGTATTCATCAAGGTGATCTTTGATGTGTATTAGATTCTCATAAATTATACAAGATAGCATAGTCATTATTTTATATTCTATAAACCACTGTTTACAGCTGTCTAACTGACTTATTCCTGATAAGGTTCTAATTGCTCTCTTTTGAACAGTAAAAACTTGCTGGACATGATTAGAGGTACCCCAGTTAATTAGACCATATGTCATCAAGCTATGGAATAACGCATGGTATGCGACTATTGCTGAGGTTATACCAATTCTGATTTTGATTTGCCTTATAGCATGTATTTTTTTAGATAATTTAATTGACAATATGTCAACATATGCATGCCATGTTAGCCGATTATCCAAGGTTAAACCTAAAAATTTAACACTTTCAGATGCAACTGGTTTAGTAGAGAATACCATTGAGTTTGTTTTGCTTTGATTTATGCATAGCATAATTGCTTTAAACCAGTCAAGTGATTGTTTAAATTCATCTACTTCTTCCTTAATGGTTTCCTCATTGCTATCTTTTATCTGCTTGGCGACAGTTGTGTCATCAGCAAATAACACCATAAATAGTGGTAAGACTTCGGGTAAGTCAAGTCAAGTCAAAATGAATGCGATGTAAGAAAATTACTAAGTAGGCTATGGAAATTATTAGTAAGGTTGTAGACTTATCTGTAAAGCAGAAAATAGTTGTTTGAATTACTGATAGGTACCAGTATTTTTATTTTTTTTTCAAAAAACTGAATTTCATTTTCATTTCCATAGAGGTCCTATGAAATTTTTTTTAATGGAACTGTGCTATGTCTTTTATTAATCAGAAATAATGATTCATAAACTATAATTTTTTCACCATTAATCATTTCTTAACAATATCCTTCGTAATAATAGAAGTATTTTTAAAAAGTAAACACAAATTAAACAAGAAATAATTTTAATAGGTTACAACCATGAATAAATTACCAAGAATAACAAAACTATTTAAAACCTGAGTTCTGTTGAGTTTCTCAAAGTGAACAGACGCTTCGAAGAAAGCTCTCGAAAAAAAGCTCAGAAACATAGGCTAATACACCGCTAATTTATATAAAATTTAAGTCATCGATAGGTCAAGAAATTTTACGTTTTGTGAAGTGAAATAGTCAAAAAACAAAGTTCATATGGAATTAATATTTGATAAATTCTAGTACAGGGCTTTGTAATATAAAATATAAGGTAAACAAGTGTGGTGTGTTAAGACCAGGCCTATCTGTACCCAATGCTTTCTTGGGAAGTGTAAATAAATAAACAAACAATTTGTATGAAGTGGAGTTTATTAGATGAAGCAGATCCCAGCAATCCACAACAAAGATAAGCTATATTGATTAATTATTTAATTAATTCATAATTTATAATTTATTATTTCTGTTTGTCTGTCTATATTTTTACTTTACTTTTATAACATCTTATTTTATTCTCATTTGGGAAACGGCAGTTTAAATTAGGCAGTACAAATATCAAAACAATATACAGGGTGTGCGGGGACTTCTCTCGGGCCTCTTTCTCATTTGCAACTCGCTGTAAAAAGCTATTTTACCGCGATATAGATAACATAATAAAAAGACTCTCTTACAGCAAGTTAATATAGGTCTTCAAAAACAAAGCAAATAAAATGGACACACTAATACAGGACACTGAAATGAGAACACACCAATTACTGGTACAAAAAATTGACGGCGGCGGAAACTGCCTATATGGAGCATTAAGCCACCAACTGGAGGGAGAAAATATAACATCACAGGCACATACCAATGCAACGAAAACCCTACGAAAACAAGTAGCTGATTATATCGAAAATCAATCCTCATGCCATTCATGCAGGCATCCATCCATAAACTAGCACCCCGTTACAATAGATACAATTCTAATACGGGAAAAATAAATGCGTTCATCCGATATCTGAGAAGAAGGATTTGGGGGGGGGGCAGGAAACAATTGCTGCAACAGCAAATATGAAACACAGGACAATAATAGTACACCAAGAAGAAGGGGAGCATATAATCTTCCATCCTACTAACCAACAGGGAAGAGAGAACACACCACTAGAGATAGTATATAGGAAGTACGGAAACGAAAGAAATCACTACGATAGCGTGATTATTGCACAAGAAAAAGATGAAGAACAACAACCAGAAGAAACATACACTCGAACTAGGGCAATAACACCCCGCCCAGAATTAGAGGAAGCAATGCACATAAACATGTACCAAATATCACAAAGAACAGAAGAAGCCAACAGTCAAGAATTACAACACGATGACATCGTTCTAGCGACATGGAATGTTAGAAGCTACATAACGAGAGAAAGGGAGAAAAAATCGATGAGACTCTTATGATGGAACACATACACGTTGCATGCATACAAGAGACACACAGGATAGACGGAACCGCAGTTACCCAAAACTACAAATGGCATCTAAGTGGAGGGGAGAAAGAAAAAACCAGCAGAGGAGTTGCATGGGCAATAAGACGGAACACCCCTATCCAGAGAAAGACAAGAAAAGTAAACGAAAACATAACCACGGCAGACTTACAAATTGGAAAGGAAAACATATGCATATTAGGAGTACATGTGCCCTCCGACAAATGGGCAGGACGAGTATTCAGACAGATCACCCAAGAGACTAGAAGAAATAGGAATAGAAAAATGAACATAATAATACTATAGGAGGCTTCAACGCGCATATGGGAAAGGACGACTAAACACATGAAGACAAGAATATCCTAAGAAAAACCTTACTCCACACATGGACAAACGACAATGGAAGCTCGCTAAGAAACTTGGCACATCTGTGCGATCTAACAGTTAGAAACGCATGGAGCAAGAACCTAACCTGCCTTAATACCTGGAGTAAAGGAAACATCAACTCTCAAATAGACCATATCCTAGTGGATAGAAAAATAAGGGACAGGGTTAAAAACGTTAAGGCAAAACAAGCAACAAACGACAAAACAGATCACAAAATATATGGAACACTAGTAATAAAGAATGAAAAAGCAAAAAAAGACAACAAAACAGCAAATAACATCTCCCTGCTACAGAACGAAGAAATCAAAAAGAAATACCAGGAGGAGATAAAAAAACAATTAACAGGAAATGAACTAAATTGGTCAACAATGGCACGAAAACACTGCAATACAATGGTTTGGACAGACGACGGAATCAGAAATGAAGAATATAGGAGTCAAACAAAGATATCCCCTATCCCCCCCGATTATTCACCACAGTCCTGGACCAAGTGATAGAAAGCACAATAAAGGGGAATCAGAATTTCAATGGAAACGATGGAAAGATAAAGCCTCCCATCATACTTGCATACGCCGACGATATTCTCATCATCGCCGAGGAAGAACAAGACATCGTTAAATTTCTAAAAAACATGACACCACATCTGGATTCCTTTGGAATGAAAATAAACTTCAAAAAGAGCTTAATAATGGTCCGAGACCCATTGACAAAAACAAGTCCAACAAGTGAGAAAGAATACAAAATACGAGACTACAGAACCACAAATATAATGAAATACCTAGAAACATACCTAACGAATCAACTAAAAAGGAGGGAAACAGTAAGGGAAAGAATCAAAACAGCCTACAGAGTCACAAGAGCTCTACTACCCTTCAATGAGGACAATATACCACCATGGTGCTGTTGAATGTTGGGTTGCATTTCTGCATTAGCTTAGTCTACAGCGCTCTCACAAGATGGCGCTACTATATATAATCTTGTTTGACAGTGTTGTAGTTCGTAAGATCACGCCGTGCGTCTACATTTATAGTAGTCGTATTTCTTTCTGTAAAACATAATTACTTTAGTAATACATTATATCTTTCTTTACAAAACGTCGTTTAATTACATGTGTACTCTTAGAGGTTATGGGCCCAGAGAGTAAAGTAAAGTTATAAGGTTGTATTCGGTGAAAGTAATTGTCGGTTTTTGTGCGTGTCATGGCCGCTCAACAGGTTATGATAAATGTGAAGCCTTTTGATGGTACCGGAAACTTTGCCAATTGGGAATTTCGTGTGAAGCGAGCACTACAGAGAAATTCAGTGCTAGAAGCTATAGAAACAGGTTTTCCTCCAGAAACGGATAAAAGTTATGATTCCTTCTGTAAGAATGATGCTATCGCTCGTGATATAATAGTTCAGTGCGTAGCGGACAATGTGTTGGAAACTATTATGGACAAAGTTACTGCTAAAGAAATGATTGAATCTCTCAGGTCTATCTATGTTAAATCTGGAATGTCTAATCAAGTACAGTTGCAGAAAAAATTGAGAAATATGCATTTCAATGGTAAAACCGCACTTTGTGATTTCTTGATCGAGTTCGAAAAAACCTACCGTGACTTAAAGAATGCTGGCGGGAAAATGGATGAACAAGAGGTTATAATTCAGCTACTTTCTGCAATGCCCGACGATTTCCAAGCGGTAGTGACGTCAATGGATGTTTTATTCAGTGCCAATCCAGATAAAGTCAAACTCGACTTTGTGAAAAACAAATTGCTCTCCGAATAAGGTCGTCTCTTGAAAAATGCTGGTAATCCAGACTAACCAAAAAGATATACACGACCATCATAATGCCTACGATGATATATGGAGTCAAAAATGTAGCAACGACAAAGGCCAACAGAAGAAGCCTGAGAAGAGCTGAAGGGGACATTATCCAACTGCTAGCAAAAACAGGAAAACCACAAAAACGACAGAAAATGTCAACATTACTAGAGGGAAGAACAATAATCAAAAGAATAGAATCATACGCAATGAAATACTGAGGACACGTACAAAGACGAGACACGACACACCTACTAAAGAAAGCACTGCAACTGAACAGCAACAAACTGAAAATAGGGAGGCCATGCTACACATGAATAACAAAAATCGAGAGGATTATAAATAAGCTAGGAAAGGATTATACACACTGGGAAAAATCGGCACAACAAAAAACGGAATACAATAAAGAAATGTCAGGATATACACACTGCCGGACTCAGAAACAGAAGAAGCAGAAAACTCAGAAGTAGAATAGGAGAGAAGATGATCACACACAGAAACTAAAAAGAAGCATCTCACAAAAAACCTGAAAGTAAAAAGAAGCACGAAAACCTAAAAGAAGCATCTCACAAATGCCTACACTTTCCATCCGATGAAGGCAGAAGGAAAACAAGAAGAAACATCTCACAAACACCTACATGCTCCATCCTATACTCCTGCCCCATGCGTCATGCGGCTCTCGCTGCTGACAACAAGTATGTCCAATGTCCAATCCAGCATATGCAGCCGGTCTGGCGGTATATAAAAGCACCGGGGGTTTGTTCTGGGACACGGTGGGATGATCCGTTGGTCGGTCGGGTGGAGCCGCATGAATATGTAATAGACGACTGGGCGACTGCAGATGGACGTTCGGCGGGCGATCGGGTTGCGTGGTGGAACAAATCTCCATGCACCGGAATTCACAGCAATGCCCTCCTTACACTGGCAAATCAATCAATCAATCAATCAAAAGTAACACAACTATTTAAAATCTAAATTTTATTAAACCATTATAAAAATTGTTCAAACTGTTCACCGTTATGATTAATACACAGAGTAGCTCGACTTATCGTTGCACGTCTAACATTCTGTAATTGTTGAGGTGTTATTTGTACAATTTCGCGTCGAACTCTTTCTTCCAGATCTTGCCTTGTGGTTGGAGCAGTTATGTAGACTATATTTTTCAAATGCGCCCAAATAAAAAAATCGAGTGGGGAAGTCAGGCGACCTTGCAGGCCATCTGACTGGACCATGGGTCCCAATCCAACGATCTGGAAATAATTGATTTAAGTAATCCCTAACGATAATAGCATTGTGTGGTTCAGCCCCATCTTGTTAGACGTAAACTTCGTCAATATTGGTATTGGGAATTTGATTAATCTGTGGAACTATTATATTTTGGAGAAATTCTAGATATCTTGGTCCAGTTAGTTTCGTTAAAAATTATTGGACCTATGATATGGTCGCCCAGTACGCCTAACCAAACATTGAAGTCAAACCGCTCCTGAAACCGCCCCTGTCTCATAATCTGAGGATTATCAATTGCCCAATATCGAGTGTTGTTTCGATTAAATAACCCAAGGTTTGTAAATCTCGATTCATCAGCGAACAAAATGTTTTTGATAAAATTCTCATTTCTTAATTGGCGTAACTGTAACCAATTACAAAACGTTATTCTTCGTTGATAATCATTCTCACACAAAAATTGATGCAATTGATATTTATAAGAACGATAGCCATGTTTCTTTAAAATTTTTCTGGCTGATTCTTTGGAAACTGGTAATTCATGTTCAATTTGTCTTATCGAAATGGTTGGGTCAACATGCACTAAAGCTAATACATTAATTTCCGTTTCTTCATCCACAATAAATCTTTCTTCAATTTCTACATTAGGTTCAGTTCTAAACTGTAGCTCCAACCAGGCGAAATAGTTTCTCGGAGGTTGTCTTCTTTCTAGTCCATACAGACTTTGTGTTCTAGTTGCATATCGTTGAGTCTCTCCATAAATAATGATTATGTCAACTTATTCATCTCTTGAATAATTTTCAGCCATTTTATATTAATTTTCTTGTTTATAATAACTTTAATACACTTGCTTCAGAAAATTAGTGAGTAAGTTACGACTAATTCAATTGTTGCGAATGTCTGTCATTTTCATGGCTATCTGCAATTTTGGATTTAAATGTAGATAGGTACCTTATAAAAATGATTTGTTGGCGCTTACTTTTTAAAAATACTTCTATTATTACGAAGGATATCGTTAAGAAATGATTAATGGCGAAAAAACTATAGTTTATGAATCATTATTTCTGATTAATAAAAGAAACAGCACAGCTCCATTAAAAAAATTCCATAGAACCCCTACGAAAATGAAAATGAAATTCCGTTTTTGAAAAAAAACTAAAAATACTGGTACCTATCTGTGATTCAAACAACTATTTTCTTCTTTACAGACAAGTCTACAACCTTACTAATAATTTCCATAGCCTACTTAGTAATTTTCTTACATCGCATTCATCTAACGCGGCAATTTTGAAAAAATTAAGAAATTGTATCTCACTTATTTTTTGGAATTTTTTACATCTGAAAAAACTGTTGCACTTATAAATTTTTGCTTAATGAGAAACCATCAAAAAAATACAGTCATTCCATTTAAGAAAAAAAGTTGATGTCACTTCCGGTTCAACTGGAAGTGATATTTTCATTCCTGTTAGTCTAAAAGTAGCTTATTATTGTCTAATTTATGTGTACCAAAAATCCAATTTTTAAATACAAAAACAACCAAAATATTAGGGGAGTACATTGACTCGTGGCCACCCGGTATATATGTTTTGTTTATTAGCGAAAATCAAGTATTTTTTTAAGGTAATAATTCACAGCCATGGTTTCCAAAAATTGGTTGCTCCTTTTTGCAAAAAATTCAATTAGATCTTGAATATTGCAAAAGTCTTTTGTGGATCAATTTTAGATGAAAATTGCGAACTCCCGGGGAGGCCAAATTTGTCCATTTTTCCCCTCGGTGGGATAAACAAATTAGGATTGTGCAAAAACTATTGCACCGACAGCACCAATCTTTTGCACACTTATAAAGTACTATAGAACACACGTATTTAAGAAGTTTTATCAAATTTTAACACCAAATTAAAAAGTTATAATTAAAAAATTATTATAGGCATTGCAGGTTTTTGCAATAACTTTTTTACCGCTGGGGCGATTATAATTTGGAAAGTCTCATAATGTAGGGATTTTAATTGCACACCAATCATCCATTCTTCACTTTTCTCTACGACAGATGGATTTTCCAGTATTTTAAGAAAACTGATTCTCCACTCTAATTGTTGATAAAAGTGATGAAGCAAATGAAATTTTTTCACTCACAAAATGAGAAGCCTCTCCCATTGCCTCTCCCAAAGCCATTCTGCAAAAACATTGCAGCTCTACTAATTCATCTAAAAATTCTGTCTGTATTCCCTTCTTTATCTGGCTTATTAAGCATTAGCGCATGAGCACCGGTATTTCATGTTTATTCCTTGAGGAGTAAAGACAAATAATATCAATCAAAAGCCGTGTCACCTCCTCCGCTTCGCTTATTCAAGCAAGTCAAAATTACTATAATACGAAACTGTTGTCACGTTTTTCGAGTTTCGAAATTAAAGTGATTTACTGGAAGCTTTTATATTGGGATTTGCAAATGTCCAAATGTCGCATTTGATAAGGGAGTCCACATTTTGGGTCTTTGGAGGGGCTTACCGGGCATTTGCCCGGTTGCTCGGCGCCCTAGTCCGACACTGGTCATCAATTTACATCTGTAGAGCAAATTTCATCTCAATAGGTATAAAAATGAGAGAATGGGAGAACTGTGACATACTGACGGACCAACATACCAAAACTATTAGAGAGTTCCTACAAAACCCTAAATACATTTATTTGCATTAAGCCTACATTTTAATAAGTAAGTAAGTAACTTTAATAAGTAAGTAACATTTTAAAATGTATATCATTATAAATTGTACCTACCATTTGCTTTCAGATTAGAATTTAATATATTCATGAGGTAAACTATTATTTTCAGCATGTACAACTTGGGATTTACAAGAATGGTGAAACCATGGCTACATCCCGATTTTATTTACAACATTTTACCAGACAAAATGAAACATGATGACATTATGACATCTTTAAATGGATTTATACAGGAAGTAATAAGTAGTATAGAAGATATTCCAAAATAAATGCTGTTTTAATTGTCACAGAAAAGTTACACTCACTTTTAATAGAACGAATATGGAATAATTTTGTAAAATGAATGCAGTAAATAACGTCAATAATAAATTATTAAATTTAGTTTGATGTAGCTTAAATTTGCATTCTTTCACTATCTACATTTTACTTATCTCTCATACCGAAGGGAAATACTGTATTCGAGAAAATATCAGCACCCGAGAGTTTTCGGTTTTTCACGTTTCAGACCATGTAGATTACGAAAATAAAGGTCTTTCCATTTCGTCAGTCTGTGTGTCTGTCGCCTGTTTGTTGGTGCATTACCAACTAAAAAACTTGTTGACGGAGAACAGTCAAATTTGGTATGTAGTTGACGCTAGATAATGAAAAAAAAATTTTCTCGTTCAAGTTTAAAATTTCCACGTTTCATGATATTCCTATTTCAAAAAATAAATCGGTAAATGTATTTACACAGAACTTCTCTCTTTATTTATATAGGGCGGTCAGTCTAAAATATTATTAATTAGAAACCAACATGAGAGTAATAATCGGAATGTAGTTATCACTATTATTACAAAGAAAACCTGATAACTTTTGGTGAAAAAAATATAGAGTGGCCATCCGATAGAAAAATTCAATATTAAATAAAAGGTGCCAAATATGGAAGGCTTGCGTAAATACCTTTACAAATTTCCACCATGGTTGAAGTATTTCTTAGGATGACCACTCTGTATATTTTTCAATAAAACCATAGTAGGCATCTTCCTTGTCAATTGTGTTAACTATATGCTAAATATTATTGCCATCTTTCATATTTTTTGTTGCACATCCACGTAGTGGAGTGGAAGTATAGTGGTGGTTAAAAAAATGTCATTTTTTTTCTTTTGAAATAGGTTTAGAATGTCACGAAACGTAGAAAATTTCGAAATTGTATAAAAAAATTGTTTTTCATTTTCTATTCCCTTTAGACAGTCCACCCTGTATATTTTCCAGTGAAAGTCTAACCATTTCTCCAGTGGCAGTAGCGTCAGATACCTACCAAAATTGACTGTACTCTGTCAAGTAATTTTTTTAGTTAAAGCACCAACAGACAGACAGACTAACGAAATTGCAAAACCTATATTTTCGTAACCTACATGAGCTGAAACGTAAAAATCTTTTTTCGGAGGGTGATTTTTTTCTCAAATACAATACTTCCATTCGGTATGCGAAGGAAGTTAAAATTTGAAATTTTTTTCCGACTACTATTATAGTAGACGGAAGTATAATACTTCTACTCCACTACGTGGATATGGAATTAAAAATGTGACAGATGGCAATAATATTTGGCACAGAGTTAACACAATTGGCAAGGAAGACATATATTATAGTTTTATTGAAAAATATACAGAGTAGTCATTCTACAAAATAATTCAAGTATGGTGTAAACTCGAGTGGAAATTTGTAAAGGAAGTAAAGGTATTTACACAAACCTTCCCTATTTGGCACCTTTTTTTAATATTGAATGTCTGCTGTCGGATGACCATTCTGTACAATTCTTTGACCAAAAATTATCAGGTTTTCTTTCTAATAATAGTGATAACTACATTCCGGTTATTATTATCAATATCGTTTTGTAATTAATACATTTTTAGTATAAATAAAGAGGGAAGTTCTGTGTAAATACCTTTACCGATTTTCTTTAAATAAATTATCTTTACAAGTTTGAAAGTATCTTACTGGTTTAAACGTAAATATTCACCAATTGAAATTAATTTTAAGCACTTAAAATTTATTCCAATTGTTCTTTGCGAAAACTAATTTTAAAGCATATACAGTGTGTCTCACCTCTTGCCTACACACCCTCGTATCTTCTTCAGTTTTTTCAGATGTACTTCAAATTTTCAGTTCTGCAACAAAACTGATTATTCTTTGGCTCAAAAGAAATCTACTTTGTTGATTATGGCCTACTGAACACAGAGAACAATATGGAAATTTAAACACATACTACGTATTGTTTAATGACATAAAGTAGGAAGCTATTTCTCAGCTTCTCATTGGCCAAAACGTGAGGCAAATTCACACTACGGTCTCTTACGACCCTGCTCGATGACTTATTGTAAACTGGACTGGCCTCGGTTTGGTGTTATTTTGATTTAAATGCTTGTATATACAATTCAATTGTGATTTAAGTGTGATTATAAATTTTATTTATTTAATCATACATCATCCAGCAGTATAAAACCATTTATAGGATGGAAATCTAAACTAACTTAACCTAACTAAAAAATACAAATAGAAATTATAAAGGCGATTAGACTGCACAACAGTAGATGAAATTTCTGGCTGCTAGGCAAATATGTCCAATTCACTGCAATGAGTTTCATAACTAGTACAAATATTAAACAGAGGAGAAAACTTTAATATGTTAGATCTAGGAGTGGATAAATAAAAGCTATGAGAATGACGAGAATTAATCCGTGGGACATAAAAGTTCAGTTGGCTTAATATTTCACTACAATCTATTTTATTATGTATAATTTTATCTAGAAAACGCAAAGTAAAGGACTCACGCCTTTCGGAAAGACTGGTAATATCAAATTTTTCAAGTAATTGACTTTGAGAAGCTCCAATTGGTGGATATGTACCTTCAGTTTTCCAGTTAAAACATTTCAGGAAGCGGCGCTGAATATTTTCCAATTTATCATTATGAGTATTATAGCCAGATTGCCAGGCAAGTGAAGCATACTCCAGTTTTGATTGAGAGAAAGCAAACTAAAGCATCTTTAAGGTTTTCGCATCATTAAAATTATGGCTGTTATGCAAAATGAAACCTAACATTCATTATATTTTGACTCCCACTTTATTTTAGTAATTATTGGAGATAAAAAAAAAATCATATAAAAGTTGTAGGGTTGTATATATACGTTTTTCAAATACAATTCAAAAAACAATTGCTTGCATAAGTTACGTGATATTGAGAGGTCGGAAATACCTATCGGATATGTGGTAAAACCATGGTTGGCTTTAGGTGGTTAGTGTCAGCGCATAAATATTTGCATACATGTGTGAAACAACATCTTACCTTGAATTTTTTTTTTGGCGAATTCCATATTATCCAAAGGTGATAAAGTCAATTTATTATATACATTCACTGGAAGAGAACTGGAGGTATAAGGGGACGTACTTAACACTGAATTAACATACACAAGTATTTTTCACTGCCGATTACAAGAATAAAAATATATTACTATCTGTTCTAAATGTTTTGGAGTTAAACTTCGGAGTCTTTGGTTGAAAGTCCGTTTATATTGCATGACGGTCCGCTTGACGTCGAGTGATGTAACTGGGGCATACTTAAAATATTAAAATTTTTGCAAAGTCACCACAGTCATGCCCGATGTAGCAAAGTCTACTTCTTTGCCGTTTAAAAGGTCTATTACATCTGTCATCGTAACAATACAGGATGTTTTTTAAAAACAGCCTGGAATTGTCTTTGTACCCTCGCAGCAATATCTCCTTGTTTATTGCATCCACTTGTAGTACATTCTGATGTTGGCTGATATTGGAGATCCCTTATGGCTAGTGGAATTCGTGAAAAACATGTATGAACAGTTGGATCCATAAATGCCTGTTGCATCTGTGAAATAGCAACACTTTCTTTACATTAGCGATTAATTTATCAACATTAGGGTAGCACCTCCTAATAGTTTCAGCAATCCTATGAAGCCCATGTGTTAAACATGTTACATATAGCATATTCAGATATGTTTCCTTCAAAATTCTTCCAGCAGCTTTCATACAATTCACTCCATCGGTAAAAAATAATAAGAACTTGTCCTTATTTTCTGCATATTTGTCACCTCAAGTCTTGTACACTTGAATTTACTGCATCCACTGTAGTGAATAACTTTGTAGCTTCTAAAACTTTAGAGGCTATCAAGTGTTCGCTCATTGCGCAATTTTCGTCCAATGCACCCAATAAAACATTACCTACCTTGAACCCGCAAGCATTGATTTTTTCATCCAGCCAGATGTACTTCCCATTAAGCTCAGAAGAAATTTTCTATCTAATATTTTCGCACTCCATAAATAAATATCTTTTTATTAGTGTAGACTCCGAAGGCACCTTAACGTTGCTATATTTTCCACATTCATTTTTCCAAAAATTATCTGAAAAGTGAATTGTCTAATTTCGACCACGGTATATTACATTCTATCATAAATTCCACTAACTGTAATTTAAAATTACGTTACATATCACTGTAAGTAAAGCCACCTAGTTTAAGATTTTCCGAAGAAATATGTGAATTAATATTTGTTTCGCATGACCACGAAATTGTTTTGTCACATCTAGTGCAATATAGTTCTCTACCATCAAAATGTAAAATTACTGTAGCTTGCATTTTTAGTACTTACATCCAAATAAATCTACAGTAAGAGAGAGACTGAGTAATCTTGTTAAATGTTAAATTACTCCCCTCCCCGCCTGGGATGGGGTTTCAGGTAAACAGCCAGTAGGTATACCTGCTGCAAATTAAAATAACCTATTACGCATTTCGTTTTTATTTAATATAGTGCGTTTCTCGACAAAACTAAGTTACACATTAATATTGTAAAATTAAATAAAATTAATTTAGTATGTTGCATGACTTTCTGCTTTTATACTTTGAGAATGTTTCAGTACATTATATATAATATCTGTAAAAGCAATCCCTGGAATCCGATAGGTAAGCCAAGCTCTGGTGATATTACAATCAAGGTTGTTTTTAAATGGAAAGGAAGTGCAGTAATTTCTCTTACGGGGTAGGCTGAGTGGTGATACTATAACAACATTGTTACTAATTGACATTTCGTATTATTATTTGATCAAAATGGGTACACAGAGGCAGAAAAGTTTGATATATTATAGAAATAAATATAAAATTCTGAGATGAATAATATTTTATAACATAAAATAACAACGAAAATTTTACAACAGCGTCAGCTTTAGGTTCATCAACTATAGAAATTGTTCAAAATGGCCATCATTATTTAAAATACAAAGCTCATACCTTTTTTTAAATTGTTTCAACGATTAGATACAGAGCTATTGTTGTCCTAGTTTAATTCATAAATGATTTCCCTAATTCTAGTTTTAATTATTTCAATATTCTTATTAAAATCATAATTCACTTTGTCCTTTAAATACCCCCACAAGAATTCATCTAAAGGTGTTAAATCAGAACTGTTTGGTGGCCATGAAACCGCCGTTACCAATCCAAAGGTCAAATTGACCATTTAAATGCTCCCTAATTTCCAACACGCTATGTGGAATCGCTCCGTGCTGCAGCCACATTACTTCATTAAGTTCCTTAGCAGAAATGTGTTCCTCCTCTAAAGGTTCTGCTACCTCTGGCAGAACCTGTGTTAGGGCAGTAGATGAAGAATGAGAGTTTTATGACACCTCCCTCCACTTTTAGCACCCCCCTCCACTTTTCTAAGCCACACCCCACCCCCTCCACTTTTCTAAGCCACACCTCACCCCCTCCACTTTTCTAAGCCACGCCCCGCCCCCACCTCCACCCCCACCATTATTCAGGAACCCCCCCACCATTATTCGGGAACCCCCCACCACGTCACAGAACTCTCCACCATAATTTAGAGACCCCCCACCATAATTTAGACCCCCCACCATAATTCAGTACCCCCACCATAATCAGAACTCCCCACCATAATTCAGAACCCCCCCCCCACCATAATTCTGGAACCCCCCACCACGTCACAGAACTCTCCACCGTAATTTAGAGACCCCCCACCATAATTTAGACCCCCCACCATAATTCAGTACCCCCCACCATAATCAGAACTCCCCACCATAATTCAGAACCCCCCACCATAATTCTGGAACCCCCCACCACGTCACAGGACTCTCCACCATAATTTAGAGACCCCCCACCATAATTTAGACCCCCCACCACGTCACAGAACTCTCCACCATAATTTAGAGACCCCCCCACCATAATTTAGACCCCCCACCACGTCACAGAACTCTCCAACATAATTTATAGACCCCCCACCATAACTTAGACCCCCACCATAATTCAGAACCCCCCACCATAATTCTGGAACTCCCCACCACGTCACAGAACTCTCCAACATAATTTAGAGACCCCACCATAACTTAGACCCCCACCATAATTCAGAACCCCCCACCATAATTCTGGAACCCCCCACCACGTCACAGAACTCTCCATCATAATTTAGAAACCCCCCACCATAACTTAGACCCCACACCATAATTCAGAAACCCCCACCATAATTCAGAACCCCCCACCACGTCACAGAACTCTCCACCATAATTCGGGAACCCCCCACCATAATTCAGAACCTCCCACCACGTCACAGAACTGTCCACCATAATTTAGGACCCCCCACCATAATTCAGACTCCCCACCATAATTCAGGGCCCCCCATCACGTCACAGAACTGTCAGCCATAATTTGGGAACCTCCCACCATAATTCAGACCCCCCTCTCCTTCTGTGATATGTTAGACAGCATATATTTTACTAATGTTCCAAATACTTCATTATTATGCCCATCTGTGTATGGATATGTATCAGATGTAAACCCACCTTAATTTTGGCAGTGGCCTTCTCCCTAAGTTTTGGCTGCTGGCCTACCTAGTTCAATTTTTGTAACCCTACAGTGCCATCTATCAGTCATTTCCTTAAACTCTGACTACTTATATTTCCCCATAAAGGGGATCACGTGATAAAATTTAACCTAATTTATTTCAATTCCTTAATTCCACCATAATTGTAATTCAGAACACACCAAAAATCAATCAACACCTTATTGAAGGTTTTAAGAAAGTGAAAAAATGTGTAGGAGATGTGTATCATCACTTTGAGGAACGTTTAATATCATTTAAGAATTGGAGAGGCACTGCAAAACCTCTAGATCTCGCACTGGCAGAATTTCATTACATCGGTTGCGAGGACACCACTGCTTCCATTGCGGAGTTGAAATTTACAGGTGGAAAGTAGGTGACGTACCTATAATTGCACATTTACTGTGTTTAGAAGATCGCTCTTATGCAAAATTAATCAAAGAGGGATTGTTCAGGTTTATGGAAAAGTAGAAGGATGTACACATATCAAGAAGCAGCTTATCAGTAATCAATTAATTAAGTAATGTACTATGAATCAATGGAGGCCTTATTAAAGCTTTATAAACCACCAATTTTCAATGTACCACCCTGTATATTTCGAGCTGTAATAATAAGAAAGAAAAATACATATTTCATATAATACATTAATTTTTACAATTACAAATTATGATGCAGCTGCTTGGTGTGAATTTAGCTTTTCGCACACCCTGTATTCAAACTAGAAATCTTCGTACATGTCGTCATTAGTTGCTCAATGTTTATTTGGATTAAAATTTTACTGAGATCACTCTGTTCTAATTAACAACCCAAGAAAAAAGCGAGAATGAAACTACATGCATTTACCATCAAATAATCCTTCAAGTTAGGAATTAATATCCAAGCACAATAGAATAATGGATAGATCAGCAGATGAATAAGGAAATAATTTACTAATAAAATCATTATGATGAAAAAATGTCTTATTAATCAACATCTTTCGCAATAATGAAAGAAGCATTGTTCGGCCACACCGTTCAATAGTAATGAAAGAATTTGCAAAGTCATGTGTGTATGTAAGATCGAACAGTCAGCACAACACCCCCCCCCCCCCCGGCACCCGGCACCCCCTCACCCCGCGGTACACATCCACAATCCATACATCGTAAATATTATGCAAATTTTAACGTGTCAGCACCTGTCAGCATTAGTATATCACATTTCTTGATAAATATAGAAAGGCAATAAATACCGTAAAAAATTATCAAAACAATGCATTCATCTAACAAAGAACAGTTCTATTCTCGTGAATTATAAATTAGTTATTTAAGCTACATAAAATGACCCATTTGGTTTACTTTAATATATCAGAAACTCCATTCATAATAAATGCGATAGAAAATAAGAGAATATTTCGTAAACTGCAATGAAAGCGAATAGATAGATAACTGTTTGATATTATTTCAGTCCAGCGAACAATCACAATAAATAGGTAAAGCATATTATTAATACTATTTTAGCGTTAAAGACAATACTGCACAACAGACAGATATATCACAACTACAGAGTGGCCTATACAAATTTAGATACCCCACCCACTTATTTCGAGAGATATAAAGGGAGTGACAACATTTCTGGTTTTTAATACTAGTTTTGCTTATGTGGTAACGCACATTTACTGCAAAATAAAGTAGTTTACTACATCATCAAAAATATCGACGAAAAGGACCATATTCTTTTAGGAAGTCATGAGCAAGGCACTCTTCAGAAAAACTAATGTAGTGGGGGTTTATACAAAGGAACATCATAAACGCACCAAGAGAAGCGCAGTTGGGAAATATCGAAGAAAAAACGTCATGGACGTCAAAGAAAAATATGAGTAGTGGAGATTTTAGGACAAAACATTATAGTCGTCATAGGAAAACATGCGTAGTGGAGATTTTTATGAAAAACATGTATAGGGAGGGCGTATGCAAAAAAAGCACCATACTCTCTTAAGAAAAGTATGAGCAGTTGAGGTTTTAGTAAAAACATTATAGTCATAATAGGAAAACATGCGCAGTGGATCTTTATAGGAAAAATATTATAACTGATATAAAAAAAGCATACGAAGTACAAATCTTTTGTAGAGCCTCTCTGTCTCTGCCAGCATACTATTACATTTTAAGAATAAATCGCGTTATGCTGAATATATAAAATATACACCATAACGATTATTTACGAAAATCGAGTAAATCGAATATTCTAGACTCATGATGACGAATTTTACGAAGGTATACTAACCATTAAGCTCTATCCATTTTATGAAACAAAACCTAAAATTCATCAAAAAGGACTCCTCCACCAATTCAAATGACCCTCTATTCGAAATTAAAAGTATCATTAGGTAAGAACCCACTCGCCTACACGCATATTATTCTAAATTTCAGATATCATTAGGAATTTAGTGAAATATCAGTACACCTATGTCAAATTATCAACAAAATCTCAGAAAATTGCAAATATTCATATTTATGAGTTATCGATGTCAAGCGTAAATAAAATTGAAAATAAAACCCTATCGATACAATCTCTTACGTAAGCATGCTAGATATCAAATACAATACAAAATTAAATTTTACTCCCGTTTACAGCGAAACGAAAATTAAAATTAACTCAAGACAAGACAACTAGAGACTCCCCTACAGGTTAATAAACAAAGGAGCTTAAAAAGTTTCAGATATTCATATTTAAGTTTCCACGAAATCAAATCAACACAAAAACTAAAATTCGTAAGATATAGCAAGAAATACCACATAATGCTAAAAATACTGTAATGGGCAAGCCAAATTAAGTTTAATCATCATATAATAATATTAATATGTTTACCCGATTCTGTTACGAAGACGCAATCCAAAACTGATAATGACGCTACATACAGAAACTTATAGAGAAAAGCATGCGCAGAGGGGAAAAACAGTGTGGTAGTCAAAAAACAAAAATTATGAACAGTGAGGATTTTAGGATAAACATTATAGTCAGCATATTAAAACACGTACAGTGGATATTTATAGGAAAAAAAATATTATAGCTGTTATAGAAGGCATGCGCAGTAGGAAACTTTGTACGCCTTTTCTATCTCTGACGTCATACTAATACATTTTCAAGATAGGTGGAGTACCATTGAACATATAATAACATAGACTCCTAACAATTCATACTGCATTAACGAATTCGATTAAATAGAATATTTCAACCTCATGAAGGCCAATTTTACTTTGTACACCTTTTCTATCTATGACGTCATACTAATACATTTTCAAGATAGGTGTAGTACCATTGAACATATAATAACATAGACTCCTAACAATTCATACTACATGAACGAATTCGATTAAATAGAATATTTCAACCTCATGAAGGCCAATTTTACGGGGTACACTAAATATCAAGTTGACACAAAAGTGTCAAAAAAGACCTTTACCTTAAACAGTTTATGAAACAAAATCTAAGATTCATTAAAATAAAATGAAAAAAACCAAGAGACATCATTTAACATGTCAATACGAAAAATATCATAGATCCAAGAAATATACTTATCTTATGGTAAGCACACACACACACACACATACACACACACACACACGGGTACCTTAGATGTTTAAAGGCGTAGTAACTGCCAAGAATAATCAATGACATAACCCTCATGACTCATAAGCAGGTTTACTTACATATACCAACAAGATATTCCAACTTCAAATGGATAATCGATGAATTGTAACTGGAAAGGCCGTAGAGATACATATTCCAGTACCCCCAGTATCGACATATAATAAAATAGACACCTAACGATGCATGTTGTATTAGCGAAACCGATCAAAGCGAATATAATAGCCTCAGTACAACAGGTCGGCCGCAAATTTTTACTCTGATATACTAGACATCTAATAATAGTATTACCTAACATATTATGACCGAGAGAGAGCCTTTACTTAACCTTTTAAGGACGGTTCTTTATTTTACCAACCTACTTACCAGACGGCTCCATTTTGAGTGCCATAGGGACGGCTGCCGTATATATACGGCGTGTTTTTTGTGAGTGTGAATGCATTTAGTGCCATGCTTAAACGGCTTTTTTTAAGTTTCATTTATTATATTACTTTTATTAATTGTCAAAAACAAATACAAAGTAAACAAAGTTTTATTCAACATTCTGAAAATACATGAACCGTTAACTGATTACACATTTGGCAAATAAATAGTAATAAAAATAAATGATTATATTCATTTATAAATTTACAAAAATAAATAATTCTAAAATTCACATATGAATTAGTAATTTACTTTGGTGTGATAAATTTGAGGCAATTTTAGGGGTTTTATTTGTAGCAGTTGCTGGTACCAAGGAAACAAAATGTTTTTCAACCACTCTGTGAACATCAGGTGCGCGACGAACCTGTGCCATACTAAGGTAGTTAATAGGATATCTAAAAATAAATAGGATTTTTAACGATGTGGCATAAAAACACTAAAAATACTTACTTTTCAAAAATCTGTCGAATAACATTGAGTAAATGGTATTTTTTGAGTGTCTTTCATTGAAAACATCGCATGTGCATTCAATAAAAGTAGGTCCATTGTGTGGAAACAAGTTTCTTATACCATTTGGTACTTTTACGCATGCATCTCAAAAGCAGTACACAACACACTAAAACCATATGTGCATTGCACGGGCATAATTCCTTATCGTTTCGGCTGTAGTTGACGCAAGCGCCGTTTATGTACGGCATCTGGTCGCGCACAAGTGCCGTTTTTATAAGGCATTCGTCTGGTGAAGAAGTTTGAATGAGCCGTAAAAATACGGCAACCGTTCCTCGAGGTTGCAAATTTTAAAGTTGGGTGTATTTAAACGGCGGCCGTCCTGAGAGCAAAAATGACCTTTAAACGTATATATACGGCAGTCGGCAGTGGGACAAAGTCAGAAAAGCCGTTAATATACGGCAACCGTCCTTAAAAGGTTAAACTTTTATCAGTTTAACGAAACAAAAATCTAAAATTCATAAATTTACTTTACAATACAACGGGAGACAAAATTCCTATGCCTCCGTAATAAAAGGCATAACTATAATATAAATTTCGCGATGTCTGATCGAAAGAGAAATTTACTAGGAAATTATAGACAACAAGTAGGATCACCCCAAAGTATTTTTACCAAGAGGGTCCTACTTTTAAGATTTAGCCACTTTAACGAAACAAATATCTAAAAGTCATAAAATTACTTAATAAAAAACACACACACACACCCACCCGCACACAAGCCTTAATTATTAACGAACAACTGCTACAGACAACTAAAAATATCTGTACAGGCACCTTAGATGTTTAAAGGCGTAGGTAGTAATTGCCAAGAATAATCAATGACGTAACTCATAGTCAGATTTACTTACATATACCCACATAATATCCCAACTTGAAATGGATAATCGAAGAGTTGTAGACACCTGTGCCATAGGAATGTAATTCATCTATAGGTTTAACTGAAAAGGCCGTAGAGATACAAAGTCCAATTACTACGGTATAGACATATAATAATAAAATAGACACCTAACGTGCATGCTATATTAGCGAAACCGATCAAGGCGAATATATTAGCTTCAGTACAACAGGCCGGTCTCAAATATTACTCCGATATACTAGACACCTAATAGGATCACCTAACATATTAGGGTCAAGAGGGCCTTTCTTTAAACTTTATCAGTTTAACGAAACAAAATCTCAAACTCATAAAAATCGACCCTACAAAACAGCTGGAGACAAAATTCCTGTACATCCGTAATAAGAGGTATATCTATAATATGAATTTCGCGATGTATCATCGAAATAGAAATTTACATGAAAATTATAGACATCAAGTAGAATCACCCAACGTATTTTATCAAGAGGGTCCTACTTTAAGATTTGGCCATTTTAACGAAACAAATATCCAAAAAATAATAAAATTACTCTATATAAAACAACTAGAAGCAAATATTTTCAAATCCATGACGTCATAAATTTAAAGAGTACTAGCACCGGATGTCTTTATCGTAATTACTGAGGTGACCATGACTTAAAAAAACGGTTATTCATACTGGTCGATACTCTACATTACGCTAACTAAGAATCTAATACCTTAATTTAAAATATAAGAATAATATATTCTGCACACGATCAACACGTCTGAATCGTCTAAGTTTACCGTATGGTACCTCCAACAGCATCACCTCGTAACACAGCCTCATATCATTAAATCATTATATTGCAAATCTCTACATGTATTTTTTCTATATATATATGTTGTCACCACTTCAACTAACTGATCGCATATTTTTAAAAATAAATATTATTTAAGTTAGTCTGTTCTTGCTAGATAAAGTTAACATTTTTTACACAGCATCCTCCATGAAATACTTTTAGGCCTACTGGAGGTAGGTGATAGGTTATAATTAAGAAAGCCCCAATGACCATATCTGAAAAATCAAGACGAAGTTACGGTTTAATTCTAATATGTATTCATTTATAAATAACGGCTACGACTCACCTCCCACCTCTATCCCCTACCATAATTCGGAACAGACCCCACCACCCCAGAACTCTCCATCATAAGCCGGGGGCATTTACTATACCAGATTCTCCTTCCAATTTTATAAGGAAGTGCATCTTTCATGAAAATACCTCGAAAACGCACCACCAAAATCAAGAGTTGCAATCCCAATAACGTATTTATATCAGTTTTGCGTAACATAGCACCCCCCTACTTAATGACGGGGCCGCTAAATACTGCGGAAGAGTTCTATGAAGTGGTGGAGAATTCCGTGACATGATGGGGGTTAATAACCTCAACACGTGAAGTTTAGGTACTTACAACGTACTACTAGGGAACTTTCGAGAACGACGAAACGAAAAAATTAGTCTGCCTCTAATTTTTCTTTAGAGGATATAAAATACAGTACTTCAAATATTAGGCAAATATAGTAAAATGACAAAGTGGGTCAACAGATTAACTAGTTTATATCTCTCTCCCCATAACTTAGGTATATATTATGAGTTATAAGACCTCGTGTTGCTACAAATTTATCGTGTACTTACCTATAGAGCCCCATACCCAACCCACTCCAACAGCTACATACTTTTTAATAATGAAACTGTACCTAGTCAAAGTAGTTATGTCTATCTATTTATTTGCGATACATAATACTGATAAAACACACTAACTACCTAATTTATTTAAAAATAAAAGTTTTTTATTTAAAATAATAGTTACTACCTCATAAAAAAGACCCCTTAGTCCATGGCACATAGAAAACATTTTCGCCTGCCTTGCAGTTTTCAAAGAAGCAGACATTATTATAATTATGATTAAGGAAAAGTTTATGTTTTAGATATGAAAATAACAGAGCAGTATTTCTTCTTCAAAAATTCTTATATCATTATATTTCAGAAATAAATAATAAGTCGCCTGACTCGTTTAACTTATTCTTGCCGTCTATATCTAGAAACTAATGAAAAGTTTTCTCTGTTAATAAATAAACATTTCACGCACAGGCTCCCTAGATCGGAAAATGTGATATACACAAGATTTCAGATTAAGTAGATACTGTTTTTACATGAAGACTATCACATACATTTTATTCATTATTTGTCAATGTACAGAGGGGGACTTGCAATTTTAAAACAGGGATATGTCTGGTGATTTTATGTTTGTACACTGATTTACATGAAATATCGTAAACATTATTTTCAACTATTTGGAGTACACAGAGGAAGTAGATACCCATTATTAATAGAAACTTTGCAGTTAGATATTTTGTACAGGGTCACCTAATCTAAAATTCCTAGTTAGAGTAGATAATATTATCAATTTAGTTGGTGCCCCAGAACACAGAAATTCCCTAAAAAATGTTTTTCCAACAAATTATTGAATATTTGTAATAAGAATACATAAAATGATGAGATATCATAGTTGATATCAATGTTGAAATTTAAAAAATATGTATATATATATAGGCTATTGGTGACATATACATAACGTCCTCCACCGGTAGTCTCCGAACTATTCTCAAGTGCGGATGAAGTAAACATTCTTGAGGTCCATGAAGAACCCTGTTACTTGTTATTATCTAACACATACTGATTATAAGGTACAAATCAAAGAAATTTAAATTAATTTTTAAATTTAATCCATTGATTTTTTATTTATCAACATTAGGTTAGGCATGATGGTCGAGGCCATCCTTCCTTTGAAGAGGTGAATGTGTAGGTTATATGAAGGTCATATAGGTCAATAACCCTTGGTTTTAATTAACGTGTTTCCACTAGGTTAGATCGGATTTCGCCTATACGACGTCAAGTATTTTCAGTATCCCCACCACCTCATGACCACTTCATAGCCTCTTAGGTACGATGGTTAGGTTAGGTACAATGCTCGCGTACCTAACCTAACCATCGTACCTAAGAGGCTATGAAGTGGTCATGAGGTGGTGGGGATACTGAAAATACTTGACGTCGTATAGGCGAAATCCGATCTAACCTAGTGGAAACACGTTAATTAAAACCAAGGGTTATTGACCTATATGACCTTCATATAACCTACACATTCACCTCTTCAAAGGAAGGATGGCCTCGACCATCATGCCTAACCTAATGTTGATAAATAAAAAATCAATGGATTAAATTTAAAAATTAATTTAAATTTCTTTGATTTGTACCTTATAATCAGTATGTGTTAGATAATAACAAGTAACAGGGTTCTTCATGGACCTCAAGAATGTTTACTTCATCCGCACTTGAGAATAGTTCGGAGACTACCGGTGGAGGACGTTATGTATATGTCACCAATAGCCTATATATATATACATATTTTTTAAATTTCAACATTGATATCAACTATGATATCTCATCATTTTATGTATTCTTATTACAAATATTCAATAATTTGTTGGAAAAACATTTTTTAGGGAATTTCTGTGTTCTGGGGCACCAACTAAATTGATAATATTATCTACTCTAACTAGGAATTTTAGATTAGGTGACCCTGTACAAAATATCTAACTGCAAAGTTTCTATTAATAATGGGTATCTACTTCCTCTGTGTACTCCAAATAGTTGAAAATAATGTTTACGATATTTCATGTAAATCAGTGTACAAACATAAAATCACCAGACATATCCCTGTTTTAAAATTGCAAGTCCCCCTCTGTACATTGACAAATAATGAATAAAATGTATGTGATAGTCTTCATGTAAAAACAGTATCTACTTAATCTGAAATCTTGTGTATATCACATTTTCCGATCTAGGGAGCCTGTGCGTGAAATGTTTATTTATTAACAGAGAAAACTTTTCATTAGTTTCTAGATATAGACGGCAAGAATAAGTTAAACGAGTCAGGCGACTTATTATTTATTTCTGAAATATAATGATATAAGAATTTTTGAAGAAGAAATACTGCTCTGTTATTTTCATATCTAAAACATAAACTTTTCCTTAATCATAATTATAATAATGTCTGCTTCTTTGAAAACTGCAAGGCAGGCGAAAATGTTTTCTATGTGCCATGGACTAAGGGGTCTTTTTTATGAGGTAGTAACTATTATTTTAAATAAAAAACTTTTATTTTTAAATAAATTAGGTAGTTAGTGTGTTTTATCAGTATTATGTATCGCAAATAAATAGATAGACATAACTACTTTGACTAGGTACAGTTTCATTATTAAAAAGTATGTAGCTGTTGGAGTGGGTTGGGTATGGGGCTCTATAGGTAAGTACACGATAAATTTGTAGCAACACGAGGTCTTATAACTCATAATATATACCTAAGTTATGGGGAGAGAGATATAAACTAGTTAATCTGTTGACCCACTTTGTCATTTTACTATATTTGCCTAATATTTGAAGTACTGTATTTTATATCCTCTAAAGAAAAATTAGAGGCAGACTAATTTTTTCGTTTCGTCGTTCTCGAAAGTTCCCTAGTAGTACGTTGTAAGTACCTAAACT
The DNA here is from genome assembly GCA_963583905.1 of Stenurella melanura. Taxonomy (NCBI): domain Eukaryota; kingdom Metazoa; phylum Arthropoda; class Insecta; order Coleoptera; family Cerambycidae; genus Stenurella; species Stenurella melanura. Next base: position 311,724 of record OY757310.1, read on the forward strand.
TCACGTGTTGAGGTTATTAACCCCCATCATGTCACGGAATTCTCCACCACTTCATAGAACTCTTCCGCAGTATTTAGCGGCCCCGTCATTAAGTAGGGGGGTGCTATGTTACGCAAAACTGATATAAATACGTTATTGGGATTGCAACTCTTGATTTTGGTGGTGCGTTTTCGAGGTATTTTCATGAAAGATGCACTTCCTTATAAAATTGGAAGGAGAATCTGGTATAGTAAATGCCCCCGGCTTATGATGGAGAGTTCTGGGGTGGTGGGGTCTGTTCCGAATTATGGTAGGGGATAGAGGTGGGAGGTGAGTCGTAGCCGTTATTTATAAATGAATACATATTAGAATTAAACCGTAACTTCGTCTTGATTTTTCAGATATGGTCATTGGGGCTTTCTTAATTATAACCTATCACCTACCTCCAGTAGGCCTAAAAGTATTTCATGGAGGATGCTGTGTAAAAAATGTTAACTTTATCTAGCAAGAACAGACTAACTTAAATAATATTTATTTTTAAAAATATGCGATCAGTTAGTTGAAGTGGTGACAACATATATATATAGAAAAAATACATGTAGAGATTTGCAATATAATGATTTAATGATATGAGGCTGTGTTACGAGGTGATGCTGTTGGAGGTACCATACGGTAAACTTAGACGATTCAGACGTGTTGATCGTGTGCAGAATATATTATTCTTATATTTTAAATTAAGGTATTAGATTCTTAGTTAGCGTAATGTAGAGTATCGACCAGTATGAATAACCGTTTTTTTAAGTCATGGTCACCTCAGTAATTACGATAAAGACATCCGGTGCTAGTACTCTTTAAATTTATGACGTCATGGATTTGAAAATATTTGCTTCTAGTTGTTTTATATAGAGTAATTTTATTATTTTTTGGATATTTGTTTCGTTAAAATGGCCAAATCTTAAAGTAGGACCCTCTTGATAAAATACGTTGGGTGATTCTACTTGATGTCTATAATTTTCATGTAAATTTCTATTTCGATGATACATCGCGAAATTCATATTATAGATATACCTCTTATTACGGATGTACAGGAATTTTGTCTCCAGCTGTTTTGTAGGGTCGATTTTTATGAGTTTGAGATTTTGTTTCGTTAAACTGATAAAGTTTAAAGAAAGGCCCTCTTGACCCTAATATGTTAGGTGATCCTATTAGGTGTCTAGTATATCGGAGTAATATTTGAGACCGGCCTGTTGTACTGAAGCTAATATATTCGCCTTGATCGGTTTCGCTAATATAGCATGCACGTTAGGTGTCTATTTTATTATTATATGTCTATACCGTAGTAATTGGACTTTGTATCTCTACGGCCTTTTCAGTTAAACCTATAGATGAATTACATTCCTATGGCACAGGTGTCTACAACTCTTCGATTATCCATTTCAAGTTGGGATATTATGTGGGTATATGTAAGTAAATCTGACTATGAGTTACGTCATTGATTATTCTTGGCAATTACTACCTACGCCTTTAAACATCTAAGGTGCCTGTACAGATATTTTTAGTTGTCTGTAGCAGTTGTTCGTTAATAATTAAGGCTTGTGTGCGGGTGGGTGTGTGTGTGTGTTTTTTATTAAGTAATTTTATGACTTTTAGATATTTGTTTCGTTAAAGTGGCTAAATCTTAAAAGTAGGACCCTCTTGGTAAAAATACTTTGGGGTGATCCTACTTGTTGTCTATAATTTCCTAGTAAATTTCTCTTTCGATCAGACATCGCGAAATTTATATTATAGTTATGCCTTTTATTACGGAGGCATAGGAATTTTGTCTCCCGTTGTATTGTAAAGTAAATTTATGAATTTTAGATTTTTGTTTCGTTAAACTGATAAAAGTTTAACCTTTTAAGGACGGTTGCCGTATATTAACGGCTTTTCTGACTTTGTCCCACTGCCGACTGCCGTATATATACGTTTAAAGGTCATTTTTGCTCTCAGGACGGCCGCCGTTTAAATACACCCAACTTTAAAATTTGCAACCTCGAGGAACGGTTGCCGTATTTTTACGGCTCATTCAAACTTCTTCACCAGACGAATGCCTTATAAAAACGGCACTTGTGCGCGACCAGATGCCGTACATAAACGGCGCTTGCGTCAACTACAGCCGAAACGATAAGGAATTATGCCCGTGCAATGCACATATGGTTTTAGTGTGTTGTGTACTGCTTTTGAGATGCATGCGTAAAAGTACCAAATGGTATAAGAAACTTGTTTCCACACAATGGACCTACTTTTATTGAATGCACATGCGATGTTTTCAATGAAAGACACTCAAAAAATACCATTTACTCAATGTTATTCGACAGATTTTGAAAAGTAAGTATTTTTAGTGTTTTTATGCCACATCGTTAAAAATCCTATTTATTTTTAGATATCCTATTAACTACCTTAGTATGGCACAGGTTCGTCGCGCACCTGATGTTCACAGAGTGGTTGAAAAACATTTTGTTTCCTTGGTACCAGCAACTGCTACAAATAAAACCCCTAAAATTGCCTCAAATTTATCACACCAAAGTAAATTACTAATTCATATGTGAATTTTAGAATTATTTATTTTTGTAAATTTATAAATGAATATAATCATTTATTTTTATTACTATTTATTTGCCAAATGTGTAATCAGTTAACGGTTCATGTATTTTCAGAATGTTGAATAAAACTTTGTTTACTTTGTATTTGTTTTTGACAATTAATAAAAGTAATATAATAAATGAAACTTAAAAAAAGCCGTTTAAGCATGGCACTAAATGCATTCACACTCACAAAAAACACGCCGTATATATACGGCAGCCGTCCCTATGGCACTCAAAATGGAGCCGTCTGGTAAGTAGGTTGGTAAAATAAAGAACCGTCCTTAAAAGGTTAAGTAAAGGCTCTCTCTCGGTCATAATATGTTAGGTAATACTATTATTAGATGTCTAGTATATCAGAGTAAAAATTTGCGGCCGACCTGTTGTACTGAGGCTATTATATTCGCTTTGATCGGTTTCGCTAATACAACATGCATCGTTAGGTGTCTATTTTATTATATGTCGATACTGGGGGTACTGGAATATGTATCTCTACGGCCTTTCCAGTTACAATTCATCGATTATCCATTTGAAGTTGGAATATCTTGTTGGTATATGTAAGTAAACCTGCTTATGAGTCATGAGGGTTATGTCATTGATTATTCTTGGCAGTTACTACGCCTTTAAACATCTAAGGTACCCGTGTGTGTGTGTGTGTATGTGTGTGTGTGTGTGTGCTTACCATAAGATAAGTATATTTCTTGGATCTATGATATTTTTCGTATTGACATGTTAAATGATGTCTCTTGGTTTTTTTCATTTTATTTTAATGAATCTTAGATTTTGTTTCATAAACTGTTTAAGGTAAAGGTCTTTTTTGACACTTTTGTGTCAACTTGATATTTAGTGTACCCCGTAAAATTGGCCTTCATGAGGTTGAAATATTCTATTTAATCGAATTCGTTCATGTAGTATGAATTGTTAGGAGTCTATGTTATTATATGTTCAATGGTACTACACCTATCTTGAAAATGTATTAGTATGACGTCATAGATAGAAAAGGTGTACAAAGTAAAATTGGCCTTCATGAGGTTGAAATATTCTATTTAATCGAATTCGTTAATGCAGTATGAATTGTTAGGAGTCTATGTTATTATATGTTCAATGGTACTCCACCTATCTTGAAAATGTATTAGTATGACGTCAGAGATAGAAAAGGCGTACAAAGTTTCCTACTGCGCATGCCTTCTATAACAGCTATAATATTTTTTTTCCTATAAATATCCACTGTACGTGTTTTAATATGCTGACTATAATGTTTATCCTAAAATCCTCACTGTTCATAATTTTTGTTTTTTGACTACCACACTGTTTTTCCCCTCTGCGCATGCTTTTCTCTATAAGTTTCTGTATGTAGCGTCATTATCAGTTTTGGATTGCGTCTTCGTAACAGAATCGGGTAAACATATTAATATTATTATATGATGATTAAACTTAATTTGGCTTGCCCATTACAGTATTTTTAGCATTATGTGGTATTTCTTGCTATATCTTACGAATTTTAGTTTTTGTGTTGATTGATTTCGTGGAAACTTAAATATGAATATCTGAAACTTTTTAAGCTCCTTTGTTTATTAACCTGTAGGGGAGTCTCTAGTTGTCTTGTCTTGAGTTAATTTTAATTTTCGTTTCGCTGTAAACGGGAGTAAAATTTAATTTTGTATTGTATTTGATATCTAGCATGCTTACGTAAGAGATTGTATCGATAGGGTTTTATTTTCAATTTTATTTACGCTTGACATCGATAACTCATAAATATGAATATTTGCAATTTTCTGAGATTTTGTTGATAATTTGACATAGGTGTACTGATATTTCACTAAATTCCTAATGATATCTGAAATTTAGAATAATATGCGTGTAGGCGAGTGGGTTCTTACCTAATGATACTTTTAATTTCGAATAGAGGGTCATTTGAATTGGTGGAGGAGTCCTTTTGATGAATTTTAGGTTTTGTTTCATAAAATGGATAGAGCTTAATGGTTAGTATACCTTCGTAAAATTCGTCATCATGAGTCTAGAATATTCGATTTACTCGATTTTCGTAAATAATCGTTATGGTGTATATTTTATATATTCAGCATAACGCGATTTATTCTTAAAATGTAATAGTATGCTGGCAGAGACAGAGAGGCTCTACAAAAGATTTGTACTTCGTATGCTTTTTTTATATCAGTTATAATATTTTTCCTATAAAGATCCACTGCGCATGTTTTCCTATTATGACTATAATGTTTTTACTAAAACCTCAACTGCTCATACTTTTCTTAAGAGAGTATGGTGCTTTTTTTGCATACGCCCTCCCTATACATGTTTTTCATAAAAATCTCCACTACGCATGTTTTCCTATGACGACTATAATGTTTTGTCCTAAAATCTCCACTACTCATATTTTTCTTTGACGTCCATGACGTTTTTTCTTCGATATTTCCCAACTGCGCTTCTCTTGGTGCGTTTATGATGTTCCTTTGTATAAACCCCCACTACATTAGTTTTTCTGAAGAGTGCCTTGCTCATGACTTCCTAAAAGAATATGGTCCTTTTCGTCGATATTTTTGATGATGTAGTAAACTACTTTATTTTGCAGTAAATGTGCGTTACCACATAAGCAAAACTAGTATTAAAAACCAGAAATGTTGTCACTCCCTTTATATCTCTCGAAATAAGTGGGTGGGGTATCTAAATTTGTATAGGCCACTCTGTAGTTGTGATATATCTGTCTGTTGTGCAGTATTGTCTTTAACGCTAAAATAGTATTAATAATATGCTTTACCTAT